>MU119218.1:0-119535 GCA_014904845.1 Acephala macrosclerotiorum
ATTTTAAAAATAATTAAAAAATTAATATTAAATATTTAATTTTTATAATATAAATATTAATAATTATTAATTAATAATAAAAATATATATTTATTTTATTTTATTTAAATTAAATATTTAAAAAAAAATTATATAAATAATTATTATTAATTTATAATATTTAATAAAAATAAAATTAAATTAATATTTAATTCTTATAATTTTAATTAAATAAAAAAAACTTAAAACGAATATTATATATAAAAAAAAACGATTATAATAAAATTTAATATTATTAATTATATATTATTTAATATATAAAAAGTTTTTATTTATTAATTATTTAAATTAATTATTAAAATTTTTATTTTATTTTTTATAAATAAAATTAAAAATTAAAAAAAATATATTATAATTATAAAAAAAAAAATTTATTAATTTAATATATTATTTAATATTTATTTTAAAATAATTAAAACTTTTAATAATTTTTAATAAAAATATTAAAAATATATATATATATTAAATTATAAATTTATTATTATTATAAAAATAAATAATAATACGTTTATAATTTTTCTAATTAATTTTAATTTATAAATATAATAATTATTTTTTTTATTTTTTATATAATTATTAAAAAATATATAAAAAAATTTAATATAATTTTAAAATTATTAAAAAATATTTAAAAAAATTTAAAAAAAATTTTAATAATAATATTTTTTTTAAATATATAAAAAAAATTTTAATTATAAATCGTTTAAAAATAAATATATTATTTATTATATTAATTTAAAAAAAAATTTAAAATTATTAAATTTTTTATTAAAAAATAAATTAAATTAATATTTAATTTTTACAATTTTAATTAATAATATTAAATAAATATTATTAAATATTTTAAAAAAAAAAATTATTTTTATATTAATTTAAAATTTATATATATAAAAATAATTATAATTTAATTAAAATATAATTATATAAATTTATTTTTATTATATATAATATTAATTTCTTTATTAATTTTTTATTAATTAAAATTAATATATAATTTATTATATATTTTTAATAATATTAATAAAATAAATTATATTAAAAATATTAAAAATAATATATATAATATTATATATAAAAATTAATTATTTTCTTATAGTTTTTTTATTTTAAAAAATAAATTAATAATAAATATATTTTTTATTTTTTATTTAACGTATATTTTATTTTATAAAATTTTCGTTTTTATATTTAATTAATTTAAATTATTTTATTTAATATATATTTTTAAAAATTATATAATTATAAAAATATTTAATATTTAAAATAAAAACGTATTTAAAAAAAATTTATAATTGAAATTTTAATTAAATACGATTATATTTTATTAATTTATATAATAATAAATTAATAAAATTATTTAATATTTAAAATTTAATAATATTTAATTAAATTTTATATAATTTAAATTTATTAATATATTATAATTATATATTATTTCGAAATTATATAATAATAAAAATTTTTAATAAATTAATTAAATCGTTTATTATTGAAAATATTAATATTATATATATAAAACAAATAAATATTAATTTTTAGATTAAATAAAAAAATAAATAAAAAAATAATTTAAAAATTATATATAAAAAATAAATATTAAAAATTTTTAAATAAAAATAAAAATTATTAAAAACTTTTATAATAAATAAAATATTTAAAAAATTAAAATATATTTTAATTATATTTAATATAATTTATAATAATATTTAAAAATTAAATTATTAAAACGCGTTTAATAATAAATTATAATTTAAATTAAATTATTTTTTTTAAATATAAAATTAAAAAATAATTAAAAAAATTATATAAAAATAAAATTATATTAATTATATATTTTAATTAAAATTTTTAATTTAATTTTATATAAATATTTAAAAAATCGAATTAATTTTATTAATATTTTTTTAAATAAAAAATTATATAAAATTTAATTTAAATTAGTTTTTTAAATATTTGCGTTTGAGTCTCGGTTATTGGAGTGCCTATATAAGGAGCCAATTAAAGCTCCTCGGTTAAAACATCTCGGGCCTACAAAGGACCCGTGCCTACGTAGGCAAGTCGGGATGCCTGTGTAGGGGCTCCTTGTATAAGGGCTCCTATTGGTGATATCGTCTTTAGCGAGGCGAATCAATTTCGTCTCCGGCGCTTCCCAATTTTCGATCTTTGAATTTCACTCTAAAGACAACCACGGCGCTCAATAAAATGCTTCAAAATTTGGATGAACGATAGAATATACCTTAGAGAGTCTATATGCCAAGTTTTAATCGCTTCCAGCTTCATTTGATTGTGGAGAGTCTAGTTGTTGATGAGATAGATTACTCGCCAAATCTGGCCCAAGCGCCGGGGACGAAATGGAATCGCCTCGAAGTCGCGTCTGGTTTCTACAACTTGCAAGACGACGCAACTCCGCTATTGTTCTCAAATCGCAAAGGGCAACCCATCTGTTGAGCATTTGTACGATATTGTCCAAACGCTTGGGTAAAGACCTCACTGCGCTCTTCCTGAGCTTTTTGAGGCGGTATTAAGCACAACAAGTACGACTCCTACGACACATCAACTCCATTCTTCAAATCATTTCGCGCCCCTCGAAGTCTTGTAGCGCTCAAATATGGTTGGAATTAAATTAATAAACTCTACCTCGTCGATTCGGAACGTACCCACCATGGACACAAACAAGTACGACACTTTACAACAACGGCGCATGCGCATGTCAGTCAAATCCGGGTACGAATCTAGCAACCCAGCGCATGATGCTAGAGCAGGCCAAGAGTTGCAAACTCTTCAAGTCATGAGTACAGCTGTCGCGCTTTGGACCAGAAGGAAATTTGCTAACTATTCCAGACAACAGAACACAAAAAGGCCAGCGAAGACTTGGTAACAATTAGCGCAGTGGTCAAGCATCTAGAACACCAACCCAAATATGAGAACTCTCTATCTCGGCTACAGCTGCGGTAACTTCGACTTCGACTGCTATAAATAGCCCCTCCGGTCTCGAAGATCCTCAAAAACCATGTTCAACGCAGAAAATAATATTACAACTGTCCGTTGTTTCACGATGCTCGGAAATTGGGCTCCCGCTCTAATCCGACCTTTCGATGGCGTACCATGGGGACTTGGCTGGCAATCTGGGCTATCTGATGGCGAAGACAGAAGACCACAGAACTTTGGCAGATGCATCCGCCGAGGCTACTCAAAGTTCTTTGCCAGACTCCTCTGGAGGTGTTACACTTGAGGTTCCTTCCACTCGGGCACTTGCCACATCTCGAATTACTCAGGCCACTGCTTCACAACCTCCTCGGAAGTACTTGAGTACGCTAAGCTCGTGGCATGCTATCAGTTCTTGTGGTTCCAATATGAGACTAGTTATGTTTAACTCGCGACCGGCAAGTCTGGCTGCGTCTTCCAACACGTCAGCCGTCCGTACACGTGATTCCCTTGACGGATCATCAATGGAGACTCGCTCTCCTCGAGCTGTCAAAATTCCAGTTGGAACTGCTAAGAGGGAACGTCCTCCATTTTGCCCATCCCAGCAATGGCTCGTGGCTCAAGGCCTGATTGATGGTGCTTCGGATGGTGTGCGCCACAAAGGCGATCCTACATCCAAATCAGCCCTGGCAACTGAGAGAAGACTCCCAGACAAGGAAAACTGTGCTCTATGGTTGACAGGTCTTCCTGGAGACATTACTTACGCCTTGATATTTGATTGGCTTGAAGAGGAGAACGCTGGTGGAGTCTGGGCGCTGCACATCAAACTACCCAAGGATCGATTCGAGACTTCCGCTGCGAGACTTGTTTTCTTCGAACAGGAGAACGCTCAGAAACTTTTTGATGCAACAAAAAAGCCGCACAAGCCGTTCCTGGACAACAACAAGGTCGATGTCAAGTTCAACAGAGAGGGAAACCGCGAAAGATATGACGTCAAGGCTAGAGTTGTGGAGATCGAGAGACCCGTCGAGATGATGACCTGGAGCTTTTGGAAGGGATACTTTGATCAAGGAATTATCTATGATCCGGACCGCTGGCTCAGCTTGCCATGCTTCTTTGAAGGCAAGGCTAAAATGGAGATTCGCTTCGCAAGAGTCAATGGCCAAACTCAAACGGCCATTCAGAAAATTCAGAAGGACGAGGGTATGGACCACATTGTACAGGCGTATTGCAAAGTGGATCCATGTGGTGGCAACTGAAGGAGGGCGTTAGAGAACAGTAGCGAGGGTGGATCTCTGCTTAGCCAGGCATGCGACGAGACGCAGAGTTTGAGGAACTGGGCCCATTATTCAAGGGCACTTTCATTTATCTTGGTACGCGTCGGTGTACAAGCGAGGCTATTGGCAGCTGCACGAGAATATATATCTCTTGTGAGGGACCTGAGACTTGACGTATTAAGTCTAAGCTTAAAAATCGAAGTAGATAGGAGCAAATGGTGAAACCCATAAACCATAGCACTGGCATCAACCCTCCGTGGTGCTTTCATGAAATTTGATGTTCTTCAATGACAATTGCCAAGTTGAACCTTGAAGAGAGCGATGCAGCCTATATAGATGTGGACTCGGAAGTAGTATCATTGCAGAACCGTTTGTGAAACTAAACGAAAGATCGACCCTGTGCTGGCTTTTATGAGAGTGAATCGTGGGGGAAACGCGGCCCGAAAGTCCCCGAAGGAATGATCGAGTGCTGATTCAACGGAGTGCTTCTCGGCTCATCCGAAGTCTTCTTGTCCTCGAATATCGCTAATAGCTCGCTAAAGTTCTTTAATTTCTGCCTTTTTGAACGCAGCTGCCTTCGAAATACAACAACTTTTTTGGCAACATACATCGCATCAACTCTTGAATTTGCGCAAAAAGGTTCACGCCCTTCACTAGATGGATCCTTCTAACGGTTCTGACTGATATTAACTGCTGTCAAGAAGTGCAGACCACGGGAGCGTTATTACGAGTCGTCGTCCACCACTTACTCAGCGAACAATTCATCAGACGTCACCATAGCGCAGCACTTTCAAGAAAGCATGACTGTCTCGTCCTTTAACAACCATCGATCGGATGATCATGACGTTTGGAGCCCAGGTATGCTTCCAGTCTCAAATGTAGGACTTGCGCTGACAATATTGTAGCTCCCATCAGCATTGAGACTCATATGCTCTTCAGACCTGTGGGGGCACCGGTCCCATCGTCAGCTGCCACTCGACCACAAGCTACCTATGGTCATGCAATAGGAAATACGTCCCGTGTGCAGCAGTTCCTTGATTCTCTTTCCGATACGCAGGCGAGTCATGAACGTGCCGTGAGAACAGAGCAGTGCCCTCGAGATATCGCTCCTTTCGAGACACCGCCAGACTCTCCCTCCTTTCCTTGTATTTCTCCGAACTTCCATCAACCAGAGATACGTGAGCAGGGCGATCGGATACCTAATGCTCCTATTACATCCGCAGAGCCTTGGATACCTCAAGATCCGGTTTCAAGTGTCAGATTTCAAGATCCCCTTGTCGAAGCCAGAGTGGAACGCAGAATCTCGGACCTCATGATCAGCATCCCCACGCCAAGAAACTTCCTACCTTCCGATATGGTCCAGCAAAGGGGCATGCTCACTGCTCCTGGAAATATTCCGTTCATCCATTCTAATGGCCATTATCAAGGAAACAGAAATTCGAACGCGAACAGACACCAGATTACAAATCTTGCCGATGACCTCAACTGCGCTCTATTCCTGCGAAACATTCCAATGAGTGCCTCGCTATCAGGCGTCTTCGATATGGTCGATACTGGGGCGGTGTATGCACTTCACATTATGCCTCCCAATGGACAATACCATACTTGCGCAGCCAAGTTGACATTCATGACACCAGATGGCGCGGCAATGTTCTTGGCGAAAGCTCGGCAGGGCATTCGGCTTGAAGGATATTTGTTGGATGCTAGGTACAACAATCGCGAGGGCTACCTCTGTAATACGACTGCATTGAGCAGAGTTCTGCATGTTGAAGGTCCAGAGACCATCATGAAAGTTGACTACTGGTTTCGATACTTTAGACAGGTGTGTGTCTTCCAGTGGGACCGAGTCGTTGAGCTAGCTTGCCCACGTCCTGGTAGGAAGTGCTTGGAGTTCAGATTCGCCCGCATCAACGGCCAAGCTCAGACTTGTTTACAGGAGATCCAACAACAAGAGGAGTTCGCGGGACTGGTTGATGCGGGGTATGGATTCGATCCTTGTGATCAGCTAACTCTCCAAGACATGGTGTAGCGTCGGAATCAAGTAAAGAAAGTGTTTGGATTTCGGATGTAGTAGTAGCAGGTCGGCAGAGGGTCCGAGGGATCCGATGGGTTGGTATGAGTTGTATTGGAAGATCCCATGATGTTCCATGATTACTGGGAAGGTGCAGGTGGTCTTTAATGGGTAAATCCATACTTTTGGCAGCATTAGAGATTATGGAAGAAGAGAGTTGAGATAAGATGGCACTACGAGCAGAATTAGAAAGTATTGCTCATCGCGAACAGCAATGCCATTATCGTCATTAAGACTCGATCTCACTGATGAGGCGCTTCTTTCTGCCATGAAACATTTGCGATTTTGTTGGTACAGTCTAGGTGAGGTTAGTGTTCCTTGCTATGGAATCGGCTATTCTGAAATAGATTTGGGCGTTCGGGTTATTATCATCCATATGATCCAGGGGTATGGCCGATGTAGTCGGATTGCCGCAATGGCTGCCACCATCGAAATAAATGCAACGTCGTGTCTCCAGCCTAAGTCCAAAATACCCTAGATGTAACTCTCCATGAATTCAATAGCAATGGACAAAACATTGCCCTTTCATAGCCAAGCAGGGCAAAGGTAACGCCATGCCACCTATGCGAACAAACATGTCTTTGAATGTTGTTCTTCCTTGAATCCTTGTAACAGACTCTGAAGAGGGCGTAAGCCTTTTACCTTTCTCAACCAACGATATATGACAGAAAAAGGCGCCGGCATGGTTCAGCAATGTGCACGATGCATCATTTAAGGTGGGACCCCTTAGGTTGAAGCTTGCCTTACATACGAGGAGCTGCTATGCTGGTGACAGATGCAAGTCCAGATGTTTGACTGGACGTGGCAGCTCGTGGGCATGGCTCAGCAGACAAAAAAGAAGTTGCAGGAGCCTCCAAACACACCAAATTGTCATGGTATAAAATTATCTCATGGGCGGAGTCCCTATTGGGTATGAAACAATGATTCTGCGGCTCGGTATTGACGCTGAAAGCCCCTTCATTGCGGAGCGAGGAATATGTAATTGGGCGTGCCTGCTAGTATGGTCCCGCGAAGCCGCTCGGTTTCTATGTATCGTACGTTGCTGTTTGGGCGAAGCTTTCCTGACGTATGAAAAGCAACGAGGCTGCGGTCCAGATAGTGGAACTAAATCCCTTAGTGTAGCCGAGATGTACGAGATGGGACGAGGCTGTCTGCGGAGGCTCTGAGCGAAATACCCAATACGTCATGTCGAACGTTTTTCCTTTAAGTCCAGGACTTTTGACGTGTGAGGAGAGACGAGGCTGCGCTAAGGGTCACGACCGACAGAAGCGAGCATAAAACGCACAATTCTCGATCAGCAACCTCCCTCTCGACAACCTCCACGCTTCCGCACATCTTCCACTCCTTCATCTACAACTTCTTCCACAAAGGGCCTTGCTTCTTCCATCAAGGAGATCTTCTGCGCAGAAGAGTCTTTGGTGGAGCTCCCATTCACAAGTCTTTCTGTACTCTTACAAAGTTGCCCTTCCATCTGGAGCGTGACCATCGATTCGAAATCCCTGGTTGATCCGCAATATCAAGCCTTCTGTCTAGGGCGTGAACATCGATTCGAAGCCTCCTCCTCGATCCACAAAACCACATACACAGGTATATCTTTGGAAGAGCTCTTCAGCACGTCAAAGTTTTGCTAGACCTTCGATCCGAAGGCCTTTTGCGTTGTTGGTCTCCGCTTTCATCCGGAGCGTGACCACCGATTCAAAATCTCCCCCAGCACCCCCGACATTGCATACACCAGCAGATCTTTCAAAAAGATCTTCTAGACAGCAAAATCTTTACTAAAGCTCCTATCAAAGAGCTCATTGCAGTCTTTCAGGAGTTTTTCGATTCGAAGCGTCAGTATCGATTCGATCCCTTCCATTATTTCATCCCAACCATCACATACACCGACAGACCGAGCTTCTCTACTGCCTTTCAAGGAGCGTCTGCAAAGCAGATTCTTCGCTGGAGTCTCGATCTATTATTCGCTGTGGCGACATCGGCGAACCCCCTTTATTCCCAAGCGTCATCACTGCGGTCGGACTTGACGGTGTACGGTGTACGTACTCAGTCCAAAGTCGTTCGATATCACTCCCTAGCGTTAAGCCATTTTAACGCCCTTTTCCCAGTCGGTTTTGTGCTTGTCCGCACATCCTCCGGCCATCACCATATCACCAAAGCGTCAAGAGCGGATTCCAGCTCTGCTCTCAATACATAAACCATACTCATACACTCTTTCTTCTGTCGTCAATCTCGATTGGCGACCCTTACAAGAGGAATCTTCGTGCTTTGTCTGTCTGTGCAGCAATTGCGGCTCTCTGTCACAGCAGAAGCGGATCTTTCACCAAAGCGTCAGCATCCCAATCTGATTCTCCGAATCCTTTGTGTACAAGCGTTCTCGCTAACGCCGAGAGCTCGCTTCGTCCTCTCTCAGTCGTAAATTTTGGTGGGTTGTCCGCACACTTTCATCCCCCACCTCTTTCCACAAATGCTGACGGTAGTATATTAAGCTTCTTATTCGATCTTAGATCAGAACTCCTTTCATTTCAAGAACGAGAAGCGAGATTCGAATATCCAGATCGAATCTATCGTTCGAGTCCTGAGAAAGAGTTTCTATCACGAAGATACCCAGAGAAAAATGGCTGTCTTTCGAAGAGGCGCGTTGATCATCGAGCCTGACCATGGCATGAGGATCACCCATCGCTTGAAGTTCTCTACAGCTGGTAAATCATCGATTGACGAGTATACTGAGATACTGACGAAAGTAGTGCCATATCCAGATGATCTCGAACCAGTTGCTGCCAACTTTACAAAGTGGGCTAGTCCACGCCTGGCTGCATGGTATGCGCAGCAGCAAGCGATCGGGGATATGGGTCTAGTCGAAGATGCTTTTGGACTGTTTCACACACCCGACCATAGACCTTTCCGTTTCGACGAGCTTGGTGAAGGCATTCATGCAGGTATTCCTCAAGTCGGCGATCTGGGACAACCTTTTGGTGCTGCGGGAGGATACTTCAATCCAAGTATTCATGGCCAAGGTAGTCTTGATCCTTCCGCAGTACATTTATATCAAAGCTTTCACGGTCAAGTAGGTGTCGGTCCAGCCGGACAGTATTCGAATTCAAGCTCCCATGGCCGAGGAGATACTACTGGCGCCACGGCTTACGGAAAAACCGATGGCGCGCAAGCTATCATTGCCGTCACTAGTCTTGTGCCACCCGATGATACAGGCGCAGGAGGTATTGGTGCTGGAGCACAAGTCGAGCAGTACAACTTCGCGGTCGTCGCCAACTCGATCGGGTAAGTCTCCCGAGCCCCAGGCAAAGCAATCTGCTAACCTGCTCCAAGATCCAATAACGAGACGAGATCGGTATCCCCAGACGAAGACCAAGAGATGACCTTCAACAGTCACGCAGATGGCGAGACTTATGGTTCCGAGGATGATGGACATACCAACTATTCGCAAGATGCTCATACCGATTCACTTGCAGTCTCCTCAAATGCTGGACCTGGTTCTTCGGTCATTTCCGAGGACAATCCTCTGTTTGCAGACTTAGCCAAGCGCCTCTCGGAGTACAAGAGTGAACATGGCATCCAAACCGTCTATAATAAGAACGAGGAGCCATTTCGGCCATCCCAGATGCTTGTTGACGAGGAAGCTGGTATCATTCGCCCACCTTTGACCAAACAACACTATCTTGACAACCACGAAGACGTACCATGCAAGACCTACAAGCATCAAGCCAAGGGGCTGCCCGATAAGGAGAATGCGGCCTTGTGGTTGGAAGGTCTACCACCAACTGTCACCGAAGCAGATGTGTTGGCTGTCGTTGACACTGGAGCGGTCTTCGCGTTGCATCTCAATGGGCCAACCTGGAGACACAGCACATCAGCATGCAAGCTGGTTTTTATGAAAGTTTCTGCTGCTCATGCCTTCAAGAAGAAGTGTATTCCTTTGAGATCTTTCGGTCCTGGCAATGGTCATGGTACTGGTCTCCGCCTTGGCGACTTCAACATCCGTGCGGGCCACAACGACAATGGGTATAGAGAGTATGGTCGCCCTGGACAGTCTCGCGTGCTTCGTATTCATGGACCTGAGGAACTAATCAAGACAACGGATTGGGAATCGTGGTTCAAGAAATGTACTCACTACAAGAAGACGCACTCCGCTATTCTGCCTTCGGGTGTCCATGGGGAAGCCATTTACGAGGTTGGTTTCGCCCGTATCGACGTAAGTAACATCCTGCCCTTTATCTGAGGACTTTTTTCAGAGCTGAGCTCTTTGCGAGCATTGCGAACTCGGCTCAGCTCTTCGACTCCCAAATCATTCTTCAAATCTCATACTAATCTATCTATAGGGGCAGGCCGAAACTATCCATCACGCTGTCCGCAAAGAAGAAGCTTTCAAGGGTATTTTCCGCGTGGAATATGCTCGAGACCCGTGTGATCCTGATGGCCGGGATTTCGAGCGTCACCGAATGCGCGAGGCTAGACGATGGGAATGAGATCATCACAAGTCCTTGAAGAAGGAAATGCCAAAGGTCCTTAAGGAAGCACGAAGCTCTTATCGAAAACTCAATGCTCTTGCACTTTAGAGTGTGCGATGATGGTATCGAACGCCGTCGTGGGATCCTGGGTGATTCATAAAGGTTCATTTTCTTCTTCTTTGAACTGGATGTTTTTGGTGCCATCAGACATCTTTGGTCATCCTGACATAGCAAATAGAGTAGGTCATCAATGAAATGAACCTATTCCACAATTGACGGCCCATTACAATGACGAAAGATTGAACGGGCAAGGAATGTCTGAGTGTATTGCTGCAGCAATAAATTGGCTTGCTTCCCAATACATATTATGCGCACAAGAGATACATCCATCAAGTTGAATATGGGCTAACTCTTTGCAGCAGCATCTCGAAAGACTCAGATGAGGAAGGTTTCGGATCTTGGATTCCTCTCTGAGGCTTCAAAAAGCTTCGGACTTGTCCTAATCGACCAGAACCCTTTTCTGGGCTAAGAGACTAGGGGATACGAGGCCTTTATGCGGACAAAGTCGATGAGCAAGGTGTGTAGGCTCGTGTTTCGATGTTTCGATGTCTCGATGAGGAAGTAAGCGATCTGCGAAAAAGTAGTGCCATACAAGATGAGGCACTCAGTCAAGAGCGGCGTGAAGTCTCGAGTGGCGACAGACTGAAACACGATAATCACGACAGCATTACCGCGCACCGATGCCCCAACACGAACAGGTGATTGATCTGTACTATAACACCCGAAACCCTGATCTCAGTGAAGCATCAAGCGAAGAGGGCTCATGAGTATACTTTCGTGCGAAGGCTATTTGGCTCTATGGAATCAAGAGCATGACTTCGAGATGCGTATACGATAGTGCGAGCTTCGAAGAGATCGTCCCAAACGCAGTCTCTCCTCGCTCTTCTTGTCTCGAGAACATTGGACAAGCTTCGGCAACATGTCCATTGCAAGAGTGTCTTGCGCAGGATTTCGTGATAAGCCATCGTCCTGGCTCGGTGGAAGAGCTATAGAAATCCTCAACGCGACGGGAGTGGCCAGAAACGGAATTTTTGAAACAGGAGTCGAAAACAGGAGGACTGCAAAATGGTTCATCTTCAAAAGCTCCTTGAGCTGAGGCTCAAGATAGATCGGGCTTCTGAATGCTGAAGGTCATCGGCATGAACTGTGATCACGATCTCAAGTCTTGTCCTGATGGACGTCAAGCAGGACGTGTAATCTTGAAGATTTACCATCATAGCAAAGAGCGTATATCCGATGTGAGCGAGGGTAAGAAATAGAGCCAATTTCGCGCGAGTCGAGGCACCGATTTCAGACTTTGCTGAACTATGCGGCCTGATCAGCAACGTTGGTAATCGAAATACCAAGTACCAAATGGCCGGTTGACGAGATTGCTGTGTAGCAGAATTATTCTTTGCCTCTAGTGAAGCGTAATAGGTATGGGAAGTGCGGCGCTCAGGGTACAATAAGCCTCGAGGTTCACCCTGGGTGAAGTGTGGAGATGCGAGGACACTTCCATTAGGTAGTTCGAACTCGGCTTCGGTACCTTGAACCTCGAATTTGATTGATGGATGGGGCCGTAATGAACTGGTCGAGAACCTGAGCATGGTTCGGGTGCTAGAGCTCAGAATTATCGCCACTGAAAGTGGAAAAATTGTGTTAGTATCGTCTCAACAATGATGACAGGCCGAGAGAATCGGTGTTGGAGGTTTGCAAAGTTGAGATGCTTGGCAAATGAAAGACATGATATGGACTCACAAACTAGACAAAAGTCATTGGCGACTAAATCAGCATGACCTCAAGATCGCATCACGGCTCAGCATAAACCTGACATTCCTTGGCTTCACCAAATTCTTGAACGACAGAGGTATCAGCCAAGCGCAGGGTTGGTCCCGAGCTTTGAGAAACAGCAGCGTAATTTGCATGTATAGTCTGTGATCGGGGTTGGAGTGTAGTGAGGTGTTGGTGTTGTCATTGGCACCGAGCCACTTCCTGACTTCCGCATGCCGAAACCACGTCACCTGTTTCGGCTCAGCTTAAAAAACACAAGGCATTAAGGGATCCACTTTCGCGATAGTGAAGATTGGGGAGACCTTCACGGAATTGTGCTCTTTGCTGGTGGTTTCGTGTGGGTTGCTTGCCTAGCTGAGGAGTTTGCCTTCGACGTCCAGAATCAGCTTGCTATCACAATCAGGGCGTCAGTAAAAGCCGACAATGAAAGCCAGAAATGATCAGGACATCGCAGCACTCACCCGAACGCCGCGTCACTCATTCCAATATCTCATTCCAAATCACTCGGAGAACTTCAGGCGCGTCTGTCTCCTTAATGCTATTGCAAACTTGCTGCTGCTCACTTCTTGGGGGGTGCCTTGCTGCTGCGACGTTCTAGTGACGGCTGTCTATGGGCAGCGGCAAGCGAAAATTACGCGAATCGCCCCTGGATCGCGATTTGCTGGGCGAATAGCTTTTGCGAAAGGTATCCGAGGGTCTCGTCGTAAGTCTTGGTGTCCTTGTGAAGAGAGGTCCTCACAAATGCCAATGCAACAACGCGTCATGGCAAATATCCTGTGCCACCAGCTGTACGAGGTACAACTGTTCTAGGCGACCCTGAAAGTTCGAAAGAAGCCTGAAAGAAGTCTGAGTGACAAGTTTGGGATGCATGTTGTGAAGAATGAGGCGGAATAGAGCATCTGTATGATGAAGGACGTCGTTGAGGGGAGACATTTCAAAAGGTACGCTATGACAATTCGGGACGGTATTTCTTTTTTTTACAATGCCACAAATGATGCCACAAGACGAGACCATCACAAACTAGGCCACAAACGAGACCACTGGAGAGACAAAGTAAGATCTCTTCACTAAAGGTCATGTTATGAGAATTTAAAGAAATCTATCTAACACTTCAGAAGCAGAGCGAGTAAAGTCAAGCTTCAAAGAATCATAAAAGTATAATGATCACGTGGCAGTAATGAATACCTACCTAGGTAGCACAGGCAGAGGAGTTTGTTACACAGTCATGATGAGCTCAAGCAATTGAAACAGGGTCACAAGGAGTAGGAAGACTAAAGATATATATTGCAAATAAAGCTAAGCCTTCGACAGTGTTCATCTACTTCAAGTCTCTAAACCCACCAAAGCTTAAGGATTTTGTCCACAATGCTACTTCTTTCCACAAATGACCTTCTAGATTTGCAAGTTGCAATTACCGAAAACAACATCGTTTCTATTTCTGTCCGGACTTATTGCATTAACTAAATTGGAAGTCAATCGTTGCCAAGATTTGAAATATCCTCTTGCGGCTTTGCCTTTGACGATAGTGCCTTTGACGATAGTTAAAGGTTTCCTACTAGGGGAAAAAAGTCCACGTAGAGGTTACGTAATAAAACGTGATATTTGCGGCACGTTTTTGCGCCAAGGTTTTGCCAAGAAACGCTAAGATGTGTCGCTTTTGGTATTTAAAGCTCTCTATAGAATAGCTTCCCATAGAATAGCTCCCCGTAGAGCTCGGAAGGGGGTGTGAAAGAGGGAACGCTTTCACTCGCGCCGGCGGAGCCGGTGCGAATAAAAGCTCTATCCCCTCAGCGACGGCAGGCACTTTTAGCGTCATTTTTCTACAGAGCGCATTCTCGCTAAATCAGACCCTCTGTACTGAGCAACACAACGAGTTCGAGAGCAAAGATATCTCTATTTTAAAAAGCAGCCCTACAAACTTTCGAAGAAGCTCTATTATTGAGAGAAAGCTGCCTTTCTAGATGTCAAGTACACTCCTAATGCGACCCTTTCAAGTTTGTTGTATTTTGACGCTAAAAGTGGCAAGCGAGTCCGTCGCTGAAGGGATAGTTAAAAGTTTTAAATTATTTCAAAGTTCAAGTCGTCAAAGGCAGGGCATGGCGCGAGGTACGAGGGACGTCCCACTATTTACCTTTGAGGCATATGGATTACTTTTCGAGACATATCACGTGTATCCTGCATCCCTGCATAGGTCATGGACACGTCGCGAATCTCGCGATGCATCTCAATCCTCAGATACACTTTGGCCCAGAGGTCATAATGCCACCCATATCCAGCCGTCTGGTAGCGGCTCGTCGACTCGTCACATCTCAACGCTCCTTACCACTCGCACTGAATCTCGTCGTGCTCAGAAATGTGGTCGGAGACGCTGCAGGGTTTTCAAACACCGCACATGCTCAACTCTGGATGAGCAACAAAGAATTCAGAAAGAAATTGAAGGAGACCTCCGAAAAGCCACTCTCTAAAGTTCCGCTCCACAAAAGACCCCAGGCGATCAAAAATGCACAGACACATCAGCAGCTACTTGATATAGATCGGCAAGCGATAAAGTGGGGGTTGAGTCAAGAAGACATCGACTTTGCGCATCGCGCGGCATACAATATTGCCGTCTTCTTGAAATATTTGTTGCCGCTCATAGTCGGCCCTTGGCTTGCGTGGAAGGGATGGAAGTGGATTCGTGGTGGTGATGAGGATGAGAGATCATAGATGGACGGGAGCAGGAGTCACGAGTGGCAGAAAATGGGATAAGATGGGGCGCCTGGGCTTTGAGATATTGTTTTGGAGTTGAGTCGTGGGAATGGGCAAAACTCCACTTATACTGGCATTGTTAGAGCAACTAGCAGGGAAGGTAATTGATTATCACGGAGTTTCCAAAAGCGGGGTTACTTTAGTATTGGGAATGTACTCATTATCAGATTTAGGTTCTAAAATTTCTTCTTATATCACTGTAAGTCATTCCATCCTTCTCCAAGCTCGTCTTCTCAAGCCAAGCAGATGCACAATAACATACCTAGAACCATGCGACATCTGTCGAGGCCGTTTTGCACTTTCCGAACGTTGTCTCCATGCATTCTTGCCATATTTCTGCATTTCTTTCATGAGCCAAAGTCTCCATTCGTATATGTCGAGAAGTCTCTTCCCTTCAGACAAAGACTATTGCTGGCGATCACCGAGTACCATCTCAAGTGGATGGAGGTAACATGCCGTGGAAAGCACACTTGGAGAGTGATGGTTATGAAGATAGGGAATGACGAGCTGTTGGCATGGCAGAACAGTGGGACATCACGCGCATGCCCCACCGAATAGGAAATTGAGAGAGATGGGATGAAAGCAAGCTACAAGGAGGAAAGCTCCAGAAGTAAGCTTAAATCGGATCTCGACTCACCACTAGCGCATAGGCGAATAGCTCATAGGCAAATTTTTTTTCTGCAAACAGCACACTCAAACAAGAAACCGTCCGGCATTGCGCCAGCCCAACAACTTCGCAACCTGCCTTTGCTAGGCTTCATCGAAGCAAAAATTGATTACCGCATCATTCATACCTGCGAAGATGGAAGAGATGTCGTGCATTACGGAAGAGACTGCGGGTTCCTGGCTTGATTTGACGATTGATAGTAAGTTATAACAAGCCCCCCCCCCCAAAGGCCTGGAGACTAAGAACCAACAGCGCGACTGGTTGAGACTTACATTCGACGCCCTGAGCTGGTGTGCAGAAGCTATGCAAGCTCTCTTCAGCAGCGCAATGCCTAGTTTGACTCCAAGCTGCAACGTATGCCGACTTCAGAGTGCAAGAAAGGTAAGAGGTCGAGGTTATGAAGTTATATGAGCCCAAGCTGACTCAACATAGCATTGTCAGCTGAAGTCCGTCAAAGATACCACAAGGAGCGTGTACGACTTACCCTGTGTGTTTAATATCTTAAGAAGACCGGATGTAAGATAGAGACTTATTTCTTTCACCTGTCCGGCGTTACTGACATAGCGCAGACTGGCAAGGCATGAGCGTACACTTCCCTAGCCTTGTCCCTGACAAGGCGCTTCCTTGAGGAGCCCCAGTCTATTGGTTGGACGGCGATGCTCCCATGGCCTGGACGGACGATTATATTCTTCAGTCTCGGATGCGCGGTGTCAATGTAGACACCGAGTCGACATATTCCTCAAGTTCCTCCAACCAAGCCATCGCCCAACCCAATGGGCTCAACCACGACACCGTCTTCAGGCCACCGAGCCAGCGGCTTAACCACACTCGGAAAATCTCCAACAACATTCTACGTAAGGCAGCCCAGGCTAGTGTTAACATTGATACTCTACCGTACAACGGAGATATCTCAGTCGTTCTTTGCGAATAGAGTATATTCGGATGTGTGCAATTGCGCCATCCACGCCATCAATATTCACGAAGATGCAACTAACGAAGAAGTCTTGGGCGCGATCTGGGAGGGCGGCATACAAAAGTACAATAGACTGCCAGCCGTTAAGGGACTTCACGTAAGTTCCGGCGCCAGCTTTTCCTTCAAGATACCTGAGGCTGCTAGGGACATCTTGATCCGATCTCGTAACGAAGGAGTATGTATTCGTGGTTCTCGTATGGTCGCGATGGAGAATAGGGATAAGCGTAAGCCTATGCAGCCCTCTATTATGCACCAAATCAGATTCCTTCATGTCATCGGGCCCAACGAGACTCTCAATGCAGAAAAACTGAAGAACATTCTGCATACTCTCATTACGTTCGATCTTGTCAAGCGTTGGGAATGGGCGGAAGACGAAGGCTAGAAGTGTGTCGCGTTGACTTGTTGCTCTATCGAGGGACAATCGCGTCAGGCAAAGAAGCGTCTCAAAGATAACCAGAAGCAGATGGGAGACTATTTGAACTGTCATGTTCGCTATAGACCTGATCTATGCGATCCTGTGAGTAGAGAGATGTGGGACGGCTTGATTCACTATGGAACTCTCCCCTAGAATGGTGCCTACGATTAATTTTGGTTTTGACCTTATAATGGGGATATGAACTGATTTGCAACAATGCTTCTGAATTTGGTCATGTTGAGACATGCTTCTTGATCTCTCTAGCCTAGAATAGAACGGGCAAATCAAACTAATCTTGATAATAACTGCAACTATCTGTGACCCTCAAAATCCGAGCTCTATGCTAGGAATGCCGATGCGATGGCATTGAAGTTTTTGGGAAAGTATAATTATAAGTTTGGGTCAATTTCCACTTCACTTGAGGCCAATGGGCGTCAAAATACTGCGGCACAATAATGAAGGCTGTCCCCCTTTTCCCGAAAACTACGCGAGGTCACGGGGTTCAGCGCTAGCTTGATCCGAAATGCCTACATCGAGCTCCATTTCCGCAACGAATTCAAGTTGCGAAATTCGACCAACACCAAGGAACATCTTACCTGAAGTTGACTCCTACATCGTTGGTTTGTTCCGTGATGTCTTCAAGGGACGTGAATACTTCCGGTGGGAAGGGAGAAAGACGCGATGTCGGTAATGGTACGTCACTGAAGAACTGCGCGGAGACAATGCGATTGCTAACATATTCCTCAGAAGTCATGAGCATCCAAGCCCAGCGTTTCAAGCTGTTGGTCGATGCTATCACAGCAGAAGTCGAGAACTGGGATTGTAGGCTCCCTTGCGCCTGGATTTCTATGCGTTGCTTGCTGACCCCGACACTTCTCTAGTTGACTACATCGTATTCGGTAGATTGAGAAAAGCCGTCCAAGAAGCCTATCCAGGGGACAAGCCGTTTGAGATATGGCTCTGTTTCGAAGGCATGTAGCGCGCTTCACCGCAGTGCAGTACTTTCTAACCTCCTGCCAAGTTCGCAAGTTCGCCTACAAGTATCCCGACTTTCAGAAACGTTTCGAGCCGCGGTACCTTCGGAAGGTCTTCAGTTATGGTGCATATGAGAGTTACCGAGAGCATCGCGAAGCACTTGCACAAGCTCGAGCTCCGAAAGGACCCGCCCCGGGTGCCAGAGCTGTGACTAGACCAACTCCAACCCATATCGTCGAGTTCGTACCAAGGCAGACCTGGATGCCAATGAACCCTCCCTCCAATGGTACTCTCTCATTCACGAAGCTGGCAACCGATCCCGAGCTGTGGCAAATGACCGCGAGTGGATTTGCTCAAGGCGAGTCAGTCCCACCCCCACAAATGACTTTCCAACCTTCTGAGAAAATCCGGCAATACCAGAGAGCGGCAATGTCAAACACAGATGGTTACAGGACGAGAAATGAGAATCTAGAATGTACCTTTGCTAACAACCTTCGAGGAGCAGAACGCGGGTTGCTCGACAGACGTTACTATAGCCTCAAAGACTGAACCTCATTAGCCTCTAACATCTCCTACATTCTTGCAAGCAAGCAAAGAAACGTGCCATCGGGTACAGCATAGCAGGACTACTAAAGCACAAAGTACGGAAATTTGAGGCGATAGGAAACTTGTTGAAGATAACGCAGCTGCAAAACTAACAGACATCAACAATGAGTCGACACGCATGTCCTTGCGTAACATGGTAAAACTGTGCTTCTGACTTACTGAAATTTTGAGTTCTTTCTCGCCAGTAAAGATCTTTCTGATTGTGCTTTGTGCTCTAATCAAAATTGTAAACGAATTGCGGTCGTCTCATCCTCCTCGCATCCTCTTCAAATACATAAGCCTCAGCCTATCTCTTCTATGCAACTTCATATCCAGCCCAGCAGCCACCCAGGCCATTGAAATATTCCACGAGCGAGGCGATCTGATTACAGTAGATTGGCAACGCCTTAATACTTATGAGATGGAACATATGAAGATTGCCGCAGGCTCCGTCAAATACTGAAAAGAAACCCATCACTGTTGCATTCAGCAGGTGTCAAGTTGGTGGCCATTGCCGCATTGTGCACACCTCTTTGTCGCAAGATGAACTCCACGAGACCTTGCGTTCGCTATTCCTGTCTAGGTATCTTCTCTAAGTTCCAAGCAACAATTGAAGTTAACATTCAGCTGGGACTTAGCCGTCCGCCTTTCCTTTTCCTTTGTCTTCTATCGAGGATATTCCATCTGCCTTGTATAGACCATTCTCCTCAATATATTCGACAACTGCCGAGGGCACCAAATATCTGATGCTCAGCTCCCTTCGCAAGAAAAGCCTGATTTTAGTCGAGCTCACATCGTTTTGGATGATTTGTTTGATCACCTGCTTGGTATCAGCAAATTATCAAGGAAAGGTAAGGATCCTTGTTTCATGAGCATGGAGAATATGTTGTTAGGGGGTCCGGAAATGGTGTATGTTTTGCATCTCAACAAGATGAGAAGTATTTGAGATGAGAGATTATGCTCACATAGATGTTATTTCTGAAAGCCTCAAGACTCGAGAGAGCGTCGTCGATGTCAGTTCCTTGTCGTTCTACGATGAAAGCACCGTAAACTCGAAGAATGTGATTCAAATCGTCACTGCTCCATACACCTTATAGTCGGTTAGCCCAGAGTCCCAAAACGGACAGACGTTGCTTACCTGGTGTGGACATAGTTTGGATAACTGAAGTAGAACAGGATGATCAGTACTGTTTCATCGAAAAGCAGGCGAGCTGACTCACGATCTGCACCAGCCAAGAGTATGATTCGCATGGGTACTCTAGTCCCATCGGGTTTTTCTGCTCCCCCAAGTACCTCATTGATCTCATGGTTGACTACTGGATTAGCATGGGCTTTCAAAGGATGTCTTAGCAGCCGAAGAGCTCGGTTCTTAAGATCTTTGGCTCTTGAGACATTGCGAATTTCAGGGTGGGGTTTATACATACAGTGATCCAGCACCAGAGCCGTAGGTATGTATGAACTATTCTTGGCTTCCCAATGGTCGACCATTAAAAACTCCGCGGATTCTACGGCCAATTCGCACATTCGGAGTCTGTGTGTCGCCGCCGCAAGTCCAGCCTTCTTGTATGCATCTCCGACCTGTAAAAGTCCTCGAAGTCAGCATGGCTTGATAAGAATGGTTCGAGTTGGAGGGAGGCTCTGCGCTGAGAGAGGGTGAAAGTTGAGAGCTCGGTACGGACAGGTGAGAGGTATCCACCCATGATTTCGAAGTCGGTGTTGAATTTGGCCTGTACAGAGTGGGATATCAGCGTTGTTGTTTTGACAGAAGGTGAGAAATATAATGATAGTCGCCAAATGAATATGCTTTGAAAAGTATACCACAATAGCCGATGTGGCTCCAAACGGGGAAAGAGAGGGGGGATAAAGTACACACATAGTCTGAAGCCATCTCGAACATCCTCAAGTGAAGGTAAGTTATTGGAGAGAAAGATCCGCAAGCTACTAAGACAAGAGGTGTCTTCTCAGGATAGCGCTGCCGCAAGGTGAGGCGGTGGGAGGGGAAGGCATTTTGGGAAGTCGGCGGGCTAGGAGTTTGTACAGAGATGTCGGATGCCATTCTGGCAATATTGTGCGAGTTTACTGGGGATTATTGATTCGGGAGTCTGCGATAGAAGTTGTGAGGTGGAAAGCGGGGTGAAGAGTGTATGGCCTTGGGAAACTGATTTGCGATGTCGTGAACTGGGCGCGGTCGGTCGGATCCAAGCTCAGGAAATGGCCCCTCCACCCGCGGCGCTATCCGTCACAGAGGTCTCCGTCAAGCACGACTTCGTTCTCAGTTATACCCAGACGCCACCACAACCACCAACCACCACAACATAAAGCTTGAATTATAATTAAATGGCAAGTCGCAGAATAGATAATGTACAATTGGATATGATTTTATAATTGTGATATCTCGTGGCGTTGTAAAGTTGTACAATTTAGAATAAATTTTCGTCTCAAAAATGGGCGTTTTCTTAGTAGGGGCTTATCGGCCTTTTGATTATTAGGCGAGAGAAAATACGTCCAAATTCTGTCGAAATTCCGAGTGGTCTGCCCAATCACTTGTCCAGATCACCTTATTTTGGTCTGTAATTGGGTAACCTAGATGGCGATGTTTAACAATTAAAAGGCCCTGTAGGAGTATGTACTATCTACACCCCTGATCGGTGTGAGGCTAGCGCTTTTTAAGTACACCTAGTAGCTAAGCTCGTCTTGTGGTGAGCATACCAAGCAGGCACCGGCAGCATAAAGGCCCGAGCGCCACCTCAGACGACGAGGTGGCTGCGAATCTACTGCTAATCTCCTACAGCTTGATGTACTGTCCGAGAACTTCCAAAAAGCTCAACAATTCATCAGCCGTACCAGACCACAACGAGATAGCCAGCATCAAAAGGATACTACACGCCAACCTACGATCATATCTCGCGTGAGTCGACGCCAGACATCTTTGCGGACGCGAAGCAATGGACCCATCGAATCAAAGATTTACAGGAAACAATGCGTTGCCTTAGCTCAACGTTTGTTCATGAGGAATGGCGACAGAACAACATTGTCGACAACCGATATTGGCAAATCGAGGCAGATTACTGGGAGTCATCCTGCGATAAGAGCTTCATCGCGAAGTGCTAGCGGGGTCAAAGTTGGCAGGAGAAAGATCTTCTCAAAAACCAGCAGGCTCAACACAATCTTTACTTCTTCAAACACAGTAGTCAATTCGACTGACTCTCAAACTATACCCTACCCACATCGAAAACGTCGGCTATCCCACAAGACGAGATCCACAAATTAGTCTTTGACACCATATATCATCGTTGTCGAGCTAGGTACTGGAAAGATCTTTGCGAGAAACGAGGCTATGCACAGGCTTGAAAAAGTATAGGGGCCATGTGTTACTAGCAAACAGAGTATAGCTACTTCCTCTACGAGGTTTTAAGATTGGAGAGGGATTCTCTCGAGACAAAGGGCAAGCCTGCGCAGAGAAAAAGGATTGGTGGGAAGAGGAACACTAAGCACAGTTCATCGAGTACAATTAAGAATATTGGTCGACCAGGAGGTGCAGCCAAGACAGTGTCAAAACAATCTGGCATGGCCACTAGGATCCAGAAATCATGCAAACCCAGGCTTCGAATGGTCACATGCAGGTGACGAGCGGAAGGTTTCTTTCCCGGTCCGAACGGAATCTGCGTTGGAGATTGGTGCAGGACATTGGCTTGAATCATATATGGGACATCGACGCTCTACCATGGGACACTTTCCGCCAACTTTCTAGGAAAACGTTCTATCACTCCATCGTCACCTCCCTCAACCCCGAATTACTCGACGCTATTAAACCGCATGCAGAGGCCGTTTCGGAGGACCTCCCGAAGACCAATGAACAATTCATATCCGATCTGCGACTGCATTCCTCTACCTCTTCCTCTCATTAGGTTCCCGGGAAAGTCCTGGAGTCATTTCAGTGTGAGTTCTTGTAGCAGCAAAGTAACAAAGCTGAATAAGTTCTTAGCAGATTGAAATCATGTACTCGTATATGAAGATGTAGAATTGTGAGGCTGAATTACTTGTCACGTGCGATTTAACTAACGGAGATGTTATTCTTCAGCTAGCAGGATTATGAGCTAGTTGATATAGCTAATGGATTAGCACGACGCTGAGCCAAAAGCTCACTTGATTCCTAACCGAAGGCAAGAATCAATTAATCCTACTTATAAGTATGAAGAAAGCTGGCATACGCTGCACCTAAGTGGAGCCCCGCCAACTGAGGCTAGTTATTCACGTGATCGCGAATGACAGAGATCTAAATCGGCTCTGGCAGTGACCCTTGATAAGTTTGACGGGTGTAAGAACGGATACCACCATGACATCTTGATATGTTCAAAGAAGTGGTTGTGTTCCAAACCGATAAGAATTAGTAAGATTTATATTTAAACAATATGGAAACTATAACTAATTCGTTCAGGGGCCAAAAAAGGATCCCTTGAGCATAATCCAGCTGACTTGTTAACGTGCCCAGGGCTCAGCTCAGGTTAGAGCAGCGACTGCTCAGGTCTAAAAACGGAAATGGAAAATGCTCACGTCGACATTTCCAAGTGAGTATGCCTGTTACACCGTGCTCATGCGCCCGAGGGAGTCGTCATTCGGGGGCAAAAGTGCTCATCAGAGCGAAAAACCATAAAGTTCGACCAAGAGAAGGATGGTAGTCGCACCAGATCTGTGTCATCTAGATCAAAGGCCCTCAGGTTGATTTTGAGGGAAGATATTCTGAAGCGGCTGCATGGCAAGATCCGCTTCGACCTAATCGACTCGGCTGAATGGCTTGATGGTGGCGACAAAGTTATTGAGGTTACTTCCGATGCGGTACTGGCACGATTATCTCTATAGTGGTACTTGTCTACCTTCCATAGTCCTACGAGGTGTCCATAGCATAATTAATTTTATTTTCTAGGGGTAACAATGGCGTTTAGCTTTCTTCGATGTCAGCGTCTATCCCGCTGACTATGCAATGGTGTTGATTGTTTTTCGAGTGAGCTTTATTCGGGCATGTTCCTGCTTGAGCTTGTTAGGATAGAGCTTACAACGTGGAGATTTGCATGAAAAAAGTACCATTTTAAACGCTTCGAGGTGCATAACTATGGCTGGCGGTCTTAGAGACCAACATATCGCAGCACAAGAATGGAAATCATAAAAATACGCCTTCTCAGTATGTGACACTGTTATTGGCGATTGTATATATATGCCGTAGATGAAGTCCGTGATTCCACTCACATTCCTCCTTTTTATCAAAAGCAGATTATCGACGATCGCTGGTTTCCCAAACGAACTGTCTTTCGAGGAGATGTCTTCGTAGAAGGACAGTTCTTGAAACCCTTGGTTTCATCCACAATGCCGCTTTAATGATTACTGCTGAAAAAGACGCCTACAGTAGGCTCATCCTGGTGGTACTCATTCGTCCTATCCTAGGAGAGACAGACATTGTCGCACGGACCAAGGAATCTTGTTATACACTTAAACACTAGCTCGGTCCACTTCAAGGCTACCAATACCCTTGAAGCGACCTTCGCAAGACATCCTCGAACATCGATCTTCCTCAACCAAATCTTCTTTCAACATTCTTCTCGAGACGCAGCGCCTTGTGCCAAGAGTTGATTACTACAATATTTTGCACGGTTCATGATGCATTCCTTGAATGGCGACATGGCGATGGCTCCAGCCAGCTCTTTTGCGACTGCTAGTCCACGTCAGAGCCTAAGAGCTTTAGGCTCTCAAACCGATAACAACGGTATGTTTTCTCGCTAGTCTTCGTGGCTTTTGCTGATAGATCTGCAGCTTGCGTAAATTTCTAAGTGGTTTTTAGCATACCTTGGAGATGAGCATCCTAATTTCAATACACTTAAGGCTGCAATTGTCGATCTCCAAGTCGGATGGAAAGACGGTGTGTGACAAATTGGACTGTACTTCCAGGAAACATGTTGATAATCCATAGGCCATGGTCCAAATAGCTTCTACCCCTTTGCATCATTCCACGCCGGTCCTCTGCTACAGAGATTAGGCTAGCTCAACGACAAGCGTAAGCAGTTGCCTTCCTCATTCTTTGCGCGGTGCTGGATGGGCTGAGCATCCTGAGCCTGTGTTGCTCGCTGGACCATGCTACATGATCCCGTCCGTCAACGGTACCCTTTCATAGAGGCTTCTCCTTTATTTCCTTGAGCACAAAAGGCCTTCCTGGGTTTCGGTATGGGTTCGCCCTCAATTTATTATTTCCAATGTATTTTCTTCTCGGACATAGCGATGGAGTCTTCTGGATTTGGCTCGGGATCTTGGCTGAGACTTTGGCAATTGTTCTTGCTGTTAGCATGGAGCAGCAGCGCCCCCAGAAGGCCTCTTGGGAAGATACATAAAAGTGATTTGGTAACTGGAATTCTGGACGTTGGGGCTTTCGCAAATAAGAACAATAAAAACACAAAAACACACCTGGGCCGTATAAAACAGTGAGGCCCTGCTTGTCGAGTACATGTAAGTTGTTTCCAAGGCCATCCTTCTCTCCTGAGACATCCTATACCAACACCGATCCCGTCTTGGGAGCCATCCATACAACTGTTTCCTCTTACAACGGTTTGTTCCTGGTTGATATTCATAGTGGCTGACCGGCCGATAATCATAGAGTCAGCAAGAGCTGGCAAACCTCTCTTGACCTCCAAAGCTCGCGGTATCTCTTTCGGTATCCTACTCGTTACAAGTTGCTGACCGTATTGCTAGCAGCGCGTCCATAGTGGCAGAGGTGGAGGGGCATCCTGAGCATGGAGTTCATTGCATCGGCAGAGCGAGAGTGCTGGGCACAATAGATGGGAGATTATTGCCGTGATCAGTATATATATAATCTCAGGCTATGATTCTGCAAAGCCTGTATTTTCAAAAGGCGCGGTCTCTGGGCATCTGCTGCATCCACAACAGCTTTCTGCGAAATAGCATCATAGATGGTGTAATTGCCCTCGCATAGAGAGCGGAGACCCCTTATCACTCCCTTTACCTTCTCAAAAAGGAGCTGCTGCCTTCGTTGCGATTCTGAGGTGCCAGGAGGGAGATCACGTGAACTCCTACTAGATATCAAGCTCCTTTTCGTCATGATAGAGGCATCCAACACCTATCAGACGGAATAATCCCTTTGTTCTCCTGTTCCGCACTAAGAATACGCGGGTGCTCGGTCGCGGTTGTGTTGAGTGGTCGAACTATTTTCGACACAAAACACCCTCAAGGCTACCACCCCTCGATATCTTTCTCCGACCATCACACATTCTTTTCATCAACCTTGCGCAACCACACCGCAACTGCATTGGCTGCAGCCCCTTGCACCAAGAGTTGATTCCTAGGATATCCAAGCTCTGGTCTCTACTCTGACTTGATCTGAGTCATTCCCGCAATGTCCTACATTCAGAGTCCCTCTCTGGGGCGCATTCGACCTCTGCAAGAACAAGAAACATCCAGCCGTAGGTCGATCCATCCAGGCGCACGTTTTCTCTACTGACAGACTGATAGTCCACGATCAATATCCTCAAGCTCTGCAAATCATGGGCCAGACTACTGTTGATAGACAACAAGTATATTCGCGTATGTACCACGGGTTCGAACACAGCTCGCCTCTTGCTGACAGAATGATAGAACTCTATCAATCCTTATTAAATATGGATGGCGATCTTCCTAGTGAGAGCTCGGATGGAATGAGTACGTCATCGCCAACAAGAGGTATCGCATCGCTGACACCAGTAGTTGTTTTCCATGCATCGCCGCATATCAACAGCCCCGAGGAGATGAAGTGCTTCCTGGCGTTCCTTCAGAAGGAGGGAAAGAAGGGTAGGCCGACTTTCTGCTGAGGTAATTAATAAAGCTGACAAAACGTAGTTGGGGTAAAGTCACCCTTGAGCATATTACAGCTCCTCCAAGCTTTAGAGAAGCACCCAGGTAGGATCCCCAACACCCAGACATGGATCATGCTAACAAAATGTGCTCAGAATTCGACTGGAATATGGCCACCTTCAAGTATTGCTTTCCGGGTGCCTTCGATGTAGCTGTTGCCGACCCTGACGGATGGTCTGACCTTCCTGCTCTCCAGTTCTTGGCAGACAAGTATCGATCCATTCGACACGAATCTCAATCATCCGCCGCAGCATCAACGTTGGTCCCTTGTGGTCATACTCGATACTTCCAAAAAGTCGGCAAGGAGGCTGGATATCCCTCCAACGAGCTCGCCACTCCCCAGTGTGGCGGCGATCCCATTCAAACGCAGGTCCAACATTCGAAGGCTGTCATATTGTACAGAGACTTCGAGCCATCCCGTAAAGCTCAAGGAACCGAGCGTCAGGTCTCCCCAGAATTAGCCCGTAAGGCTCGAGAGGCTGGTTTGCGTCCCAACCCTAAATACAAAAGCGATTTAAACGAATACCACCTCAGAAACGCCAGCTGCCTCCCACATCGGAATATTCCGGTCTTCGTAAAGGGAATCCACGTCAATACCACAGTCGAAGAGATTCTAGCTATCGTTGAAGAGGGAAAGGTGTTCAGTTCGTCGCGCGTCCCGGAGAGCCTGCCCAGATTCCCGTATGCTGCTGCAAACATCACGTTTATGTCGACTCGCGCAGCAAATATGTGATTGACTTGGTTCGATGTCTCGCCGAAAACCGTTAGATCATCCTTACCAGTCATGGTAAGGGTTTCTGTAGGCGGATTCAGGAATAATGAACCAAAGTAGTTTGGTTTTTTTTGCGTCGGATTTGAGGGTATTCGGAAGATTTTGTAAACATAAATAATGAAAAAGACAAAAACACACCCTAAAACATACAACAGTGATGCCTTTGATTTACAGTTGTCGTGAGTTGTTTCCCTCCTTCTATCTTCAGACATCCTATTACGACAACGTATTTGAAGTCCATGATGTTTTGCTATTCACAGGTGGGCTGACCGTCTCCTACAGACTTCACGAAGGAGGCGTCAGGCAATAGCAGAAGCTGGCGGAGTGTCCTGGATCTACAATTTTCGTTGTGTTTCGGCTTTGGCGACTTCCTGACCAAATTCAGAGCAGAGATCCGGATTGTTTGGCATCCTGGAGCTGGCGTGGACTTCATTTGTGAGCAACTTTATCCAAAGGGGACAAAGACAGGCTGGTAGATAAAGTAATACCTGAATCTTATAATAACGACGTTGCCGCTGTGCTGCACACCAAGCGACTTTTGCCCTGGCCGTATATGTATAGAGTATAGCCAACACTCATCATTCAACAGAGCTACAACTTCTCGAAAAGTGTCCTTGAATGTAGCTTATTCCTCTGAAGAGCCTTTCCCTTGGCCACGAAGAGATTCTCTTTTCCATGCAAAGAGAGTATTTGCACCAGCTCTCAACAAATCTGCCGCATCATCAAAACTGCCTCTGAAGGACTATCCTTGACAATCTGCTCCAGAGACTACAGATAGACACATCTCTAGACCCCTTTTTTTAGCTCGCTTATTGCTATCTCGCCTAAGCGACGCTGCATGGCACTCAGGGTGATTTCCGAGGTGAGGAAGAGCCATATCACGTGAACTCTTGCTAGATATCAAGCTCTGGTCGTCATAACGAGCAAGTTCGGATGAACAATTCTTTGTTCATGAGTTCCGCAATAAAAATAGGCGAAAGTGTGGTCGCGTTCCGACCTCGAGCCATATCGAAGCCTCGCGTCTTCTCGGATCCAGCTCTCGTCGATATCTTCCTTCCACAACATCTTTCATCAACACTGCGCAGGAGCAATAGTGCTTCATCAATTGCAGCACCTTGCGTCAAGGGTTGATTTCCACATACCAAATTGCGATTCTGCCTTGATTTGGCTCGTTCCGCAGTAATGTCTGCTCCGGCGAGATCGAGCCTGGCGCGCATGGTCATGGCCATGCCGCCAACTAATCCAGACTATGTACCAGCAGGTAAGGAGCACAGATCGAGGTGCGCTTCACCTCCTTGCTGACAGATTGATAGACCCCGATCGCTTTATCCGAATGTTGGAGCGTGAAGCATCGCTAGAGAGCACTGCGAGTTCTGAAATTATCAGTAGGTCAGCTCTAACTGGCAGCTATCGCTATACTGATACTGCATACAGTCTCTCGAAGTCCTCAGCCCAAGCCCAAGCCGCCGATGGGTATGGAGGAGACCAGATGGTTCCTGGGGATCGCGCAGAGAGGGGCCGAGCAAAGTATGACGCCTTCTACCTTCTATAGTCCTTAGCTGACTGAGTGCAGGTGGCCGAAAGGATCCATTGACGATGGCTGAGTTGCTTCAGGAGCTGATGAAGCTTCCCAAGAGTGGTAAATTGATCCGTCATGGAGACTTGGACCTATGCTGATGCGTATAGTTTACGATCCATCAAACCACTGCTTTACCACCATTGCTGCTGCTGCAAAGTCCGACCCCTGGAACTGGTATAAGCGTCCAGCCCTCCAGTACCTAGACGACGAGCCCTGTGAGAGCACCTCTGTAGTTCGACGCAAATCCTCGCTCTCTGCTACTGCTAGGGCTTTTGTTCCGCAGCATACACAGGTTATCCAGAACAAACCCCATGGTCATCAGTCTCAGGTCCTCGTGCCATATGATCAGCAGGCATATGCTGCACAGCACCAGGAATATGCCGTCGCCCCCTTCCATACACAGATCGCCCTTCCACCACAGAAATTCACCCAGCTCGTTCAGTACCACCCGTTCGAGCGATCTCATAAGCGTCGAGACATGGAACGTGTCGATTCTTCCAAAGCCATTATAGGCCAAGTTGAGGTTGAGAATACCGATTTATGCACCAAGTACAAGGGCGAGGAGACAAAGTTCCAGAAGAGGAACGCAGACTGCACCGAGGAAGAGAACGTATCGATCCGTATGAATGGTCTTCCGCCGGATGTTACAATGGCCGAAGTCTTGGACACCATTTTCGAGGGGAGGGTGTTCAGCAGCTCCCTCGTTTCTCCTAAGCCCCCCGCCTACCTAACTGCGGCTGCGAACATCACTTTCTTAACTCTTGAAGCTGCCAACGCCTTCTATGATCGTGGCATGAACGAGGGGGTCTGGATTAGACGCTATCGAGCCCATGTTATCCGGAACCGAAACCGAGTCAGATACTTCGATCGTGCTGATGAACTTGAGCAATCTCGAGTTCTTCAGATCTTCGGCCCAGCTAGCATCTTCTCGGTCGGCGAGGTCATGTATTTCCTTCATTGGTTCATTGACTTCAAGGAGGTCGTACCATTAAAGATGTCACTCATTAGTCCTGATATGTTGATGCTTGAGGTCGTCTTCCAGTCCATCTATGGACAGAGTCGCCAGGCCAAAAAGGGTTTCGAGGACCTGTGGATGACCGGACAATTCAACAGCTACGGTAAGCATTACCAGGTTGCCTACGGCCTGGATCCTTGTGACCCTGCTGCTCGCTTCTCTGGTGGTGGATAGTACAATGGCTTGCCCATTGGTAGTTAGGCATCATTCCTGTCTGGATCAGGAGAATATCGGACGTGGCGGATGCTTCTTGCTAGAACCATTTTGGTGGCAGTTTGGAGTTGAGTCTAGAGGCCTCGCAGGCTTTGTAAATGGTAGCAGACTTTCCTGGCAGATAGCCAGACAACTGAGTCATCAACAAAATCCTGTAAATGTCTTTCCAGTGATGATTGCCGTGACTTTGTATATGTATAGCCTCAGACGATGATCCTGCAAAGCCTCCACTTTTCGAATAGAGCTGATCCCTCAGGAACCCAAATGTGAAGAGCGTCTTCGGGGATGGCGTGCACCATTTTTGTCCTCAAAATCGCCTCTGGATTTCCACCGAAGATAATCTCCCAAGAATCTGCCAATAGAGACATCCGCAGATTCCCATTATTGCCTTACTAGCTTTCCACCCAGAGAGACACTGCATTGTCGTGGTTGCGGTTTTCCAAGGTGCAGGGGTGCTCATCACGTGGGCTCCTGCCAGACATCCAGTCCTCTCGTCATGACCGTTGCACTAAAGATCGAATGAACTTTTCTTTGTGCTCCTGTTTCACCCTAGCATAGGCGAATCTTCGGCTCATTAACGCGGGACAAATTCAGGCCATATTCCAGAGCATCGCGTCTTCCCCAAGCCTTCCTCTTCTCGAAATCCATCTCCCACCACGCCAACTCCTCTTTCCATCAACGCCTCTGCAACACCACTAGTACTGTATCAATTGCAGCACCCGGCGCCAAGAGTTGAATACCGTAGCACCAGAGCTCGATTCTGACTTGTATTGAATCGTTCCGCGATGTCTTCTGACTTCGAGAGAGCTGGCTCGTTGGAGGCACGTGCTTGCACGCAAGGATCGCTACCATTCACTGGTGAGTTGAAGTGCATCTGGACGCGTCTGCCCTTGCTGATAGATGGATAGAGACAGAGAGTAGCCAACCAGCCAAAGACATGGAGCGCATTTGTTCCGGTGAAAGCCAACATCCAACTACCGGTAATAGAGTGCATCTGATCGCGCATCCTCTTCATACTGATGACAGTTCGAATAGAAAACCATGACATGCGTATCATTTGGCCTCTCTCCTTGAGATGCATTGTAGACTCTGATCCCAAGGGTATGTCCAGTGCATCAACAATACGTCGCGCTGCTAATACCACAATAGCTCCTCGTCCTGTTCCTCGTATTCCTTCCCCGGAGAAGTTGACTCGCGAGAAATGCAAGGTGTTCTTGAAGCACTTTGTGGTCTATATCCAACTAAGTGCCGAAAAGAGTTTTGATTCTTCTCCCCCCATTATCACCGTGGCTAACAATTTGTAGATGGTCTCGATAGACCTATCAGCATGAATGACTTTATGGAAGCCTTGGTAAAGCATCCAGGTAGGGAAGCTGAGACTCGGAACACGGATCAAACTAACGTGCACACCAGACTTCGTCGAGTCCACGCTCTGGTTTCCAGGACTGCCGAGCGATGTGGATTCTGCACCAACAAAGTGGCACGAGTATCCAGCTCTGCACTACTTGGACTTAAGCTCCTCCGCCGAGCCTGAAGATAGCCCTAGTGGACGCAGTTGTTCTTTGTCGCCAACAGCAAAGCTATTCATTCCGGATCGCCCTGACCTCCCTAAGAGATGCAAGTCCTCCCGGTCTGCCGCCACAGAGCTGTTCATTCCAGGAGACTTGGAGAAGATGGAAAGCTGCCGCTTGGAGTCGCTGCACAGGAGGCATCGGGAGGCACTGAGCTTGTTACTGCTCAATACCGAGCACCCATCATGACCCGAAAAGTCGAGCAGACATCGAGCCTTGTTCCGCATACTCATCGAGTCCCGGCCAATGACCCATCAGCACATCATCAGCTTCTTGCTTCCCAGAACAGTCCATCGATTGCTTCTCATCAGCTAGCCCATGTCTCGAATATCGCCCAGCAGCGTTCTAAATTTGATTCGCACAGTGCGTCAGCGATTGTTGATCAACACCCACATCCAACATTCACCCAGGGCGCCTCTTTCCAGCCGGGAAGGAAGTTCGAGCCTTCGAGAATGCGCCAAGGCCTCGATAGACAAATCACCAATGAGATGAAGCAACTTGCCGACAGAATGGGCTACACGATCAACCCTCAATACAAGGGTGATGTCAGCAAGTTCACCTTGCGGAACGTCACCTGCCCTGACCACTTGAACGTAGCTGTTCGAATCGATGGCATCGATCCAAATGCGACCGTGCAGCTGATTATGTCCAAGTTCTGAGAGGGAAAAGTGTTCAGCTTCCATCGAATTGAATCTGAGTATCCACGTTTCCCAACCGCCGCCGCCGATGTAACCTTCATGACAGTCCAGGCGGCCAATGCCTTCATTGCCCGCAGTATCTACCCTGGAATTTGGATTGGCAGAACCCAAGTCCGAGCAATTCCGAACAAGCACAAATGCAGAACCTTCGAGGGAGGTGACATGAGTGCATCTCGAGTTCTGTACATGGTTAGCCCTGCAGGCTCTATGTCTGCTGCAGGAATGGTGTCGTGGTTCAAGAAAGGCTTTTTTCTTCGATCCTGTTGACCAGCAGGAGGGTTGGAATGCCGATGGTACTATGTGGGTCATGATCGCTTTCCAGTCGATCTATGGCCAGAGCCGTCAGACTAAGACCATGTTCGAGGTCTGGGTCGAGTCGTTGAATGCCGAGGATCAAGAGAAATTTCAGATATTCTATGGTCCCGATCCGTGCGACCAATCTTCCAGGTATTTCCACACTGGCTGGGCTCCCGAATATTGAGCGACCTGCCTCAATGACTCGTTGGTGGCTCCGTATGTTGCTTCGCGAACTTGAAGTCTTTGGAGCAATCTTAGAGAGATTGGACATCTGCGCCTGCATGTTGGCTATCGACCGAATCCATGTGTAAGCTGCATACTTCCTTTTCCTTCGACAATTCGACACCGATCGCCAACTCCTCTTCAGGCAGCAAGGCCGGCTTGATGAGCGACCACAGCTCAACTTGTGCACCGCCTTGACCCTGGTCTAATCTCGCCATCCACCGACTTTCGTATTGCAACGTCGACAACTCGGCATAATTTGCTTTCGGAATCGGCGTTTTTAATTTGCGTTTCTTATAGCGATGGAGTTTTCCTTGGATACATCCGCAAGGTCTGAATTGGGGAGAGCGCATGCTCTTTTTCGAGTCCCAACTACTTGTTGGTTAGCATAGGATAGGTACATCATAAAAGTTTGCTTTGCAGGTCTAGCGAGGATACTCTCCATGCTGAATACGATCTTAAAACACAAAATAGCAAAATACAGGAAAAAGAACCTGAGAACATACCTCGATACCTCATAATGCCATAGAGCCTTGCGCTGGTTTGTGGATGGTTGTAGGGCGCAGCCCCAAGTTCCTCCTGCCCAGTATATATAGGGCCTTCCTCCCCCTTTCTTGACGTTAGTCTGTGTTAGGACTAGCGTCTATAACATACCCACCAACCCACGTCTTTCTTCCTCCGTTTCAACTTTGCATGCCCCGTACATACTTAGAAGTACTCCGCGTACAGAAATAAAACAGTAGTAAAAGGTAAATTGAGACTTTCCTCCGCGGCGGAGCCCTTCCGTTCCCTCCTGACATCCACAGAACAGAAAAAACATCATCATAACACACAAAGCAATGAAGGTTGAGCACACCGCGCTAACGGCGGATACAGTCGAAAACTTTTGCATTTTGCTAAATCTACGGAAACATCTATGGATATCTCTTACAACCTTAGTATGCACGTATGCACCAGCTTCCTTTCAATAACAAGTCCAAGTAACATTACCAGTATGATCTCCGAGCTTCCAGTTATAATATTAAAGCAATCGCTCCAAAACATCCCGTCGCACAACCTCAAACATCTCCGCAATGTGCCACACGAATTCCTCATAATGCGACCTGAGACACCCTTCACTTAACGCCGCCCGCTCAACCAAGCCCAAGCAGTCCTCTAGTAACCTTAGCCATAGGGGTAGAACCAGTATCGGCGGAAGGCTCAGGATTTGGGTAGTAAAAGGCGGCGACAGCAATGTTGATGTATACAATGACACAAAGGGAACCTTCGAGGTAGTTGGACTTCTGGTCTCTCAAGAAGTTGCCAACCACAAGGATTGCCAGGATCAAGACAATGATGTTGAAAAGATCAAAGTTCAAGTCCATGCTCTTGTTCAGACCCCAGCCGACTAGGACGACGAGAGGGCCATTGAACAGCGAGGTTTGAATGGTTGCACCTAGGACATGAGCAAGAGCCATGTTCATTTGGTTGTCCCATGCTTCATCAATGGCAGTAAGATGCTCTGCGAACTTTTCGACAAGAGGTACGAGAATCAGACCAACGAAACTGTCCGAGACACCACGGTCCTCGACGATGTATGAGATCTCTTGGACTAGGCTGATGGCGATGATGGTGACCAGTGTGATTGCAATGGCAAGAGCAATGACACATTCAGTGAAGGTCAGCTTTGCTTTCACTTCATGTGCATCATGGTCTCCGTGCTGCTCATCCTCCTTGAAGATGGCATCATAGATGCTCTCATGGGTACGAATTTGGAAGTACGTGTAGACTGTATATGCAATGAGGAGGAGGATAGCCGTGATGCGTGAGATGTGGAGGACTCTGGCGTCAACATCTCCCGCAGATTCGTGGCCATTTGCTGTGACTGCAGTGTGGAAAGCAGCAGGTACAATAAGACCGAAACCACTTTGAGTCATTAGCTAACGTCTCAATAGCATAGGTTTGCAGTACATACGCTGTAAGTAAGAGATCACTTCCAACCTCACCAACGACCTCGTTGAATTCCAATTCGTTGTGACGAACACCTCCAACAACGAAGCACATCCCTAGGCAGAGCAATTGAGTGGCCAAGACCGAGCCGAGAATGGCAGCTTGTATAACCTTGAACTGGTCGTGCCTGACCAGGACCATGAACATGACGATCTCGACCACCGAACCGAGGGTTGTTTCCAAGATAACTCCAAACACCTTGTGCAACTTCCGACCCATCTCTTGACCGGCAAACCCAATCAGATTGGCACAAGGGATCATGGCCATGTAGTTGAGAACGAAAATGGCAAGGTGGAGGTCGGGTCGAGAGTACTTGACAGCAATTGCTGCAGGCACGACTGGCCAGAGCACATTGCAGATTCGAGAGGCTCGACTGGTTGAACGCCAGCAGATTCTGAAGAAGTGGTACGGGTGTATGCCTTTTCTGCCACTTTCTCCTGCAGGTTGAATACCAGTTGTAACGCGAAGTATATGGCGGGGGACTGCGAGTTCGGAGCCATAGGTGGGAAGGATGCTTGCTGTCGAGGTGTGGTCGCCTTCGTCGACGTGTAATGCCTTACGTGAGCTAGAGCCTTTCATTTCGAGTCTTCAGCGAGTATTGCTTCTCTTCTGTTGGTGTTTTCGAGTTGGATGAGAGATGATCATAATGAAGGAAGCTGGGAAAGGGGTATATGAAGGTCGTCGCGTGGTTCTTTCCGTTTGTGGTCCGTAGAATACTGCTCACGATGTCCTTCGGTTCAATGGGGAAGCTGCGGTCTGTATGAAGGTAAGTGCATCCAGTGACACTTGCCACGGCTAAATCGAAGGAGGTGGTAAAGACAATATTTGCAAGGGCCATGCTGAGCTTCGGAACGTCGATTCAAATGGCAGTGCCAGCAGCGCTCAAATTCGCTGGATAATTTCATGCAGGATTGGCCAACCTGGCGGACGAGTCTAGTTCGAAGTGTAGATTTGCAGCGCAAATAGCTTAACGGGTGAGGCTCCGTCCATCTGTCGTTTTAGTTGCAAGACGACGCCCAGGCGGGGAAAGTGAAGTTTGAGTTGAGTTCCAGCGCACGCGTCGCCTCGCGTGAATTAATTTCACTCACTCTTTCGGAGCCTTTCGTCAGGGCCCTGGAGCTCACTCGCCATTCTCAAAACATCAGCTTTATATCCAATTTATAGGAGGCTGCTTCCCATGAGGTCGTAGAGTTGGAGATGCACCTGATCTTTCCCTGCTTCGGAAGCCTTTTGAACGCTGGTCTTGTAGGGTGCACGACACCTCACCGTTTCACCTCACGGACCCCTCTGCATTCTAGACGTCGTCTCGGTCTGTCGAAGGGTTTCCTGCTCGAACCCATCATGAGATCCGAAGTTGAATGTAAGGCAGCTCTCGTGTTGTAAGCAGCTCCTTGACATTTTAATAAAGTGAAGCAAAGCAAAGCGAGGCGAGGTGAGTGCGAGGGCCGAACACGCTGTAGATTGATATGGAGGCTCGCGCCAAGATTCACTAGCGTGTCTCCACACCGCTGAACCTTTTGTGAACTCAATACTCGTAGCCAAACCTCACCGAGAGCTGCTTTAGACTTGACTTCTTCGAAAGGGAGAATAAAATTCGTCTTTTCATCCCACAACGATGCCAAAAAATGGATGTAAACCGGAATACCGTGTTCACTTATGCACTCTCTTTCATATGTCCGACGACCTACCGGTATTCATTTCTTCGGGGATAGCAGCATTAGTAAGGACAAAAGGCTGGCATCACAATGGCCAAGATCAACCACGGACAAGTTATATATCACACCAGTGTTAGGGGTTTGATGGTAGGTATAAGTTTCAGTTTCCCATATTCTGTCTGTACAATTTCGAAAGGCATTCATTCCACCGTCAAATGGCTCCAGCGATCCCCAAAGACTCCCTCGTCCTTGTTACTGGTGTCAATGGCTATATTGGCTCTCATATAGCAGACCAGCTCCTAGAAGCTGGCTATCGGGTCCGAGGGGCAACTCGAAGTCTCGAGAAAGTGAAAGCTCTCAGCGCGTTGTGGGATCAGAAATATGGACCAGGGAAAGTCGAATTCATCGTCGTATCAGATATGTCGCATGCGGGAGCGTTCGATGAGGCAGTGAAAGGTAATTACAACACTTCCAACAGCAGATCTATTCTAACCCAAGACCAGGCGTCGCAGGCATTGCCCACGTTGCATCAGATGTTTCCCTCGGAGCCGATCCCAATAAAGTCATCACACCGGTCCTAGATGGAGTCAACGGCATCCTCAAATCCGCAGCCAACGAACTCAGCGTCAAGCGCTTCGTCTACACTTCCTCCTCGACCGCCGCATCTGCCCCAAAGCCCAACAAGGTATTAACAATCGATGCGAATACCTGGAATGAAGAAGATATCAAAGCAGCACACGCCCCACCACCATACACAGCCGACAGAGCGTGGGCAGTGTACGGAGCTAGCAAAACGGAAGGCGAGCAGGCTGTCTGGAAATTTGTTCAGGAACAGAAGCCTGATTTCGTGGCGAATACAATTCTACCGAATCTCAATATAGGCAAGATTCTGGTGAAGGGTCAGCCCGCTTCAACAGGTGGCTGGGTTGTCAATCTCTACAACGGAAATGCTAAACAATTCGAAGGCTTTCCTCCTCGTGAGTATCCTCTCCACGTGCGTCACCATCCCGCATCTAATTTGCTGCAGAATGGTTCGTGGATGTCCAGGACTGCGCGAGACTCCACGTCGCAGCGCTCATCGATCCCGATGTCAAGAATGAGCGCCTATTCGCCTATGCTGAAACATTCAATGCCAAGTATATCATCATATCCCTAGTTCGAGTACATCTGTTAACACGTTTTCAGTGATCTCTTGAAGATTTTCCGCAAACTTCAACCGGGAAAACAATTCCCTGCTGACTACGCGGACAATTCACGAGATTTGTCAATAGTCAAAAACGAGCGCTCAATCGAGCTTCTCGAGAAGGACTTCGGTAGGCCAGGGTGGACGACTTTGGAAGAGTCGATTAAGAACTGCATTCAAGATCTATAGACATTGACCTCAGAAGCAAGGAGATAACATCCATTCAAGGACTAGAAATTGAAAGTTTCTTTCGCGGACTCTGCCAACCTCCAGTGTCATGAAACGAAGGCCAAGCGGCTCTCCCCTGCTCCTCTAGTTCATCGCATATCCTTATAAAAGAACGCCCCATCCTTCAGACTCCCATCAAGCGGTGACATCTCATACCTTGGTATCTCTCCAACCTACATTCCATCAGTCGCCATTCGAATCTCACAACCACAACAACTCACCTTAACATATCCCAACCTAGGATACACATCCTCAGCCGGACTCCCCTTCTCTGTATCCAACAACTACGTATCATCATCAGCCCTCTTCCTCTCACCTCACCACTCCCACCGAAAAAGAAAAACAAAGAGACTAACCAGCAACCCCCTCCCCTTCGCAGCCGCAACCTCCTCAAGCTTCAACATCATCCTCTTCGCTACCCCCATTTGCCTATACTCCGGCAGGACCAGCAATTTCTGCACAATCCCCCTAAACGATCCCGTCTCCGCAAACGGCATATCGAGCATCACCACCGCTGCCACCACTTCCTCTTTGCCCTCAATCTTCGGGGCCAGCTGCATAATGATTTCACGTTCACCTTTCTCAACCTCCTTCACCCTCTCTTCCCACCAAACTGCCATCTTAGGTTCGTTGAGAGGAGGATAGAAAGTCGCGATGGTGTAGGTGGGTTCCGTGATACATCTCATATGGATTTTTACTAATTGGGGGAGGAGGTGGGTGTGTATGGAGGGGTTGAAGAGGATTGGTGTTTCCATTTTGGGTGTGGCATTTTTGGGGGGAACGAATGAGAAGGGGGAATAAGATGGATGTGAAGATGGAGAGGAAGAAGCGACTGAAAGTTGGGATTTGGTCTATACTTATAGTTTTCGAGAGGGAGGTTTTTGGAGAGTGATGAAGGATGAGGACAGAGGTGACGGACCAATGAGAGAGAGAAGGGCCCGCTAAACGCCCTGTGTTGATTTTGAACCGGTTGTGCTAGATCTCAAGCGAAGAGCTCAGAGGGTAGCCGTGGTTGACCAATCAGAATCTCTGGGGTCCACTAAACGCACTGATCCCGACTTTGGGGGCAAAGCCACACGCCGATACAGAGGCACGTGTTGACGTGGACAGCCAGGCAAGAAATCCAGAGACACAATTTGGCAGGTACCGCCGAGGCCTTCAGAACACAAGTTGAAATGATTGAGCAGGCATGGAAAGCCATTAAATGATTTGCCGCATAATTGAGGAAAGGTCCTTCGGATTCACTTCAGAAGTTCAGCTAGTGCTGCTGACTAAGTGACGCGTCTTCCTCACTCATCTCGCGAGAATTCTCTTTCTCCTCTCTCAACAATGTTCACAAAGTGGCCTTCTATTACATTCGCCTTACAATTGCCTCCCAAGTGTACTCGATTGCAAGGACCAATCTCAAGCACTCCACCTCCACTGCGGACTTTTCTCCCCTTCAGTCAACCCCTCGGTGTCCACATCTCCTGGTCCCAAGTTGACACCTTGCTCTCTGTTTCTTCGTCTGTTGTCTGCTTTCATCCACAATCCGAGGTATAGTGTGCAACAGATGCAAATTCCCAACGAGATTGCAGTAGCGATCAGTGTTGGGATATATTTTGGCGCGTACGTTGTGCGGAAGGTTGCTGTTTCACCGGGTTAGCTCATGCAAGTGCAAGCGGACTTCTTTCTATTTTACTTACCACTTGAGACAATCCCAGAAAGATTTCCAAGACCAACAAACACACCAGTTACAGCAGCACGTTGATTCTCCCCCAGAGAATTCGAATTATGCCATGTATGCACAATACAACTCGGAATATACGCTCCCCCGGCCATCAAAAACATCGCAAAATACGCCACCGCCTTATTCTCCAACACGTCAATACTCGCCAGAATAATCAATCCAACCAGCGTCAACGACATCGCAAATACCAAATGGAGCGTCCTCTCTCTAAAATAATCACTACTCTTCGTAACACACAACAGAATCACAACGCCAACACAGTTCGGCGCCACGGTCCACAAATTAGTCTTGACGGTGCTGAATCCGAGTCTTTGGACGATTTGTGGGAGGAAGGTTGAGGTTGTTGTGTATCCCATGGCGTAGGTGAAGGAGATGATGGAGTATAAAGCCATTTTCCAGCCTTTGAATGCGGACATTGCTTCTCGAAGGTTGAATTTCTCGTCGACGTTCCTGGATCCGTCGCGAAGCATTCTGGCACGCGCTGCTACGAGCTCTTCTTCTGTGAGCCAGCGACATGTCGAGGGGGTTGCAGGGAGCCAGTAGAAGGCGAATAGTCCGACGATGACCGTGAGTACTCCTTCGACTGAAGGTGGGAACTGGTCAATGATTGCTCTTAGAAGCTGAGGGTAGCCACTTACTGATGAATAGGTATTGCCAGCCATAAAGAGAAGACTTGATTTGGAAGACGCCAAATGCGAGCAAACCACTGAAAGCAGCTGCTACAACTGCGGATCCGAAATACAACGCAATTCTGAACGCAAGTTCGTTCCTGGTGTAGAACAGGCTGAGGTAGAAGACTGTTCCTGCGAAGAATCCAGCTTCAAGTGCGCTGTTGCGACACTCATTAGCATCATCATCTCGGTATTCAAGATACTCACTCACCCAATAATCAGTCTCAGCACCAGCATCCCAGCGAAGCTCTTAGCCACAGCTTGCAGCGTTGCAATGATACCCCAACCAAGACACAAGCTCGATAGAACCCATTTGCCAGAGAAGCGTTTGGTCAACAGATTCAGAGGAAGATCCAAGAAACCGTTCGGGATGTAGAAGAGCAGCAAAAGCAGCGAGTACTCCTGGCCGACGAAGTGCAAGTCCTTGGAGAGGCCATCCGTCTGAGCATTGCTGATGTTCCCGCGATCCAGGGAGTTGCAGAAGTACATCAACGACAAGAATGGCAGTAGTCTGAAGTCGAGTTTGCGGACTGGATCATTCAGTCAGAAATCTGTGCAGAGGGGATCTGGACGACATGCTCACCATAAGACTTCTCAGCAGCAGGATCAACAGTCACGAACGAAGACTGCTCAATATCTGTCGCGCCATTGGCACCTTTGGGGTTTGACTCCACTTTCTCCAGATCCGACATGATGCTCTATCCAAATCTCAAGAAACGATCACAACTTCGTTTCACGTTGCACAGCACAGATGATCAACAACAAAATTCAATTAACTACATCCGAAGCAGACCTCAAACTATATATGCCCCTACTCACAGCCCTCCCTTCGGGCAAATACTCCGTATCTCAAGGCTGAACGATCAACAAATCAATCCTGCTACACCAATCTCTATCTCCATCGTACCAAAAGGACCGCAAGAGCCACCCTTTTCGGATTGGTCTTATCGCACAAAATCGCTCTTCCCCCACGTGTAGCTAGTGCGTCAGACGGGGAAATAATTCTCGATTTTCAAGAGTGAGGTTCGAGGGTCGTGTTACGACAAAGATGGGGAAGGTTGTTGGGCGATAAGCAAGAATGGGGGATTTCGATCAAGGAGTTTGCCGAGGACTACAATAAGCTGCCAGAATACTCTATCTTTCTCAGGTCCTAGGGTACCGGTGCCTTGCTCCCGGATCCCCATTGTTGACTTTTGCAGGCTTTAAACCATGGGCAATGGCTCCTTCATCTTTCTGATCCCGAGAGAAGCCCATCACCCACTTTGACCTGCTTGGGAATCAGCTCTGTCATAGTTGAATGTATGGAAGAGCTTCTTATGCAGGATGCAGGAATGCTTGGAAGACAAGGACGCATCTGCTACTTGAGACTTAAGTGCTGAGGTTGGAAGTTGAAGTCAAGGAGGATGTCAATTTACATTCTAGAGTTCATGGCTAGTCGATCTCTCTCATACATTCATCCCATGCACGCCAAATCAAACCATCCCTTCCTCACATGAAAGCCCCCTCATTCATAAAACACCAAACATCTTACCTCAATACTCTGCCTTCCCGGTGCACTCTCCGGCGTCGCCGGATCAAAGAACGCCGTATGCGGCGTCCTGACCGCCAGCCCCTTCCTCCCCAAGCTCTCCCCCTCCCCTGCACTATCAAAACACTTCAAAAGCATAACTTCCTCAGGCCTCATATCCTTAACATAATAAAACCTATGTTCCTCGCTCGGCGCAACCGCAAACGTCTCCCCCTTCGCCTCATACCCCTCTCTACTCCAAAGCGTCTTCTCATCCGGCAAAACCTCTTTGCCTCGATCATCATCATCGTTATCTGTCCGTTGGGGATAGAGGAGGTCGACGGCAATGAAATCTGAGGGAGTGGTGGATTGCCAGTCGATTACTGCGAGGGGGAAATCGGTTGCTGGGTTCTCGATCGGACGCCAGACGTTGATTATTGAGTACCTCCCCTTAAGTAACTCCTCCGCTTCTTCTGCCGGAAGATGCCTCCTCACTCTTGCAGCAGCTGCTCCCGGAGTTTGGTCAACATGAACTTGTTGTACCGGCTGTCTAGGAGAGTTTTTATCTCGACGACGAATCGTATGGTCGAATATCACTACTTTCTTGACTTTCCCAGGTAATCGTTCTTTTAGCATGGATTCTACTTCAGCATAGTAGTTATTGCGAATGGCTGATTCGTCGGTGAAGAGTTTCTCGGCGGCGGGGTGGTTATAGACTGCGAAACCGCTGTTTTCGGTGCTGAATTCGGATTCGTGGCCGCGGAGGGAGGTTACGGTTCGTTGGTAGTCTTTAAGGGCGAAGGATTTACCAGGTCCGTCGACTTTGCCCCATGGTTTGCCTTTGCCTTCGTAGGAGGCAGGGTCGATATATTTAAAGGTTGCGGTAGTCATCGTGGTTTGTGGTGCTGAGTGAAGGTATCGCTGTGAGGTGCGGGGTAAGTTGGAAATTGGCTTTGGAATACTGTTCGCAAGCTGTCGAGCAATTCTGTTCATGCTACTTGAGAATAGAAGTAAGCAAAGATAAGGAAATTAAACCTACCTCTTGGTCCTCGTAGTTCTTATACATGAAGTGGCGTTGTTTCGGCATTTGATTGATGTTTTTGTTTGCAGCTAAAAAATGACGTATGCGGGGTAAATTCGGTTCGGAGATAAGATTTGTAATAGAAAGGAACACGCCTTTTTGACAAATTCTCAATTACCAACCTCCCACCGGGTCATCAACTATTCGCAAAGAGTCGTGTAGCTTCAAGTGATAGCTGAAAAGCCTTATTGTAATTTTCTGCCGGAACCAAGAGCCAAGCGCTCTGGTTACTCCAGCTTGATGTTAGTCTCCACCTACTTAAGCTTGCGAGTCTCACCCCTTTTTATGTTGTCGCGATTTATTATCTATTGCATTTCCGGCCTTCTACAAAGTTCGAGATATGTTAAAGTAGTTGCCTTGCAATGACCTATCCTTTTGGAGACCGCCCAATGTAATTGAGATGGCTCAGGCTAGTGACCAATCACGTGGTAATACCCGGTTATCTCTTTAGGTTGCCTCAGAGAGGGTTCCTCTCAGTTAGGAATCATGCATAAGGCATAATAAAATTGAAGTGGTTTTGTATCTCAATTGCTAGCCGTAGCCTCACGTGATGGCAAGCACTTCCACTACACGAGGCTCTTATTCAGAAGCTCTGAATATTTTTTGGTTACACATCGTACCCTGCCAACCTTGGATTAGACGGTGTAATCGATTAAGAATTGATTAATAACTGGTCGATAACTAGGTGGGACATTTTCAGGTTGTTTTGCAAATGTTTCCAAAATGGTTCTTTACCACTCGTATGTAGCGCTTTAATACCATCTCTAAACACCAAGTACCAGTCTCGAAGATCTAGAATAACAAAAAATCATACGTTTGGCGTTCATCTCAAAGCTGGTTAAGGTGCAATTTATCCCCGCTTTTCATCAGTATTTACAAGCGAGAAATTGCCCCTTTATCCAAATGATAACTTGGTAAGAATGAGCTCAGGGGTTAGAAGCTGGGAACCTGGCGTATACGAGTGAAAATCGAGTACCTAGCTGTTTGAAGGCTTTCACCTCCAAGGAGATCTAAATCTCGCGTTACTTCAAATTCCATCCTCCTTGCTTCAATGCCTTTCTAACAATGCAGCTCTCAGTAAGTCCACGAACTCACCACCACTCTTGACCCTCGTGAGATCGACGAGGCCGACAAAGATCTATCCTCATACTATTTCGATTGTAGTAACACCGTCATGACTGAAAGATGTTATAACACCTTCGGCTTGAGGCGCAGCGTCCTCTTTGGCGGTCGACAAGGAGACTGGACTAATTCGCAATGTGCTACCTATTGCACTTGTAAGATAAAAACTTGGGTGTACTGTGTTAGAAATCTGCTTTGTAGCCTGCAATTGGATTACATGCTTGGACAGAGCGTCGCTTTGCATGGGGCTGAGGTCGAGGATGAGGTTTTGGAAAATTGAGGGCCGAAGGATGTTTCGGAACACGTCTTGAGGGGTGGAAGTTGTGCCCGAGTTTCTTGATCTTTTGCTGGAATTTCTTTCTCTTCCTGTCTTCAACTTCGTGGTTCTCAAAAGGCCGCCTTATGGGAGGTTTTGCCTGAGCTGAGGCATCTATGTTATTCTCGAGCACATAAGAAACCTTCAACAGCAAAGAAGCATCCCTCCCACTTTACTAACTACTCGCTACCCATGCCACCCTTGTGATTCCGAGATCCGATTTCAAATTTCTTATCTCTTCCCAAGACAAGATACCGCCCCCACTCTTGTTTATCAGTGCATCCTACTGCTATCAATCCCATCGAATTGCAATTGAACACCATGATTCTTGAATTCCACTGATCTAGAAATATATTCCGACTGAAATCGGCTACATCACATGTGACTTGGTCGAGACTCGTGTGGAAGCATTTCTGAGCTCACTCAACTCACAACACCTCAGACACTCCGTATTCTTCGATCACCACAACTTGAGAGACCTCAGACACTTGAATTTCTCCTAACCTTGAAATCAAATAACGCCCAGACTGAAGGAAGAAACAAAAAACGAAATGTCAGCGCCTCCAATTCTCGATTTCTCGCGTGAGTTCCAAGAAGCCTCTCCCCACCATTACTTCCTTGCTGACACCTCTGAGCATTCTATGGGAACGGCTCAGCCGCGAAAGCAAAATTGGTCCAGCAAGTAAAAGACTGCTGTCTACACAATGGATTCTTCCAGATTGTAGGGCACCAAGTCCCATCTAAGCTGCAAACCAAGATCTTCGAGTGCTCAAAAGCTTTCTTCAATTTACCGTTGGAGGAAAAGAGTAAATTGAGCAAGGGTACGAAAAACTTCTCTACTTCAGCCAATCTGACTATCTTCAGAGCTCAACACCTGGAATCGCGGGTACGAACTTCTCCGATCTCAGATGCTAGAAGTTGAAACCAGTCCCGAGCTGAAAGAGGGATTCTACATCGGCGAAGACCTCCCAACCACACGCCCCTACTTTCTCAAAAGAAAATCAACTCTGGACCCAATTTCTGGCCCAGGGCCCTCTCCCCCTCCCCAGTTTCTGTTGAGGAGTTCAAAGACACGACGATGAGCTATTATCATCATGTAGTATCTCTGGCGAAGGATATCCTGAAAGTGTTGGCGCTAACTCTTGATCTTGACGAGGAATGGTTCGGAGAATTTGTGCAAGGGGCGTAGGTCGTCCCAACGAAAGGAGCATATGTCGTGAACTTAGGGAATATGTTCATGCAATGGTAAGCGTTTTATTAACTCTTATGATCCTAGATCTCCCTGCTCACCTCCAATCCAGGTCGAATGATCGATATATTTCAAACCTACATCGCGTGATCAACAAATCAGACAAAGAGCGCTACTCGGTCCCAGTATTCTTCTCGGGAAATCCAGATTATACCATCAGCTGTCTACCAAACTGTACAGCCGAAGGACAAAAGCCAAAGTACCCACCTATTACTGTAGCTGACTGCGTTGAAGGAAGCTACAAAGAAAGCTATGGGCGCGCAGCAGCGCATAAGGCGGAGCAGGAGCAAAAAGCGAAAGGACTGGTAACTTAGACGATTGTGCCAATAGCAGTGTAGGAAACCGAAAGCCAATTCTGAAATTACTTCTGGAAGAATGATATAAAAGGCAAAGATTGAGTAATATTTAAAGTGTTTATGGGGTATCTTCGCTCAAAATCAGGCAAATAAAACGACTTATTCTCCTGCATCGTGGGACTCCTCACCGTCTGCCAGGGAGAGATACTTGATGTCCTCAAGCGTCCCGCCGCCTTTCGCAATCCTGTCGAAGAATTTTCTGGCTTTATTTTGTTCCTCTGCTTGTTTCTTTTTGCCGCGCTTGTGGTCATTCACCCTCTGGCGAGAAAGGAATCTTCGCTCAGCATCTTTACCACCCTGAGAAAGGCGTTGGCTTCTTCTGAGACTTTGTTCTTCTTCTTCATCCTCCTCCTCCTCCTCAATCGGCTTAGCTGGTACACTGAGATCTCCAATATATAGCGCCAGCATGCCCCTCAATCGTAGCATATTATGGCTGTCCGAGAAAGGTGGCGTTCCCATCAGCTCGTCCAGTCGCGCGGCGATTCTCTCCGCAGCCTCCAATGCGGTCCGCCGGATTACTTCTCGTTCAATCCATCGTCTCTCGGCTCTTCGTTTCCTCCTTTTATCCTTCCTTCTCTGGCCCGCAGCGAATCCACCATCAGAATCGTCCTCTTCTTCCTCTCCAGCACTGGCTTCGCTCTCACTGCCACTCCTCTCACCACCATCGTCCTCGTCCTCCTCTTTCTCAAGTTTTCGCAAACTCTGTTTCTGCTCTGCTTGGATGCCATAAATCTCACATCCAACCATCGCAGGCCAGAAGTCTAACGCATTCACACTCCCATGAAAATGCCTCTTGTACGGATGCTGCAAGATCAGTCTCTCGTAGTAGTCCTTCGTTTTCTCCAACCCCTCTTTTGTGCCCCACCTCCACCCATCATCTTCTGCTTGCCTTTCCTCCTCATCCTCGTCTTCACTATCAGAATCATAGCTCGGCCGTTTCGTGGGCTTGTCCAGACTCCGCATTAACAATTCGGCTCCAATCCCCCAATACCCGCTTTGTCGGAAATCAATCCCCTTCCCACCAAATTGTCCCCGTATAAGCAGAGCCCACGCCCGCTTCGCACGCTCAATATCACCTTCCAGCAGACAGCGCTGTAAAATTGCCGTCAAAACAGCTAGATGTTGTAATCTCAGTTGTGGGCCTGTATTGACTCCTTTCCTTGCCTCCTCTACCTCCTTCTCGCTCTCTTCATCGTGCTCCTCACTCTCGCTAAGACTCTCCTCCCTAGCCTTTCCTTTCCCCTTCTTATCCTTTTTTAATTTCGTAACCTTCACCGACTCCAAAATATACTTCCTCGGCAGCCGTCTATGCGGAAAGCTTTCCACAGCTGGCAATTCCTCATCCAGTCTCAATCCTGCCAATTTATACTGCGCAATCTCCGCAGGGGTCAAACTCAGCGGATTCGTACTCGCAGGCAGACTTGTACTGTTTCCATCTTCGCTTTCGTCATCTGAAGCCTCGGGAGAGGAGTCCTCGGTGGGGGACGGAGCTGGACGTTTGCGCTTTCGCGTGGGGAGGTTGGAGAATCGGACTCGCGAGGAGTGGGGTTGCGCGTGTGTTGTTGTAGTCGAGGGAGCGAGAGGAAGGGCGAAAGTTGGCATTTTACATCTCGGTATTCGTGTTAGTGGCTTTTTGAGGTTCGGAAGTCCTGTTACAGTAATGTTGAACAGAAGAGAGAAGAGAGGGCGGGAAATTTTAGATGCAAGGCTGAAGCCAGCTTACAAGGCTGAGCCTTGCCATTTTGACGCTAGTGCGATACTCTATTTATACTGCTATCAACCTCTTCCAAATGTCTTCTTCTGAACAAGGATTCTCTTCTTGAAGCCTTTGGAATTTACGACTTTCGATTGCCAAGTCTCAGTTCCGAATTGCCCGAATCGACAAAGTTCCGGCTTCTTTGTTTGTTGCACGTTGCGCTTCACAGTTAACGCCAAGCGAGGGGCCTTCATTCAGAGGCGTCGCTTAATATGAACGGCGAAGGGTGAGTCAAGAAGAGTGATGAACAGACAGAAGATATTTAAGGACGCCATAGTGCAGTAGTCACCGTAGGTGGTTGATCGTTGTCTTAACAAACGAAAATATATAACATTGTAATACGAAAGTCCGTCAACCTATCATTGTCCCGGCCCCCTTCGTGTTTCGACCCTGCTCTTCCCGCTCAGACCCTCTCCAATTCCATCAGCTTAACCTTTTCACCACCCTTAATCTCCGCATTTGCAATCTCAGCAATATCAACGGCCTTTTCCCCATCAAAGTACTTTGCAATCTCTTCCAAAGGCGTATACCTCGTCTCAGCAATGAAGAAGTAGATGATTGCCACTTCGAACCCGAGAAAAACAATAGAAGAGGTAGTATTTCCACGAAAGAGCCTCAAGAGCAATGGCATTGACATAGTGGTTGAAGAAGAGTGCGGCTGTGACGCATAACTTAAGCCAAGTGAAGCTTTTGGCGCGGAGACCGTAGGGCAGAATCTCGGTAGTGTAAGAAGCCAGTAACCCAGATCTGCAGAGACATTAGCTCATGTTATTGTATATTGATCACGGACAGTAGAGTGTGGCGAGATAACTCTTACTTGAAATCATAGAATGTCCCATACACGAAAATCATAAACACAAATCCGATGCCAAGACCATCCGCCGGCGCAATAGCATACCCTGCCGAAATGATCGTCCAAATATTGAATACAACAAAAGTACCAATAGTTGAGATGAGATAGGTGGGACATCGTCCTATTCTATCAACCATAAATGACGTTGAGATATTGACGATCAGTCCCCAAGTTTTGAGTCCGCCGTTGACACCTAGCTCTTCTCATCCGTGATGCCGATGTTGTTCATGACTTGATGGAGGTAGTACGAAATCAAGCCATTGTCAGACCACTGGGAGAAAAACCCAATGGCTGTGATGATTCCGATTCATTCCCGGTTTCCAGGAGTACAGACGAGATCAAGCCAAGAATTGTTGCTGGCTTGCTTGTCCAAGGTGATAGCTGTTGTGATCTCAGCATATTCAAGCTGGACGAACTCATCTTGCTCTTGGTCATTGGCGTGGTAGTGGGCCGGCACTCGGAGGGCTTCTTCGGGACGGTCTTTGTTGATTAGCCATCTGAGACTTTCGAGAATCCACCACATCATAGCAAAGATTATAACAGAGCAGATAGATTGAAGCAGACTTGAGAGTCTCTATGACTAGTCATTCTGAATTGAACATCACGATTAGCTAAACCCTCTGATACCTTAGATTTGTTACTAACCCGAATTTTCAAAGTCCCATAAGTAGTCTAGGAAGCAATGAACGCCCCGGAATGGTAAGAAGCGCCACTCAACGTAACTAAAATCGCCTGATCTTGCGGATGCGCAATCTCAGTAATCAATAACGGAGCCGAACCCAACACAATACAATCCCCGAACCCAGCAACCTCGCAGCGACAAACATGCCGAAATTTTATGCTCCAGCCTAAAGTCCCACCGCAAGCAACATAACGCAACACCCAAGCGTGATCCCGGTCTTCCTTCCCCGTCCATCAACAAGAACTGGGATGAAGAACAATCCGATGAGAGAGCCGAGACTCACGGATGCGTTGAAGAGTCCGAGAATGGAGCCCTTCGGGTGGTCAAAGTATGCTTGCCAGTAGCTGAGGGTTTGGAGACCGTTCATCATAGAGCCATCGAAGCCATTGGCGGTGTTAGTCAAGATGAGGACGATAATATAGACGTAGAGGCGACGGAGGTTGGCATCTTTCCACCAGACGATGCGAGGGAAGGCTCGGCCGGCGAAGATGAAGGTGCCCTTTGGTGGTTTGACTGGCTTCAAGGCTGGGTCTTGACGAGTCTTTGGAAGCTTTGGAAGGAAACCCATGTGGAGTCGTTCTCAGCTACCAATATGGGAAAGTTGAAGGAGGAAATGAGAGTACGAGAAGTTAGACTTGAGCTGAAGTTTGCAGTAGATATCGATCCATTTTATATTGTACCTGAGCCGCCGAGGAGGACGCTGGCCCTTGGGCGATAGACAGTTCAAAGTCTTGTGAAGTCGCGGGCAAGACTGCAAAGGAAGCGGAGCGTGAGGCCCCGCATACCTCCACAAGTTTAGCTTGGTGTCTCTTGGGAAGTACTTCAACCGTGAACCAGTCCATTGGTTGACCCCTTCGGATCCAGCTGGCTAAGTAAGTGTCGCATGCGGAGTAAGCAGCTCCTCCAAGATCCCAATACCTAGGGAGTTTTTAACCAAAATCCCAAAGACACCTTGGCCTTCACTCTCCATGATACTGTATATCAATGTGCCACCTTGAATCTCGATAGGAGCGTAAGAAGGCATACAGAACGCGATAGAAATGTGAATTCAGCTTGTTATCGCTCCCAAAGCTTGGTGTAGTTATAACCAGCTCGGCATGCAGATGTCGGGCAACCCTTCCCTGATCATGTCTCCTTTTCCAACCGTGGCGGGGCTCAGCAGGGGACGAGGAGCCGAATTTAGGGCAAGAGAGAGAGTTTTGGACAATCGTAGACAACCGTTAAAGATCGAATGGCCAAAATACAAGAGGATAGCGGTCATACTGTGCAGTAATTGAGTTCGCAATAAGTCTTTGATTTTTGTGCTGAGATGATTCTGCAATCCATTCAAAATCTATTCGACCACCAGGTCATTAAACTGCACTTGCAAATTCTCTGCCTGGCTAGTCGCAAAGATCCCAATAATAGGACCAACAAAATCGGGACTCGTCAAGTCAAGTGTATTTACTACCCCAAGAGGACGCCAAGGAGAGAGCCCAACAACCCGGTATGAAAAGAGAAGTGAGCTTTCAGTATACTCAACGCGCAGATCGACCACATCTTGGATTTCAATGTTGTGGGTCATAGTCCTCTTGATTGCTTTGGCGTTGTTGACCACTTGCAACACAAAAGACTTAGTTGAGAAGCTATAGATGAGTTTGACGTAGCGATGCTCATCTTTGTAATACGCCAATCCTGCCTCGAGTTGAGCATCGGCAAGAGAAGAGACGTGATGCATAGACACTGAAGCAGTGCCTTCGAGCTCTCTTTGGCGTTTGCCGACGAAGGTTACTGGCTTCTCCCATTGCGAGATGTCTTCCTTGCTAGGTGTGAGGGTGATCGTTTTGTCATCGTTCGGGAAGGCATGGTCAATGAGGATGGCGCCGCGGATGTATAGAAAGTCGACCATAGGTGCTGCTGTGAGTCGTGAAGTTCCTGCTGCTCGTACGAGTTCCTTCCCATCCAAAACAGGATTCAGTTTAACCTAGCTCAAGGTCGGCCATTCTCCCTCGAGCCATGATCCGGTAGCAAGGAACGTCTCTTTTCTCATGTTATATCGACTATCTTTCTTCCTGACCCCAAGACAGACGCCCCACCATTTTCCTTTCTGGTCTTGAATAACATCGCAATATCCCGTATATCGAATATACTCGTTTGTTCCACGTGCTGTCAAGATTGGGTTCTTCTCAAATGTATCTTGGTCATCGGACCTGGAGCAGCGGATCCTTGGATGTAGGAACGTCCATCGTCGTCAAAGAGGATGCTTGGGTCAATGCCTTCGAACTCGAAGTAGATAGGGTCGCTCCATTCGTTAGACCAGATATCGGTGGTGGAGATGATGAAGTTCTCGAAGATGTCTTTTGCTGAGGTTGGAGTGTGAATGATATTAGTGCAGACGATGTAGATGATCCCGTTGTGGTGCCGGATTGTTGGCGCGTACAACCCTCCAGTTGCCAGCAATGATTTTCCTGTGTCATCTTGAGGCCAGATGTTTGTGCTGGATCTGGCAAGGCTCAGCTGACTCTGTCGATGAAGTGCATTGCCTGAAGCTAGTCAGTGAGATAATCCAAGAGTTATGTTCTATTGAGAGGGCTCACCGATATGCTTCCATGATATGAGGTCCTTGGAGGCGTAGATTGGCAGCCCAGGGAACACGTGAAACGTGGAATTGACGAAGAAAGTAACATCAATTTGTATAATTGATGGATCTAGAGCAAATCCAGGTATGATTGGGTTGACATTATTAGATGACATGATGAAAAACGGCTATGAAGGGCAGAAAATATGAAGGCTCAACTTGAATCTATCAAGTGTGGGTTGAAATGTTGTTTTCCCTTCCGCTCATGATTATGCGTACTACACATTACCAAGCTCATGCAATCCGTTCCAGCTCATTGGAGTTCGGGTAAATTGACTTGCCAAGAGTCCCAAGATTCCCAAGAAAGAGTTGCTAACCTCGTTGGTGAAGTTGTTCCCCTCCGAAACCCTAGCTTTGGATCCACAGATGTACATGGTCCGGGTAAATAGGAGCACATGCAAAGACCCCTCATTTTTCTGTATTCAAACGTGGGGTATGCCAAATGCCACTCCAAAAATCTTGACATCTCTAGCATTGTCCAATATCTTCCTATGGGACCATTCTCAAGCTGTAGCATGCCAACTGGCTCTGCAAAGGTATGTCCATTATCGTATACGTGGATATCGCTATCGCTGTGCACAGCTGCGAGTAGAGTGGTCGTCGTTGCTGACAATGCCAAGGAGATCGAAAGCTCGATCGCAGTCGCAGATTCGCTGTCGGGCGTTCTATTGTTTCATTTTGTTCGTATCTATTGTCGTGGTTCGGAAATGTTGGAAGGGGGACGTAGTTCGGAAGGCGATTTGCATTTGTCGTTGATGGGAAAGATGGCTGGGGAAAAGGGGTTGACGAGAGGCGAATTTTTAGCGGGAAGGCTGAGATTTCAATACAGTACCTTGCCGCTAAAAATTCACACATCGGCATTTTAGAGGCAAGGCTACGAAATGCACATCCGGGAATATAATTATTTGTAGTCTTGCTGCTAAAATTCTGGATGAAGAGAAATTTTAACGGCAAGGCTACGATATATCATCTCGAAAGAAAGTTGGCGAGATTAATCAGCCTTGGCAACTTTCCTTTATTTCAGTGCGTGACTCGAGTTCTTAATCCTTCAGCCAAGGGAATAACCGTAGTATCTGGAGGATATATCTTGAGTGTGAAGGAAATTAAGCTGCGTTGGGATTCATCATAGAACTTCGAAGTCATTTATCTCTAGCCTTTTTCATCTTCACCTCTATTACTTTATCTTTTAATTCAGATCAATAAAGTCAAAGTCTAGAGGTTGGGTGGAGTTCTGGGACTATTGAGTAATGTGGTGGCTTGTTATAATATTTTGAAGTCGGTTGTCTCCAGCCTCGCCAACTTTCCTTCCTCAGCCTGCTCAATTTTAGCCGAGAATCGGTGGGCAAAAAAAATGTCTCAGTGTTCCATTAAATATTAATACGAAGGAGCGGTTTTAAAGTAATGAGCCATTACGTGCTATGGTCCGAGCTTTCTTCACCAAAAATCGAGAATTTAATAAGGAAACGCTTGGACCAAAGCACGTGCATGGCTCATTACTTTAAAACCGCTCCTTCGTAGTCGGTACGCCTTCCTTGCTCGCTTGTGGGCGAAGCGAGCAAAGGAGGAGAACCGGCTATTAAGTACGACGACGGCGGAGGCGGTGAAGCGAGGTGAAACGAGGTACAATTTGCGATGAAAGGTTCGAAATGCCCGTCTTTAGAATAAAAGTGACGATGCGCAAAGTAATTCCAGAAGCGTCACCTGAGCGAAGAGTCTTAGAGTATGATTGTCACTAGGAGAAAAAGTGAGAATATAATACAGAATTCTGTTTAGCGTCTAGCTATCCAGTATGAATACAAGCTGTGCAAAGCCGACCAAGGAGTTGACAATTGCAAGAGCTGTGAGAAGGAGAAGGTAATATGTACATGAAACTACTTTTTTGAACCGCCACCGCCAGGGTACGCTATGTAGCATGAATCAAGAGCCTGTCAACTCCAATTTTGCTCAATCTCGACACACTTGGAGTTTGTTTATGAGACAGTGACATCCGAGCCATAGATGCAGTAAGTTCCATCATTGCCGGAGCCATTCTCAGTAGGCTCCTGGCTATTGTCATCCGTGCCAGTAAAAGTAACGCAAACATCCTCAACACCCGTAACAACCGAATTCGTAATTGTCGCGCTATCCCCATAATTGCTGTTGATACCAGCGAGCATGGTTCCATCGGTAGCGGTGATACCATCCATGATAACATGGCGCTCATACATAGAATTGCAGTTACCGCATGAACGATACAGTTTACCGAACGTGTCGACAGTGAAATCGGACATGGAAATAGTGCCCGCCCCATTGTGTTGAACGACTTTGTCGTCGGCTCCGAAGGCACCGCCGCCGATGATCTTGGTGGTTTCGCCGGCGTCTTTGTTCTTGACTGTGAAGGCGTCTTCGCAGACGGCGGACCACCAGACGTTGGTCAGGGTGCAGGCGCCTTGACAGTGGATGCCTTCGATTTGATTGGGGCCGATGCTGTGACGAATGACTTAGTACTTTATTCCTGAGAAAGGCAAATAGGAAGGAAGGGTGCTTACATGACGTTGGAGATAGACCCGCCGTTTTCGATTTGGAAGACAGCGTCGGAGTCACCACCTTCAGCTTGACCTGTGCAAGAGACACCACGATCAAACATGACCATGCCACCATCGAATGAATCGCCAGCGGCAATAGTCTGGGCAGCCGAAAGGACGGAGGTTCCAGAAGAAGCGGGGAGGGATCCGCCCGATGATCCAGAGCTTTCGCTAGTCGAGGATGCCTTGGTAGTCGCAGCAGCTCCGGATGACTTGGCGGCTAATGATTTGGAGGCCCTTGTGGAGGTCGCCGAACTGGAATCATCAGTTGCTGTGGCAGTAGCCTCGCTTCCGGAATCGTTGGTGGCCGAAGCTTTGCTGTCAGAGCCGTCGGTGGTGGTAGCCTTGCTGGCTTTGGTGGTTGTGGTCTTGGAAGACTTCCTGGTGGTGCTTGATGAGGCAGCTGCGGCCTTGACGCCATCCAAGTTGGCGAAGCCAGATGGAGATGCGCTGCCTGAGTTACCGAAGCCAGAAGATGGGCGGAGGCCAGTGGAAGGGCGAGCGTTGCTAGAAGAGTTGTGTCCAAAGTTGGAAGTGTCTTCATCACAGTCTCGCTTTTCAAATGCGGGGGCAGCGCTGACTCCAAGAGCAAGGACCAAAGCGGCCATTTGAACAATAGAGAACTTCATGTTGATAGCGGTGAAGAGTGAGAGTCAAAGTACAAAATTGTGTGTTTGAATGATAGACAATGGCCAGCAATGTAAATGAATCTCGCAAAGCCAGGCGTGATAGTGAAAGTGTAGAAGTTGAAAGAATGCTAAGAACTTGAAGAATGAAGTTGATGAATTGAAAGTCATTGCAGGAATTGTTGAAGGATTATATGCATCTATCTCACCTCACTTGTTGCCGCCTCGAAGAGATGCTGTCGTCGTCGTCCTCCCCCACATTTCGTTTAACAATAATGAACAATTATTTACAGGAAACATGGTCACAGAGAGCCAAGATTCCAAGACAGAAAAATGCTTGGTCGTGAAACAAGAAGATCTGGTACCAAGCGCGCGCCAAGCGTCTACGACCCGAATAGGTGGGACCCTTCTCCTATCAGATAAGGTGGGGGGGAGGATGTTTCGGAACAGCCAAGAGCAGTGGCAACAAAAGTCCACAGTCGATGACTGTCGTCCCATCTTGCGAGATGAAAAGAAGGTTTGTAAGGGGTACGTAGAGTCGCTTGTTGATCATCACCCTGGTATTTCAACATTAGACAGACATTATTAGCAGGGACTAGTCCAGAATATCGGATGGTAGATCTTTGCTGGAATGATTCATGGCATTTCAATCACCCCGTCTCTCGGGGACAATCGGAAGAGGTTCGGCGTCGCAGAAGAGATTGCTTGAGCAGACATGATGGAAAGAAGTAATCTTGGTTTCAAAGAGACCACAATATCGAGCGGAGAGTTGGTAGTTGTGAGAATAACAATAGCTCCATTCCCAGCCATCAAGATGCCTGGACTGAGAATGAACTAGGTTCTGTGGGAGATTTGATTAAAGATCAGAGAAGGGAGACGCAATCATTCATCGCACTTGCGAGTTGCTTGCCCAATCCGAACATCCTGAGCATGGCGGAGTTGTGTTAGACACAGCTGCCAAGATGTGGAGGGGAAGAGAAGAAGACTCGCAAGAAGACGAGGTTGAATTGCGCTGAGTACGAAAAGGGTCTAGACTGTTCACGTGAAGTGGTCTGTGCTGAAGCTCGACGACAAGGTCATCCCCGAAATCGATCCACTCCTCTCTTCTATTCCACAACCTCGAGTTTCGAGCGGCCTTATCGAAACAAGTTCAACTTGCGAAATATAGTCGACTCTGCCTTGACATCCGATCCGGGAGGCGAGGTAATGGTTCGAGCCTAAGAGCAGAATGGGATGCTGTCGATGAAATGGCAGAAGGAGTTGGGTCCACATGAAGCAGCTGTAATCCATCTTCCACCATGATCGCAGACAGCCTAGGGACCCAAAATTGTCAGCCCAAGGCTCAAAGTTCGCCATACAACAGATATAGCTCCTACCCCGGGACTGTGGCAGACTTACAATGTCGACAATATCTCCCGAGCACGAATATGTACCAGGTGTACAAGCTTGACGTCTATTGAGCGTAGACGCGACGGGTGATGCGTAGGCGGTTGAGAGGAAGGTAGTGAAGACGATTATGGCTGCCGATACCAAATGGAGGAATGGATGATCGAGCTTCATGGTGGCCGATCAAGCTCCGGGCTATTGGTCTCAGAGGTGGTGCTGCTCGATCTTTGCTGTGAATATCTCTGATACTACCTTCAGGACCTAAAATATCGGTAGAAGAAGTTTCTTCTTGTATGGACTTAGAGCGCCTCGCTTGTTTGGGATGAAGTGAATTGTTGGTGTTGGTGTCTCATTTCGGATCGCAGAATACAATAGGCAAGTGCGACGTTGGGTTCACGAAATCGGGTTCACGCAATTGAATTTGCGATCTATCCGCCGTTTGTCCTGTTAGAAATATCTTAATTCTCGCTCTGGGCGAGCCATTACGGCAATAGTTCTATTTTAGAGCTGCAAGGCGAAGCAAGTGCGGCTGCGGTCACGTGCTAACACACCTTAACGCAGAAATGAAGCTAGAGGAAGCACACGATGCAACAAGAGCCATTGACAGTGTCAACGAACCGTAAACTCTCAAAGGGAGTAGATTTTGCGATTAAATACTATATCAATAGCGTTTCATCCGGCTCCAATCGCTCAATGTAGGTGGTTCCTTCCTTAAGTGAAGCACTTCCTACACCTCTAAACTTTTATTCTCTTCTTCATCGCCCGCAGCTAAAGTTCTCCGCTACCCAATCTCAATTACCTTTGCTAGTTCAATGTTACAGACCCTCCGCTAGTTATTATTCTATCATCACCGTCTATTGCAATCTTGCCAACAACCTCTGAAAAGTGTGTAGAGCGGGAATTATGGCTGTAAGATGCTGCTTCACTACTTGCTTATGCTGGTGTGGAGGAGTGATTCGGTCTTTGGCAAAGATCGACTCTCGAGCAAAGGAGAAGGAATGATATAGTCTAGGTAATTCGGCAGCTATCATTGCCGATGGGATGGATTCAAGATGCTAACAGTTCTTTGGAATGTTCTCAACCGCTATCACGACCCTCTCGGCATTCCCTACCAAGTTCCTCGAGATGCCAGTCCGACAAGCTCCGGAAGACAGGTTGGCGGCAAGAGGAAGCCACTACCTACAGATCAAGGAGAGGTGTATCTTGCAGTACGACGGACTGTTCCTGTGCCTCAAACGTCCTCCTTGGGATTACTACAACGAGAATGCCTCCTACGATGGGATGTTTATCCCAGAGACAATGAGCGGTCGCGTGGTAATCGATCCCAAGACTTTCAATGAAGAGGCCAGGGCACAGAAGGAGCAAGTTGAAGCAAAACTGGACACCGGCGAGGATGCGGACATGAATAAACAACATAAGGTTATGATCCTGAATCCTTAACTCCGAAAATATACTGAGAAAGCAGCTGCACTCGACTTTTCAGAAAACGAACAAAGCAACGATCTCGATCCTCGACTCTGTCCTTCGTATGTCTATGGATTCTCCCTCGAAAAGAAATAATGGTGCAAATTCTTTGTGGATTTTCTGTCACCCGTTAAGCGGAAGCCGAATGCACTGGACTCATTGATCATCCCCACGCCACAGAAAAGACTTTTGGAAGGTCTCGTCACAGGCCACAAATATCCTGATAAAGTTAGAGACAAGAGGGGACTCAAAGGCAAAGGTTTAGTTTTACTACTTCATGGAACGCCTGGGTCTGGCAAAACCTTGACTGCTGGTATAGATACTTCGTGAGTTGATGATAGCACATGCTAATGTATCTCAGAGGTCACTGCGGAACTTACCAAGAGAGCTCTTCTCAACATCTCCACTGGGGAGCTCGGAAGTTATCAGATGCGAATCGAAGTGGAACTTAAAAGGCTGTTAACATATGCTTCGACGTTCCAAGCAATAGTGTTGATTGACGAGGCCGATGTCTTCCTTGAGGCTCGCAAGAGTGGGCCTGCCGATCAGTTGGAGCAAAATGCGATGGTTGCTGGTAGGTCATCGTGTCAAAGCTGACGATCGATCTTTGACTAATCTGTCCCAGTTTTCCTTAGCCAGCTCGAGTATTTCCAAGAAATCATCTTTCTCGCGTCCAATCGAGTGTCCGTCTTTGATCAAGCGATCAAGTCACGCATCCATCTCGCGCTTCAGTACGCTAGTCCAAGCAAAGAGGTTCGTCGTACTCTTTGGAAGAAGAATCTTGAGAGCATCTCCTCAGAGGAGCTTGATTTCAATGTGGAGAAAGCGCTTGATGCAGTGCAAGACACCAAGATGAATGGAAGAGAGATTTCGAACTCGATCACGACAGCGAAGACTCTGGCCAAGAGTGAGGGGTCGAAACTGAAGCTTGAGTATCTGCAGACAATCGTTCAGGTCTGGAGCGAGTTCGAACAGAGCTTGTCGCAATTGCAGGAAGCCAAGGTATCTGATATTGAGAAGTAGTCTGCTTAGCTTAGGTGCCTAGTTCCGTTCTGTCGCATTTTATAGGCTCAAAGCAAAGTTCCTTCGGGAGGCACTTGCTCGCATACCTCAAACCTGAAAATGTCATCAGCATATGATCTATGAGGGAAAAATCTTGACTTATCCGAGTTCTCTCAGCAGCCTCTCCCTCATACTCTCCGCCTCCCCATCTCTCGGAATTCCTTCATCGTCATACTACTTCAGCTTATCCCCGAGGTTTTTCACTTCCTCAGCCGAGACACTAGAAATGAGCTGTTGCCGATTCACTCTCTTTCTTCTCGCTCGATTGGACATCTTCATTCTGTCTCAACGACATCCTTGCTTGGGAGATTAGAAAACAGCTCAAGAAGCGCGCCTGCGTCTTCATGCGCTTAATTTCCACCCTGGGTGTTAGATGGCAGCATAGGGTGTGCGGTATCGCTGATCGAGATTGTTTCACCGTATATGTAGAATTTGAGGGCTATACGGTTTCGAAGCCGCCATGATTTGATTGTTTGCGGCTTTCTAGGGGCTATTAGCTAATTTAAAATTGTTAGAAAATTCAAACTTATTATATAAGTTTTAATAGAGTAGAATAACTAGACTGCTCGTAAAATAATTATAAATGAAATTTTTTTATAATATTTTTATTTTATGAAATAAATTTAAATAAGATTTTAATTTGAAAATTTTTTATATATTAAATATAAATATTTTTAAATTAATTTATTAATTATAATTTAATATTATATGTAATTATTAAATTATTATTATATTTATAATTTTATTTTTTTATTAAATAATTATAATTAAATCGAATTAAAGTTTTTCGAAATTATATAAAAAATTTCACGGGTATTTACAACTTTAGAATATCACGGGACCACGTACCACACTCAATATCACGTGATCGACTAAGTATCCTCTTTAAGTTTAGCGCACCTGGTTTTGGTATAGTGCCTCGCTTATTGAGCCTCCTTTCTAGTTATCGCCAACTCATCAGGTAAGGCTATTGCAAAACCTTACACATGTCTTTGCAATACTATTAGAAACATGATGGATCAACCTCCGCAGCTCATATTCGCTCGGCCGGCAAAGTCGAAGGCTATACCGATTATAAACCCAAATTCTGGCGAAAGTCTACCTACTCCAGTCGCGCAAAAGGCTGCCAGAACTTCCACAGTTCCGCTGCATCCTACCACGAAAGACTCCAGTGCCACATGTACGCTCAGTACACTGGCGAGTGCGAAGGATTGTCCAATTATTGAAATGAAGGAGGATTCTGCGAATGAAGGTATTGGGCGGGCCTTCAATACCTATGCGCGCCCTTTCGTCCCAGAAGCCTTAACTATAATAAACAAGCTAGATGGGCAGCAGATTAATACTCCAGCGATGAAACAAATTGACTTTGGGGCATATATTAGCCAGTATATCGGCCGGGACTTTCTACCACCTATACCCCATCCTATCGAACCGCCCACCTATAGCCTAGTAGACAGCGTCATCCATACACACTATGAGCTGTACTTTCGATATCACCTCGAAGCCGAGATTCAATCGCAGCAGCAGGAAAACGAGTCTTACTCGCTATTCGGACATGATATTACCACCTTATCACACGGCACCGATCAAACAACGTGTTCTTTCCTAGTCGCTGGCCTTCGAGAAAACAGTCCCTATGTCGAAGAAGATGATATTGTCCAGCTCCGGCAGCTCCGCTATGACTATACTGGAAGACTACTTGGAATGGAACAGTGGCTGAGTCCAAGCAGTCAGTTTCATGGGGGGACGCCTGGCTTTCCCGCGCTAGGAGGCCGATGGAGAAGTGAACCAGCACCTGGATGGACTGGCATAATCTACAACGCTCGGGTTCTAGCTGTCCAACGGAAACAAAATCGGCTGGTGGTTAGAGTACATGGTCCCATGGTTCAAAGTGCGAGCTTTGGCAGGCAGCATTCGCTTTCGCAAAAGGACCATTTGAAATTTAACGTTCAGCTTCCCGTCCCGAAGGAGCGATATCTTCCGATGCAGCAGGTTTTACCCATCATTCAAGAAGCTTTCAGACAGGCCGACAGAAGTATAAATCACTATCAGGTTACATATGGAATTATCAACGCGGCACACGCCATCTCTTCCACCACACCTCTGAAGTCTTACGGCTCCCCCCACATGGAAAGCCTCTCCGAGACATGCCGTCCCTGGCTCCAATCAATGCTTTTCCCCATTGAAGCGGACTGCGAAGTGCAGACAATCCTCAACCCTGGATCTTTCAATCGACCATTCTTCGACGAGCAACTCAACTGGGAGCAGAAGAAGGCTATCGAGAGCATTTGCTCGCACAATTATGGGACTCTCCCGTTTCTGATCTCTGGGCCTCCCGGTACTGGCAAGACAAAGACTTTAGTAGAAGTTGCGCTCCAGCTCCTCAAAAGCGTCGACAGGGCCTCGCACATTCTTTTCTGTGCACCATCAGACCCTGCAGCAGATATGATTGTTCAACGTATCAGCGCTCATTTCAAGCCAACTGCATTATTGAGGTTGAACAGGCCATCGCGAATATTCGCTGAAGTCCCCGGTGCAGTACTACCATTCTGCTATATTTCACAAGACAAATTCGACCTACCACCATTCAAGCAGCTTATGTCATACAAACTCGTTGTCACCACATGCCGCGACGCATCACTTCTCCTGTACTCGCGATTGACGAATCTTGACCTCTATGCTGCCGAATATGGCCTGTACACCTCCATTCATCCATATGCTGCTCAGCCTTCGCAGATAGAACTCCACTGGACTGCCCTCCTCATTGACGAAGCTGCTCAAGCCATGGAGCCAGAAGCTCTAATCCCGCTTTCTATCGTTGCACCTCCTCTCGAATCTGCGAAGCTCATATTCAGGCCTTTGTTTGTGATGGCCGGCGATGAGCACCAGCTCGGCCCGCGTACATCGCTGCGTTCCTCGCCTTTGAAGACCTCCCTTTTCGCACGGCTTTTCGCGCGACCTATATATGCTGGCCACCCACTTGCGCGAGGCAAAACCAGTGACACACCACCAGCACTCAAGAGCCATATGCTTCCTATCACTCGCCCCGCCTTTGCAAATCTGATCCGTAACTATCGGTCGCATCCTGCAATTCTCGCCGTTCCATCAGCGTTGTTCTATGCTGATACACTTGAACCTGAGGCCATTGATACGGATCGTCTAGCTTCGTGGTCTGAATGGCGGGGAAGGCGATGGCCAGTCCTGTTTCGCAACAACGGTTCAGAGGATGAACTAGAGAAGGATGGCGGTGGATGGTACAATGCTGGTGAAGCTCAAATCGCTTGTTGGTATGCTGCTCTTCTGGTCCAGACAGGGCTTGTGGAGCAGAGCGAGGTGTGTATTATGACTCCTTTCAAGGCTCAAGTCCAGTGTCTCCGTAAGACCATCCGAGAGAAGAAGTACGGGTCACTTTGGGACGTCAATATTGGGCCTACGGAAGCATTCCAAGGTCTCGAGCGAGGCGTGGTTATTCTCTGCACCACTAGGTCTAAACAGCGATTTATAAATAGCGACATAAGTGTCGACTGGGGTATCATCGGCTTCCCGAATAAAATGAACGTGGCACTTACGAGGGCAAAGTTTGGGTTGATTGTCATTGGGAAGAGGGAGATATTACTGCAGGATCCGAACTGGAAGGCATTCTTGGACTTTTGCAATCGTAACGGCTTGGTGGCTGGCGGGACTGATTGCGACGGGCGACTTCATGAAAGAGTCCACGTCGAGCTTACTAGGCTTGAGAAGGTACTCTTGGCTAAGGAACGAGATTTGAATGACACTCGAGTATTAAGGGGAAGTATTCAGGATGATGAGATGTGGACGAGTGGTATGCAGGCAGCTTCCGATATGGAAAGCACGAATGGATATGGACACAGCGACTTGGAAGAGGATGAATAGATGATTTCGCACTTTTCAAAGAATCCTTCCCATCTGATTCCTACTCGAGTAACTTTTGCTACCCCCCAAAATCAATCAAGACTCAACGCCAGATTATGTCCTTCTTCTCCGACAAGCGCCCAAATCGAGATGTGCCACCTGTCCTCCCGATCGACCTTCTAGAAGAAGGAATCGTGGGTGTACGCTATCTTGTATCTAAAGTAGTGTTTACTACTCTCAGCTTTGCTTCTATATCATGTGAACGCAGGCTCATCGGAGTCGGGTAAGTAGGTTGGTGCTGCTCCTTTAATGCGCGGTTTTCGCAACCTTCGAAAAGTCAATACTTATTATTTGATCCATTGATAGTGGCCACGATTCGACATCGACATATTTATAAGTAATATAGCGGCCAGTTTTGCGGATACGGAAAATCAATATTATATCGACCTTATAAAATTATATATTTAATTTAAAATTTAAATATATTATTATTATTTAAAGAAAATAACGTATATATATAATAACTTATAAAATTAAATAAAATTCTCTTTTTTTGCCGTGCTCCTAAGAAGTTTTTAAAAGGATCGTTAATAAGCGATATATTTTAGTAATTATTTTGCCGTTATATAATGGTAAAATCGATAGCAAGTATTGTAAAGCACTTGCTGCCCCTAAAATCGACGGTAAAGTTGTTTAGTAATAATGTTATTTTATTCGAAAAGGAAATCGAGGCTACAAAATCGGATGAGAATAATAGGCCTGTACATGTGGAAGTCGCGGATAAGGTGTAGTTAATAAACACAGGGAGGACCCTCTCTAGTATTAGCCAGACCGGGGTACAGTCAAGCATTTCGTTAATTTCAAGACGGTAACGTCAATGGAGCTGCATTCAAGGCTTGAGATATCTTTAAAAAGAGATGAAATCCCAACCCGTAATTCTGAGCAGACGTTCAAATAACCCGCTCTAAACGTCCCGTGAAAATTTCCAGGAGACCAAAGATCTCCATGTTCTCCGTGATTGTAGGAAAGCTTTTCAAATACTCCACATCCTCGACGACTGTCTTATACGGACTATCAATAAGTTAATAACTCATTCCCTCAAAAACCTGGCTTTCAATCACTCTTTGATAACTCTCCAAGCATCGTGGTCATGAGCAAGAGCAGGGTGCTTCTTCTCTATCCTCCTCTTCGTCTGTTTGTGTCATTCCACAATCCATTTCACGCATCAGCGATTTTCATGGCCAACATCTGAGATAGGAGATATACCGGTATGATGAACCACAACCACAGTGCCGACACTCCCAATAGCGTGCGCATCACATCCAATGTTCTTCCACCCTCATTCTAATAATCGCTGCTTCGCCGAAGTCTAGACCGAGATATTGTACGGGATAGATTCTGGGGTCGCTGCAGGATACTGTTTTTTGTCAGTGTTCGGTTGAAAAACAGGGGCGGAGGGGAGACGAACTAACGGCCATGCCCTTGCGGCCGAGCTTCTTGTTCTTTTCGATGCCGTCAATGAGTTTGTTCGAGGCTTTATAGGTTTCTGCGTATTTCCCGAAGTGAATTGTCAGTGATGGTATAGACTAAAAGGAGGCTGTTGGGACTTGCTCATTTTTGCGGAGGAGGGAGTCGAGCCGTTGCGTTGGTATGGGGTTTGGAGCCGCCATGCCTTATCTAGCTTGAAGATATCGAATGATGAGATACGGAAGAGTGTATTTCGAAAATGCTGAATACTTGGTTGGCTTGTTCGAGTTTAATTAATGCTGGAACTAGTGATTTGATGCTTGACAGGTTGAATTGAACTTCGCTAAGTCACACTAGAGGCTGTATGTCTTCTTTGTCTCTTAGATTACTTACCAAGAATATCCCACGATGCCTTCGCAGATACTTGATTTGGTTGTTCAGTAATCAGAAGCAGACAAGCTTACTCACTTGCATTCCGCATCAGGAATTCAGAGCCTTGGCAATAGGGCATGGCTGCTGAATAATGAGGGGTTTAAGGCTCATACTCATGTACCGCGTGGAATAATCCGGATCTGGATGCGGACTTTGATGCGGGATTTGGAACGACTTATTGAGGTGGCAGATGCGTCCGTAGATGGCGGAAGGATGTGATTGGTTGCTGCTGGGAATGATTACTATTCATCCCTTACGCACGGAAGGGGTGTGCTAGGCGAGGCTGGTCTTGGCACCCCTGATGGCTTGCCGAGGAGGCAAGAACACCTGTAACGTCCGTATTATTCTTGTTATGACTTTAGAAGCAATAATCAAAAGTACGACCGTGATGGCTGGCGTGACTGAGTCTGGCGTATAAAGCGTTTCGAGGATCCACTGTTTCTCTTCCAATCCGAACTCAATAATTCACTCAAGATTTTGAATCATTTGCAGCTCGATCATACACAAGCAAACAACATTCCTCGATTTGAAAATCTACAATGGCTTCCCAAAAGCAGACTGTCCTCGCCATCGGTGGAACAGGCGCACAAGGCGTTTCCGTTGTCAAAGGTAAGTTCTCCAGCGCCTGGCCTTCACTTGGAAACTAACCGAAGACAGAACTCACTCGCGACTCCAAGTACAACGTCCACATCCTGACCCGTTCCACCCAATCCGCCCCTGCGCTCGAGCTTGCTACCATACCAGGCGTGACCATCATCTCTGGGGATGGATACAACGAAACCGACCTCCATTCTGCATTTTCAGCTGGCATCGACATCGCCTTCGTAAACACCAACGGCTTCGCCATCGGAGAGAAAGCCGAGATTTATTGGGGAATTCGCATCTTCGAGATCGCAGCCGAGCACGGAGTGAAGCATTTCATCTGGGCGAATCTCGAATCCTCGTACAAAGTCAGTGGATACCAGCCCCGCTTCCGGACTGGACATTTCGATGGCAAACAAAAGGTTGCGGATTGGATCAGTGCCCAGCCGAAGGATGGGCTTATGAAGTGGAGTATTTTGACGAGTTGTATGTACCTGGAGATGTTCTCGGAGCTGCTACGTCCGTCCTTAGAAATTGTTGATGGAGAGGAAGTCATGGTTTTCAAAGCTCCACTCGGGGATGGACGTCCTCCGATGATCTTCTTGGAGGATCTGGGGAAATATGGAAGGTGGTTGATTGATCATCCTGAGAAAAGCAGTGGGATGAATCTGAAAATCGCGACTGAGCAGGTGGGATGGGAGGATGTGGCGAAGTCATTCACTGAAGTGACTGGCAAGAAGGCAGTTTTCAAAGACATCACGCTAGATGAGTACTTTGCTAGCGGAGCCTTCCCATTCCCAGATGCAAAGGTTGGGCACTCGGTTGGGCATAATGACGAAACGCTGCAGACATACAGAGAGAATTTCTCTGGATTCTGGAATACGTGGAAGGAGAGCGTGTTGCAGAGAGATTATACGGTGCTAGATGAGATTCTGCCAACAAGGGTCAAGAGTGTCAAGGAGTGGATGCAGGTTGCTGGATATACTGGGAAATATGGGAACGTCTTGAAGGATTATTCGGACGCGACATCTAAGCACAGGGCCGTTTAGAGAACACATGGGAGGGAAACGTTTATAGAGTGATATCATAATCTACCACTTGATACAGTAAATACTAGTAAAGGCTAGAATGACACAGAATCAATGACAACAAGAATATAAACGTGCTTGACAACTCTAGGATCCATGGAAGTAGTTGTCACGTGCCTGATATGACTTTACTTAGCTGCCTGCAAGCTCGAACGTTTGCGGCTGAGTCCAGCTGAAAGCTGAAATGATCAACTTTATCCTCATTCTTGCCCGCTCCGTGACGAATCCGTATATTGTTCTCTTCAAAAAACTCTGCCAAATTCCCGAAAGTCAACTTTCTAATACGTTGCGCAAACGATGCTACGAGGTTCTCACAACTTACTTCACCAGCCTCCTGGGTCGCCACAACGCGTCGCAATACATGATACACCACATATCCCTAGAGATCTTCGCAAAATAAGCCGCCCAAGAATGTCAGGTCTGTTGTATTATCGCCGAAACCATCGGCTTCACGCCTCTTGGAAATGCGGTGTCGAGATTCGCGAGGCTACCACTTCAGCAACTTCAGTCATCTCTCTCGCGATTCAAAGATGATGTGATTTTCATATACCTTGCGAATATGTCGCCTTTGGACGTGATAAAGTCAAAACTACACAGATTGAAACAGAATGTCTTCACCGAGTTCCAGGGACATGTGGTAAACTTGAGTTACTTGACCGAACAACGATCAGAAATACACTTTGTGGTCTGTGCAGGAAATGAGAGACATGTCCCCTTCGCTCAAGTAGGACATAATAGAGAGGTTTTCGTGGTACAGCCTTGCAAGGGGATGGAGCACTTACTACAGAGGAAGCCACTCAGTTCGAATACCGGCTCGGATGGTTGCTTGAGACAAGTGAGCGATTGGTACAACCATTGCTTGCAGAATCACGATATCTGCAACCGCTGGACTTTGGCAGCTTTGGACAATGATTATTTTCCAAATCGACTTCTTGATCTTGATGCTGTTCCAGACAAAGTCGTACTTGTGGAGCTAGGTCCAAGTGACGTACCTACTCCATATACGACACTCAGTCATTGTTGCGGAAAGATGCCTTTGCTACAGCATACAGTCGCTACCAAAGCTTTGCTTCGATCCGGTATACCTATTCAAAGCCTCCCTCCAACATTTCGGGATGCTGTCAAGGTAGCGAGGACTTTGAAATGCCAATACATCTAGATCGATTCATTGTGTATTGTGCAAGACAATCCAAAAGACTGGGCGATCGAATCCCAGGCTTCGGAAGGCTTCCCACTAGAATTCCCATCTGGTATCGATATTGGTAGAGGACTCGGTCGTCGTGATGCTGGGGAAGCGAATGATAGACCGAGATTATTGGATTGAGAACGCGTATATCTATCTCTCTTAGGAAGATATCATCACGGATCGATTTGGCTCCTCACAAAGCCGGAAGATAAATTTCCTGCGATTTTCTGGAGTTTCGAAACAGTTCCAGGTATTTACTCAGAGCGAATACTTGGCTGGGTTGTGGCGAGAGGCTCTTCCTCGACAACTTTTATAGTTTATGCCTCATTAGGATCAAAGAGAAAGATTGCACTCCAAGAGAGGACTTGATCATCGGGCGCCATCTTGGTTGAGATGCTTGATGTCAGCATAACCCTGCGATCTTCCGACAATCCTTTTGGGATGCTTGACAGCGGATAGCGTAAGGCTTCTCAGGAGATAATTGCGAAAGACTTCGATACTGATGCGGATTTGAGCGATGCAATGGAATGCTTTTTCGATGTGCTAGAAGACAGGAACCTAGAAGAACGCGCGATATACTGCATGCCCGTTAAGTACACCAAAAAAACAGATAAAATGGTGCGAGACTTGGAGGGACTACTTCTCGAGCCGAAGGAAGAGGGCGTAAACAGCTTCTCACGAGTGGGCTACCTCATTGAGGCTATTGACTATGGCGAGAGCTTTTATTCAATCAATGCTCGAGATTCCGAGAGAAGAGAGATAATTCTTATTTATAACGCCCCGGGGGGGGGGGGGGCTGGAACCATGAGATTCTGGCATCTGTTGTATTTCGACGTGACGCGTCTGTCGCGTCGTGGGTCAACATCGAGCCATCGCGGCTCCCCAAGTTCCCAGAACAGCAAGAAGATTAGGAAAAGATAAAGGCCACAACGCAATAAAAGCATGATATCAAATGTGAGAGTAACATCTTAAGGTGAATGCGTGAACCTATAAGGCTGGTGCTCCCATGACGATATATCGGCTCAATCAACTGATTCCACTAGTTGAGCCGAAACGAATGTATAGATTTAAATAAGCAGATTCTTCGTTAACACAAACTTCGTAGTGGTGATTACGCGGAATGGCCTTTTATGAAGATCCTGACCAGTTTAAGCCGGTTGCTTGCAACTTTGCTTAGACAATCGTCAGAGTAAGAAGGGCTCCTCCATCTAACACATAGATGGAACAAAGGTACCCATACATCATCGCTCAGTGTCGGCTGGGGCCCGACAGCAAGTTCGATCCTTGCAGCTTAAAAATGAGGTCATCGATGCTACGAAGCGTGTGTGTTCAGTTGGTGTTTGGACGTCTTTTTTTGCAATCTTTTGCAACTTTTTTGAAGCTCGCGATCTTTTAGCTCTAGCGAGGTGAAGCAAGGAACGAAGCGAGACTTTTCGCCCGCCTCCTTTTTTAGACAAGAGCAAAGGTCATTAGAGGAAAAAGCTCGGATATCGATCATCGTAATATTTATTTTGAAATGGAAGCGATGGCTCTCGCGCAAAGGCGGCCCATGAAGGACTGTCTCTGAGGCGCTTCGGGAGGGAAAGTACCCTGCTGCACAGTGAACTTCAAATATCAAGTCTCCGTGGCGGTTCTAGCATTTTCGTACTTCATAAGGGACCAAAATGCACACCGATAGACCGTATACACAGAGACACCATAGATGGCCCCAGTAAAAGCAAGCAAGCGCTGGACGGAGCCGAGTCAAAGCTCAAAGGATTGAATTCGATCGAATCAAAACACAACCTAGATAATAACACGACGTATTTTCGACTGAACGCTAAAAGCACACATTGCGATTCATTGGCGAAAGCAAGGCCGAATCGAGATGCAATGGGAGGTCATGCGACACCTTAACTCTCTTGGTATCTTTCATTCACGCAGCGAAAAGACAGCTGGAGTGATGCTTCATCTAATCCTAATAAGTTAGTTAAGACATGACTGTGAGCTGGCAATGATGTCCTAATTCGAGTGGGTTCAGAAACAGAGCTTGACTCACGTGCTTGTTTCTTAACTCCCTTCACTTGAAGATACTGTTATTTTGCCAGTGCCCGCCTGGGCCTGGCGAATTTCCATATCACGATGAGCAAATCTTGACTGGACAGGCCCTGAAGTCAAATTCCACCGAAACCTTGGAAGTACATCGCTAGAGACTTCGGTCTGAAAGTAACAAGAGACATGACAATGTCATCGGCGTTCAGGAAGTAGTCATTCTGTGCATTGATACGCTATTCTCGCACTCTAGGAAGAGAAAGGCATGTTGTTAATTAAATGGAGGTCGATTGATGATCTTCTGGAAGTGGTTCAAGAGAAGGAGGGAAAACTTGAGCTGCTGAGACATCGTCCCGGAAAATCATAGGGGCCGAATCACGTGTGTCATTACGGAAAGCGGTCGAATTAGGAGTGCAGATCCTCCACCTTAATTCAGCCTGAACATTTTCGACAACATCACTACAAATCCAGCCAACAAAACCAAGCTTTCATGACAACAGAACCGTCCCGTCGGCTCCCCCGTTCCTGTGAAGCAATCTACTCCCCATTCACCGGACCTCCTCTCCCCTGGCATCAACACCATCATGGCTTTGACCGCAAGATCCGAGAACGCTAAGTGATCTAAAAAATCATAACCCCTCGTCTGGATAACTTCAACCGGAGCTCGGTGATTTGACGAAGAGGTCTAGTTCATCTGTACCTTAATAATGCGGGGTTCTTACGGCAAGGATTATCTCCTTACAGCCGTGTACGTGATGCTGGAAAACCGATGATCCGGAAAAACATCAGAACAGCCGGGAGAAAGTTCATTTATCTTGGAAGTTCGTTCCTGATGACAGACCATATATAAGCTAGGCGTCTCTCTATCTGTTTTTGTATTTTCCTTCGTGTCCAATTGCTCTGTCAAGCTGTTTCTGTCGCCCAATTGAGCTTCTGAAATACTCAAGATGCAATTCCAAGTTCGCGCTCTCCTTGCTACAAGTGCAGTCGTCTCTGTGGGAACTGCGTTCGTTCCATACTTCGACAATTTGGTGACTTTCGGAGACAGGTGAGTAAATTTCCCAATTGACAAGAGCCATCCTGACGGTCTTCAGTTACACGGATGAAAGCCGACTTGGGTACTTCATCAATCATAATGGCTCTGCTCCACCACCCGGATTACTCTTGCCGGAAAGTACAAATACACCTGGCGGTGGGGTCACATGGGACAGATGGGTATCCAACTACACAGGTGCAAAGCTTTACGATTATGCCGTCTCGGGAGCTGTCTGCTCAAACGACATCATATATCGCTACCTAGCGTCAATTTTCGGGCCCTTCCCAGATGTTGTCTATGAAGTCAATGCCTTCATCGCAGATATCAATTACATCAATGCTACAACCCACACAAACACGCTGTACCAAAATCGACGCGACTCGAACACGGTGTACTCAATATGGATTGGCACGAACGATCTCGGAGTCGGCGCCTTCCTGACCGACAGCAGTCTGAACAAGACTACGATCTCCGACTACGTGGATTGCATCTACAATCGGTTCGACTCTATTTACGCGAACGGTGGGCGATACTTTGTGTTGATGAACACTGCGCCTTTGCAATTGTCGCCATTGTACGGCATGCCAGATGCAGGAGGTCTCAATGCGAGCCATTATTGGCCTGACAAGGTTGGAGGGCCGTCCCAGCTTCAACGCGCACCAACTGACAATGCCAAGCCATCAAACATCTCCAAAATTAGCGGTAAGATGAAGGAATACACCTCTCTTGTAAACTCGATCTTTGAGTACCGAACTCCTTACGAGCTTCTGGTCGCAAAACGATACCCTGAGGCCTCGTTCGCAGTCTTCGACGTCCATTCCATGCTCACCGATTTATACTACAACCCGACTGCATTTGGACTCACGGCTCCAGCGATCGTCGACAAGCCATACTATCTCTGCGATCCATCAGGGGCAAATTGTGTCCCGAGCAGTGTCAGCTTGGACCATTACATGTGGTATGATGAATTGCATCCGAGTCAACAGACGGACGAGGCTATTGCGAAGGAATTCGTGAATGTTGTGAAGGGAGATAGCAAGTATGCTACTTACTGGAAACAATAGGAAGGAAACATGTATTACTATGAATGAATTTCATCTGATTCAGAATTGTTTGATGGGTGGTAGTACAGGTTCCGCAAGCCAGGGTCTACCAAAGCCAAAGACGACGTTGTGCACGGCATGATCTTGTTTTCTTTTTCCTCCGGTCGAATCTGCAGTCCATCACGCCTTCTTCAGCCTTCCCGTTCCGGGACTGTTCCGGGACGCAAACCCTGGTCACAGTTTCTCTCGTCCTCGCATCCCGACTCGGCTGTCCCGGGTCGTCTAACCGTCTTATCTTACCACATAAGACCAAGCATGCGGGAGGCAGCGGGACTGCAGGTTGATGTCAAGCCGTGTTTTGGGCAATTCAATTGTCTGCGATCTCGGAACTGGTCAGGGCGTTCTCTCTCTCTCTCTCTCATGCATATATATCTTCACGATATATCTATAAAGTTGGAGATAATGGTATGGACTGCTGAGGAGGCTAGTCTCATAGTAGCCCCCACCGCATGAATAAACCGGTCCAACTCAATCAAAACTTCGCATTCCCTCTGTCGATCATGGCTGTCCATAAAGTGACTCGGTGTAATGTCGTGCGGGCTTAGCCCCGTATTGTGGTCATAGCATAGCCAGTGATACACCTCGCAAAGCAAGCGATGAGGCGAGGCGAACAGGGGAGAGCTGTCAATGTGGCGCTAGACCCTAAAAATTGAACGCGACCTCGAGCCATCGAAGCGGCGAACAGCCACCACTCATCCACTCATCCCTCACCACCCCAGACACTGGACAGCAGCCTCCAACCCTCGCTCCAGGTGTCCATACCAGTCGAATACCTTAATCGCACGTCTCCTTTCGGGGTTCAGCCATGCTCGGCGGCCTATCATCTCCCGATTAGACCCCTTAGACATGTACGCACCTGCTTACGGTTATGGCCCGGGCAATGCTGTCCCTCCGCAGTCCCAAACCCCCCACCACCACCAGCAACAGGTTCAGCACCAGCACCAACCTGGCCAGCAGCCTCAGCAGCACATGATGTATAACCCACAGGCTCAGCAGCAATATGGCGGACACCAGTCGCCCTATGGCGGTGCGCCTGGTCAGGTTCCCGGCATGGGCGGAAACGCAGGTGCTATGGGAATGATGCAGAATACCGGTATGGCGCAGATGCCCGCTGCTTCACACGGTATGTTGCACACAGAACAGCCCTCAAACTTTGCTCCGACCTCTGAATCTGCGACATACTGCCCGCGCCTACCTGGAGACCTGTCCTCGAGGACAAGAAGCTTTTGCCCGTGCCGAATATAGCAAGAGCCTGTCGACCAACGAGCTCGAATCCATAATGACCAACTTCCAGCCATGTCCATCGTCCCTTTCGTGATTGTTTCTCAGCCTTGTGTTTTTAGCAAACATGGCTAACATTGTTCTTATAAGCAGTATCTACATATCAGACTCCATATTCGAGCTCCCCATACGGAGGAAATATTCCTACATCGACGGCCGCGAACATGCCTCCGAATTTCATGCCAACGACCTCGAATGCGCCTTCGTTCCCTATGAATGCTCCGAGCATGAACCCTCAACACCAGGCTCAGCGCATGCAGCCTCCTCCTTCCTCGTCCACACCTACCCAACCTGGCCCGAGAATGTCTCCGTTTGCTAATGTACAACACAACACGCCTCCCAATGCCGGTCAAGCACAGTCACAGTTCTCCACGCCTCAGAACAACAGTCAGACACACTTACAAACGCCAAATAACAATCCTCAAGGGCAGGGGCAGGTAGTGACTCCACAAACACCGAACTTCCCACCTGGGTCAAGCTCCGGGCAGATTGCAACACCGTTGAGTCCTGGGTCGGAATCGAGGGAGAAGGAGAGAGTGACTTTGCTGTTGGAGATCAATAATGGACTGCTGAAAGAGGTTATGCGGGTACAGGCAATCCAGGCTGAAGTGAAGAAGGATGGAGAAGCCGCGGCGGCATCTCCCGAAGCAGACAAGGAAAAGCTTGAGAAAGAGAAGGCTGAGAAATTGAAGACGCCATCGCGGGAATATGTTGAGTACGTACTCTGTATCGTTTTGAAGACACTACTAACATCCCCAGATGTATGCGCCGGCTTCAATCGAATCTAGCATACCTCGCAGCCATCGCCGATCGTTCGCATAAACCATCCTCTCAAATCCCTCCCCACCCCGCAATCATGAGCGCGCCACCCCTTTCACCAAAAGTGCCTCTAATGAATGCCACAGCCTCCCCTAAATCCGAAACCAAGAAAGAAGAATCCGAAGACAAGAAGCTGGAAGACCAACCCCAAGACCAAGCTGCGCTCCTGAACGATCTGTATTCGAAACTACAAGCCTTATTCCCAGGCGTCGACCCAAAGAAAGAGCCCCCAATACCAGCAGCAAATCAAGCAGCAAGAGCACAAGCACAACAACAAGCGCAGAAACAGGCGCAAGGACAAAGTGGAGCGGATCCGAACTCTCAGCAGAAAATGCAGAATGATATGCTACGGCAGAAAATGATGCAACAGCAGGCTCAACAACAAGCGCAAAATCAACAGCAGCAACAACAGATGGGTCAGGGAATGCAGCAGATGAACAATACGCATCAACAAGGCCAAGTCCAGAGTCGGTAGCACTAGTGATTTGGTGGAAGGCTTTTGGGGATATAAAAAACTTTTGGAGTTGGGTTGGAGTTGGAATAGGGATCAAGAGATGGGTGGCTTGCTGATTGGATTGCTTTGTATAAGGATCGCATCGGCGCTTTGTCGTCGTATACCTTTAGTTTGGAATGATTGAATCGGGTACGTGGTGTAAGTTAGATTTACGACTGAATATCGTGCTATATACCTGGAAGAAAATTAATGCAAAGAACTTGCTGCGACGGATGTCTATTTTACTCCTTAGCCAAGTTATTTTCATTGCCGTGCTCACTCAATCACTCCGAGACATTCTGATTAGGGGCATGTCGAAGGTAAGTTTGGGGCTCGTGTTGGAGGTAATGCTCCAGACCAGGTCACAGCTTTTGGTAAATCTTCAATCATCGAAAATCGGCAATTTTGTCGCAAGAACACTGTGATCTGATTTTGCAGACCTGGGACATTGGGAAAGCACGCTAATGTTCAACGCCGAGTGACTACTTTTGATCTTTTAAAATAACCAACTCGGAGACCAACATTTGGATAAATACAATTTTCAAACCCGAGTCCTGACATTAGAGACTGGGAACATTCTCTGGAGCTAATAGCCGTGCTGCTTATTCGGCAAGTGGGGCACGGCACAGTAGACGTCGTCCCCCCTTTCGCCCCGATCGGTTCGCTTCGCTCCGAGGAATGCTTAAGTCCAACAACCTCTCCTGTATTATTACCCTCCAACCCAATCTCAAAACCTCCCTCTTTTCTTTCACTCCTTTCGCTCTACCCAAAATTCCTATGCAAGTTCAGCAAAGTCACCCCAAAAGATGACTGCACAAACAACAACCTCAAAACCAACACTCCTGATAACAGGCTCAACCTCATTCATCGGGTTCGCCATTCTGCTTCAAGCTCTCAAGCTAGGATACAATGTCGTTTGTCCTTTACGCACAATAGCGAAACGGGAGATTATTGAGTCTCATCCTTTAATCTCCTCCCTTACCCAAATCCTCTTTCTCGAGGATGAAATTTATCGAAGTCCTAGATTTCAAAGACCCAGAACTCTGGCTCCCAATCTTGAAGGAGAATAACATTGGATATATAATCCATCTAGCAACCCCCAAACCTCGAGATTTTACAGGAGATGATGAGGCGTACGTCTCAACCGCCATTCACATGAATCTAGGGATCTTGGATGCAGCGAGTAAAACAGAGGGGGTGAAGAGGGTTGTTATTACGAGTTCTATGGTTGCCGTGAGGGATGGGAAGGGACCGAAGGAAAGAGCTGCGAGTGGAGACAGTAGGTTACCCATGCCCGAAGGACCTCCCTACCACGATCAAAATGCCCGCTACACAGCCTCCAAAATCGCCGCTTTATCAGCAATCGATTCTTTTGTTTCCTCGAACTCAGAGATACATTTTAAAGTTATTAACATCATGCCAGGCTTCGTGGTCGGCCCACAACTCCTCGCTACCTCATCCTCAGAGATGTTGAAGTCTTCGAATCGAGCTGTTCTGATTCCTGTTACTAGAGGCACACTTCCCTACATCGGCACGGGGAGGTATGTCTCTCTTACTGTGCATCTGGACGACGTCGTTGACTTGCATCTCGAGAGCTTAATTAGCGACAAGCTTGAGGGGAGGAAGGAGTGGGGGTTTGCAGTTGCGGGGATGGATGGGGGAGATTATGAGAGCATCCCGGATGTTACAAGGAAGTTATTTCCTGATGCTGTGAGGAGTAGACGGCTCAAGTTTACAGAAGACGGGCAGGAAGGAGAGGGGGAGGGAAAAGGAAAGGTCTTGGTCTATGATGTTGATGTTGAAGGTGCGGAGATGGTATTAGGTAGGAAATTGAAGGGGTTAAAGGAGCAGGTTAGGGATGTTGTGGGGTGTTACCTGGAACTTCTGGCTGAGGAAGCGCAAGGATAAGAAACTGGCCATAGATCTTTGAAAGCATCAATGTAAAGTCACAAGCAGAAAAAATCAAACCAAGATATATTCATCGCGTCAGATCGACATCCATTCATGCTTCCAAAGTATGTATGTACTCATAAGAGTGATAAGATCCCACCCACACTCATCTCATCTCATCTCCCTCGGTCGAGTACCGGTCCCTGTAGTATTTGCACTCATAAACGCCAATCCTTTCTCGCACCCATACCATACACCAAAATATGCCATATCCTTAGCTTTGATTCCCACTCAACTGTCCACCTGCTCGCTCATTTAATATGCTCGCTTGCAAGAACCCCCGCATCGCCATGCAATAAACCAGGAACAAGGAGGAAAGAGGGGTATCAACCCGGATATTCCCATGCAAAAAAAACACAAGAAGTTTTGAGTTTTTCAGATTTCGCTTCGCTGAAAGTTCGTAAAAGCAATCAGAAACGTAGAAAAAGGAAAGGAAAATAGATAAGCACACAACCGCCATATCATATCATTCATCGCCAACACTTCTCCAGGTGTAGTCGATGTTGTTAGACCAGAGATCCAGCATCAAGTCTTCCTAGCCATTTGTTGTATTGTTGAAGTATCTCATCGTTTTCAGTATTCGGGTTTTTTCGTTCTCGCAATAGATGTTGATAATTTCGCAAAGAGCACCCAAGTACCCACCCCATTCCTCGCAGAACCAAAGTGTTGAGCAAAGATATAGAATCTGCCTTCTAATGCGTCTTCTTTCTCGGCCGTCTAGCTTCAGCAGCCTCCGTACTCTGCATTCTCTCCTTCATGATAACAAAGCATTTGACAGCCGCCTCATGAACGCTCATATGCTCAGCCCATTTTTGCATAACCACCTGATCTGCCTTTAGACCGTCTCGATAGATTTGCAATCCTTGATCATCGGTCCATCTCATCCCCTGCAAAACATCGTTCTGGTTCTTGCGGGCCACCATATGCATCAAGAACTTTTTGTTGAAGAGATCCCATGCTGCCATATACTTCTCGTAGCGCTGGAGGTAGTCGTCGTAGGCGGCACGAGTGGGGACATCCTTCTCAGTAACGGGAGGGGTAGGAGTGAGTGGTGGCACAGGCATGTCGAGAGTGGAGATGATGTCTTTGACCTTGAGGTCATCAAAGGCAACCTTAAGTTCAGTGTCAACAGGAGACGCAGAAGCAGCTGGACGCTTGAGTGGTTCTGTATTCCCGTTGACATTTGTACCGTTGGTGAATTGGGGTACAGTGTTGCGGATAGGTGGAGTGTCGACATCCATAGGCTCAGGACTAGCAACAGGAGAAGGATTACTAGGAGATGCGCTCTTCTTGCGTTCAGTGAAGAGAGGCTTCTCATCAGAGGTTTCACTGTCGTCGACAACTGCTGCATTACCACCCATTGTTGTTCGAATTGACTTCTTTCTAGTACCGGGGCCAGTACGTTGTGGCATAGGAGGTGGCATGAATGTTTGTGGCTTGAACGACTGATCCCAGTGCTCAGCTGAGAACTTCGTACCTCCTGGAGATTCAATTGGCGTCTGCTGTTCCGAGCGTGATGGCATAGTTGGTTGACCGAACATCGGCTGGACCTTGATCGGTGATCTTCCTCTGGAACGAGAATTCGATTGGGACCGAGGACGTTGTGGAGTGCTGGGAGCCTTCTCGGGCTGGAAGTAACTTGCACCCGCCTCGAATTTACCATCCCAATCTTTCGAAGTGAACTTAGTGCTAATGTTTTCAGCGCTATTGCTGAAGCCATTTGTCTTAGGCGCGGTTTGAGCGAACGTCTCGTCGCCGAGATTGAACGAGAAACTAGAGTTTCGACGATTAGCTTCTTCTTTCATCTTGGTGTGGTGATCCCAAAAGGATTTGCATTTGCTGAAATCATACGCATGGGTGGCTTGCAAATGCTTGAGGGTCTTGAACTTCTTAGCCGGGCTTTCAGCCTCAGAGGTAGGGTCTCTGTAAGTCGTCCAATTGTCTTTGTGATCACCGTTCATCGACTTCTGAGGTTGGCTGCCGGCTTCAGTCTTCGGTGCCTCGCCGTTTGGAGTCTCGAACGACCCACCCAAGCTAGCCTGACGCTTGTTTGAGAGCAAACGATCGACATATGAACGTTGCATCTCTTCGAATGCGTTGAGACTGTTCGGGCTTGTGGGGACTCCACTAGGAGGTATCTCCAGCTCAGCCTTATTCAGCTCTGGATATTGTACGGTTCCATTTTGATAGACTGGCGTGCGAGAATCGGAAGAGATATTTTCTGAGACTGTTTCAAGGTTCACTGAATACTTTGAAGGATGTCTCTTGTCGAACGTAGTAGGAGTTGGACGATTACAAGGAGTAGAAGGAGTAGGGCTAGCATACATTGACGGTTCGCCATTAGCTTTCGGAGTAGGCTGACCAGACCGAAGTGGAGGTCCATCTGCACCGAAACCGTTAGGAGGAGGTTCTTGACCGGGATTTTCCTTCATCCATTGTCTCATCTGTTGGATACGGCTTTGCTTACTTGTGGGCTTGGTCTCGGGATCCGTGGTAGAACCTGTTGCTTGCTTAGTCGTCCGGGGGGTTGCACCATTGCTGCGTCTGGCGGAAGCGCGGGCTGTTGATTTGTTCATCAAAATCTCTTCGTCAGATGAACTATCCAAGTTGACGCTTTCGGAATATGAAGGACGAGGAGCATGTGCTGACCGCGCTGCGAAAGATCGTGCACGCTGAGGGCTGTTATTCTTCGAGCTAAGATTTGTGTCGGAACCAGCTCTGAACGCAGGGAATGTGTCCTTGTCAACCTCACCCCGTTCTCGAGTGCTCTTGGATCTATTGATACTCGCAGCCGAAGGGAAGGCACTCTCGAAAGGATTGAACTTCTCTCCGCCATGGGTTGCATACGGTGTGCTAACTCGAGGCTCGGTAGTAGGGGCAGGATCTGGGTCTCGGAACTTCTTCAGAGGATCTGTTCTGCCAGTTGCAGTTCTCTGGGTTGGTTGAGGTGGTTGTCGTGGAGGAGGCTCAGGAGCAACAGAAGGCTTGTCTCTCTGTGTAGAATAGTTTCCTCTCGGCGCAGGAGGTTCATCTCCGCCAGACATATTCGGCATAAAGCCTTTTCGACTGGGTGGGGGATTCGTGCTTTGACTTCTCGAATGTGAACTGCTCGGATCTCGGTATTCATCAAAGCCAGGACGAGTTTTCGGTGGAGCGGCATGAGACTGAGCATTGCTCTCTTCTCGTCCAGACTGCGGCGTGCCTCTTGGAGGTGGTTTTGGAGCAGTCCATGTCTTCCCAGGCCCGTGCTCTCCCCCTCTTGGATGTCTCGTATTCTCCCATGCTTTAAATTGTGCTTCCCTCGCCTGAGGTCCCTCCTGCGCTGCCTGATATGCGGAAGCTTGTGGCGGGGTGAACTTGTCATATCTCCTCGCCCCAGAAGATGGTGGCGGCGGTGGTTGTGCTCTATTACGAGCTGTCGGCGGTTTAGGAGGTGGCGCCCATCCTGCACCTGCATTTGCCCAAGGATTGCCTCTCACGCCCGAAGCTTGCCCACCAGTACCAGTATGTGAGCTCCTAAATGAACTCGAAGAGGCTCTGATTCTGTTCGCATCGTACTTGGCTCGTTCTGTAGGGTCGATAAGGACTTCGTGGGCGGATTGTATCCTCTGGAACTTGGCAGTAACTTCGTTTTCTCGTCCTGGGTTGCGGTCTGGATGGTATGTGAGAGCTATTGCGCGCAGTCAGCAGTCGTAACCTTCGAGGCCATGGCCGAACATACCAAGCTTCTTGAATTGCTTCTTGATCTCCGTTACATCCGCGTTAGGCGCAAGCTCAAGATCACCATAGTAATCTCGAGAAAGGTCAGCTTTCACCATGTTGTTTGTTTCTGATACCGCGCATCCGACAAGAAGAGGACTTAGGTGGTATAACTAGGTCGTAGATCATGTAATAAGTGGTGGTAGACGCAATGAAGCAACGTATGGTAACCAGATATCCCTCAATCGCGTTGGTGGTACAGGATGTCTTCTGGTTGAAGCTGAAAAGCGAAGAGCGAACAGCCCTGTCTAGAATAGAAATGAGCGTTGGTGGGACGGCGCAAGGGTTCTAACCGCGGGGTGCGGGTACGAACGACATCCACCAAAGGTTTCGCAGAGTTGTGATGTTGTACCGATCACAGTTGGGATGTTCTTGTGTACAATTAAGGGGAAGATATCGGTAGAAAGAGGTTCGGTTGCCTTGTGATACCGGACGCTACGAAATCCTACGCGAAGTCCCAAGAAGGATCTCAAAAAGAGGTGTTTACTAGGGATTAGCCGAAACTGCGCATGAATCTCGAAAATGACATTAGAGGAGCTTGAATATTCGCATTGATTGCAGTTTCTGTCTATTCATTGGCTTGATTCCCACAGTCTCAATGGTTCACCATTGCTTCCCGTCTTTGCACACTCATCATCTTCCCACTCTGGCTGAGTTGCTGTCAGCTGCATAGCAGATCGCCACGATAAGCAAATAACCCCTGCAAGCCAGCCTATCAACAACTCCACGTGATGCTGGCTATGCCGCGTCATTTGTTATGATATCACAGGTGCAGTTGAAGTCGAGTCGGTTCTTGCTTTTCGGTAGACAAAAAGGGGCTGTGAAATGGTGACCTTCACTTCGCACTTATAGTTGCCTGTGGTGAATGCCTCTCTTTGTGCTCACCGTTATGCCAAGACAAAGATACCGCCCCCACTCCGCTCCGCTTCGCGTTAAAAAGCACCCCACGGAGTACAGACGAATGTAAGTGGTACTGTATGAGAAATTTTGATTTGAAGAAGCCACTGTTGCCAGTCACGGGCCAGAAATCCAACAACACAAAGCAGTGGGACTGGCTACCAAATCTTCGACGTATGGCTAAAGACAGGAGCTCTTAGCAAGCTGACTTTGAAGATAAGAAGATCTCGAAAACCAACAATGGAAATCGAGAATCTCAAAACCAACTAGACTCTCTCTTTTCCTACATTTTCTCATGTCGTATCGACCCTTCACATCTTTCTACGGAACTCAAATCCTCTCAACTTCCGGCCTTTCTGGCAATGCCATCTGGCTTCTCATGGATTGGGTTTTATGGATGCATTTTACGATGCTGTGGATGAGTGTTGGAGGAAGGAGGTTGGGTATGGAGAGTGGAGTTTAGGTGGATCTTTGAGGATAGGGGAAGAGGGATGGGGAAGGGAAGTGAGTTTGCAGTGTGGGAATTCGGTGATGGGGGTGGGGAGTGTGGGAGTGGGCTTGGTGTGTTGGGTGAGAGGTGGATGTTGGCTTTGAAAATTTGGGAATGTGGGAGAATGTGTTAGTGCTTGCGCGGACGAAAAGAAAGATAAGATGTTTGACATTAGGAAGAGTCTGTGAATTCGAAGAATGCAGGTGAACATAATCGAATTCCGTGTTCTTTTACTCCAAGCCATCGACGATTCAACGCCTATTCATACTCCATAACACCATTCCTGATGCAAATGCGCATCTACCCGAACATACAAGAACTACAAGTACCAAAAAAGAATCTTTATACCACAAGGCCTCCAAACCTACCATCACCAATCATCACCTTCCATATCCATGTATCCATGTTCATACTCGTCATCTATCCATAAAAACATTCTATACCATGGAATCATACGTCCATCCCCCTTGCCTCCGGACTTGATCTCTCGCCCGAAGATCTTTCTTAATCTCATCCTCAGTCAACCGATCCTGTCCAGACCAGTTCGCACTTGAAGTGCGAGTCCTGAACTTATGAAATCGGTCCTTACTCTTGCTGAACACTTCCTCCATGTTCAACGGACCTGGATTCCCGAAAATAGCTGCTGGGTCCATCTTCTCTTGTTCGATCAGCCTTCGTCGAAGGTCCGGAGAGTTGGTCCATTCCGCAGCGACAAAGTCATCCTTATCATCGTCCTCCTCTTCCGAATCCGTATGGATCTCGGGCAGGACAATAGTCTCTCCATTCTGATAATGTGGAGAAGATTTGGCTGCCGACTTAGCAGCAGATTTGCAAGCCCCATTGTGTGCACCAGGGCGCGCTGGTGTCTTCGAGCTGGGTGCAAATGGAATGGGCGCCTTCGAGACTTGAGCCATATCCATGGGGTGCGTAGGCTTCGACTGATTTATGTTATGCTGATTGATTAGTGTCGACCTCTGCAAGCTGTTCGGCGGAGGAGCATTTGCATAGCCACTCGGGAATAGCGACTTGGTTGGCATGTTTTGACGACTGCTTGATTGACGAATGGGAGGGGCAGTCATCTTGGGATGGTCCTCTGTCATATCCTCATCATCGTCGAAGTCATCACTGGTCCTGCGACGCTTCGCCTGGTGCTCTTGCTGGTGATAAGAAGGTCCATTCCGCTGAAGGGTTGGACGAGAACGATTGTCCTCGTCTTGAGGCAGTGGTCGCTTCACTGGGAGTTTGGCTGTGTTATGCATGACTGAGTTTGTCGGCCGCATATCTTCTTGCTGTCTTTGAGCTCCAGGGTTCATTCGTGATGGCTTTGACTGCGCGAGTTCCCCTCGAGGTACGGGAGGCAAAGCTTTGTCTTGCAACATCGAACTCCCAAATTCGGCGTTTGGCTGAGGTCGAGCAGCTGGTGGAGGAGCCTTCGTTTCCTTGGCTTTCTCCATCTCTAGTCTTCTCTTTTCCATGGCTTGACGCGATGCTGCCTTCTTAGCATCTGCTGCTGCTTGAGCACGTTCCCGTTCCCTTTGCAGCTCTCGTTGACGCTCTAACTCTAGCTTTCGTTGTTGCTCTTCCTTGCGGCGTTCTTCTTCCTTGATGGCAGCACGTTGGCGCTCGATTTCGAGCTTTGCCTCTCGTTTCTTCTGTGCAGCAAGCTCATCCTAGTGATGTTAGTCTATACGATGTCAAGCGTGAAATCCGGCTTACCTGTTCCTTCTTCCTGGCTGCAGCTTCCAATGCCTTGCTTGCAGCCGACTTAAAGCTACTGGTGGATGCTTTGCTTTGGATAGAGCTTGTGCTAGCCTTGTGTCTTAGGCCCTGTGACGATGTAGATTGTTGTGAGGAAGAAGATGCAAGAGAATCTTGCAGGGAGGCTGAAAGTGCAATATTAGAAGGATGTTGGTGATGACCTCGCTGAGAACCAGTATCGACTCGAATGACAGTTGGAGGGTTTGCTTTGGAAGCCGGGGCCTTGGCAGGCTTCAGCGGTCGTTTTGGTCCTGGGCGTCCAATCTGTGACTTGGGTCGAGGAATAGATGGTGGAGGCATTGCTTGAGATGCTTGAGCCGCTTCGGACATCTCCACATCAGCATTCGCAAGCTCGGCAGTACTCGCTACAGCCGCAGCAATTCCTTCTGCTTCAAGTTGAGCTTTGGTCTTTCGCGGACTGGTCCGTGTTGCCCTAGGAACCTCAACCTGGCTGGCCTTGGCTTGCTTTTCTTGTGCCTTGCGAGCCTCGATCTCCTTCTGCATAGCCGCAACTCTTTCTTGTTCCTCGTGATACACTCTAGCTTCCTCTCTGACTTTCATGCGGGCCTTCTCTAATTGATTGGCCATTTTCTGCGCTTCCTTTTGCTCTTTCGCCTCCTTCGCGGCCCTTGCTTCATCTTCTTTCTTCTTCTCCTCTCGTTCAGTAGACGCTCGGGTCTTACGTGTGTTATGCTTGAACGGAGACTCTGGAAGGCGGAGTGACAATTGGCTCTTGTTGCTGGGAGCCTGAGAGTTTGTGGGGCTCTTGGTATTGGCCTCTGATATGGCATCCTCAAAAGTAGGTTGGTTTCGCAGATCGGTCCGCGACATCATAGGCGAAATGGCTGACGATTTCGCCTCAGCACTAACAGCTGCACTGCTCGCAAACAAACCTCGTGATGTCTTCAGAATCGAGGAGAATTTGTCTTTGGCTGCCTTGAGGGGACTGCCACGATAACTTCTCGATGGTGACTTTGGAGGAGTCGTCGAAGCATCTGGGTCATTTGATGCGATTGAGGGTGTTGGGTTCGACACGGCGATCGGTTTTCTATGCGTTGGAGAGTCACTGGTTTTCTTGGGTGACTTGAGCACGGATGTAGAGACGGACTTGCCATGGCCAAGGGTGCTTGTTGTCCGCTCTGGAATAGTAGGCTCAGGAACCGGTGACGGATGTCTTGTTGGCGATCCTCGTTTAGGAATGCTGAATTGAGCACCACCGATACTATCTTTGCCATGGATCCCTTCCATAACATCTGTAGAATGGCTTTTTGTCATCTGTGGGCGAGGGCTAAATATTGAAGGTTCGGCAACAATAGCTCCTGGTGGAGGGCCGATCCAGCTATCCTCCTCGTCTTCAGGGAATGCTCCGGGAGGTGGACGTGACTTGCGAGCGGGGGACTTGGTCCGTACAGGAGACTTAATGTGTTGAGTATCCTGTGTTATGGGGGCTTGACTAGGCTGACTAGGTTGGGGTTGGATGGCATTACCAGGAATGGACTTCGATGGTCGCATGCTAGATTGAGACTGGCCAAGCATACTGATCTGATCTTGGAGCCGTTGGGTAGAAGTCTTGTTGTGGAGACGTTTCATCTTGGTGTCAGTGTCATCTTCCGTGGTTACTTCATCGGCTTGATCAAGATCCGTCTCATCGTCGTTCTCCTCATCCTGCCTGACATTGCCCAAACTCTTTCCACCCGTTTGTCGACCATAGTAGCTAGTTCGTGAGTGCTCCAATTGACTGGTTCGCGACACCCGATTACCAATACTCTTCTTCGTCGTAAGCGGCTCGCGAGCAGGCAGGGAAGCGAAATTCAGACTACTCTTTCGGACAATCGGTCTAATCGGGCTTGGAGAACCATCTGATGGAGATTGCACATCTTCCATGGGCTCATCCTCAGCTTCTGGTGCAGCTTCCTCTTCGGCAGGGTCCTGTTGTTTTGTTGGTGAAAGCTTAGGGGGCGATGTCTTCACAGGTGATGATTTCGCCAGAGATATTCTCACGGTCGACTGCTTGGTGGGTGATAGCCGCCGGGGCGATGATCGCTTCGCTGGCGATTCTAGTTGCTGTTGACGTTCTTGAATCGGCGATTCCAATACTGGGTATGAGACATGTTGAGGCTCGTTATTCTCCTCATTCTCTTCGACATCTATTTCCTCCGCCTCCGCTTGGACGGGTTCTACCACCACATTTCGAGTCTGCTCTTCCTTTGCAGACTGGAATGACTCTTCTGTAGCACGCCGTGCATCTGAATCACGGCCTAGTATAATTACGTTTTCATCGGACCGCTCAGACTCTGGCGTGTTTGGAGAGGCCACAGCTAACGCCTTTTGGGGCGACGCCCTCGGTGTATGCTGGTAAGCAGCTGGATCATTTGGCTGTGTGGCTTGCGTAGCCTGTGTCGCTCCTTCTGGCTGACTTCCATGATATCCAGAGTCAACAAAATTATAGGGGGGCTTGGGTGGTGATGTATGTTGTACTGTTGGTGAACTGGGACCCGCCTCAACTTCCATCTGCTCGGGTTCATCCTCAGCTACCTTGAAAGTCGCGACTGGTCGTTCGAAATGTGTTTGCCTGAATGGGCTGCCTCCTCCTTGAACTGGCGCCGAAAATATATCTGTCAATGGCTGCCAGTTATTAGTTGATGCCATTCAATGCGAACATCCCACTTACTGCGCGTAATTCTAACGGATTGCCCTTTCGTACGGTTCTGGGTGTCTTTCCTCTCAACTTTCCGGGTGTTTTGAAAATATCTGCCACATTTCTACGCGCAAAGTATTAGCATATACCACTTGATGAAAGCTTGTGTACATACACTTGGTTCTTGCTGAATATCTCAGCCATATGCTCATTGAGCCAGTCCAAATCGTTTCGCGCAGAGAACGTAAACTCTTCTGTCTCCTCTCCTGCAAACTGCAGCGTAGTCGCCCTTTCTTCTGCTATCCATGATGCTGATCCGACTTGTAGTCGCGGGTTTCCTCGAACGGTCGCCATGATCTCGAATCAAAACAATGCGCGTCGAGCAATGGTCAAAAACGAAATCGGCAAGAGTGAATCGAATTTCTGATCATAAAAGCATTTCGAGTAATTGCAAAGGTATTTTGATAGTTGCAAGGTCATCAACAAGCTTTGGGTGGATGCTGCAGCTTGTCGAGTCGTGGGGATTGATGTGCTCGGGTCAATGTTTTGGTTCGAGCTCCATCGCGCCTCAAAACACGTGAGCTGGGAAAACACGCTAAAACGGATATGCTCGGGAACAATCATCCTCCCCCACACTTACTCTTACATAGATCAAGGTGAGTTGGAGACTTTGAGATGAATAAATGTTCCTTTCTTTCCTCGTACATTTCGTAGTCTTTCATATTTCACTCTCTGAAGGTCAAATAGATTCTCTCAAAAATGCAGCGAACGTTCCTCCCAAGATGCCTAGGGATGGCCAAGCATCACCACTCCGGCATCTCTACCCCGAGATACTTTTCTGTGTCGATTCCAAAGCGAGCAAATACTTTGATGGAAACCAGTGGGTTTTCAGAGACACAGCTTCAAGTTAGGGAAGCAATAGCTAAAATCTGTTCCAACTTTCCAGATGTAGGTCAATGTCACGCGTGCAACTACAACAACCTAGACACTCTCCAACATATGGTCTCCACCATCATCTCCAATAGCACGCTGCTGAATATTCTTTCTAGGAATATTGGGCTGCGCATGACGAATCAGGAGAGTATCCGCACGCGCTACACGCTGCGCTCGCCAAAGATGGATGGATTGGTATTGCACTGCCAGAAAACCTCGGAGGGTCAGGCTTAGGGATCTCAGAAGCTACAATGATGTTGCATACGATCTCAGAGTATATACTCTCCTCCATTCCTTCCAGAGCAATGGTTGAATCTTTTTAGGAGCGGTGCTGGGATAGCAGGAGCTCAATCGATACATGCGAGTAAGTTGACTTATTTTCGAGTTCTTCTGATAGTCTCTAACTTAAATCCAGATGTATACGCCACTCAACCCGTTGCAAAGTTCGCAACACTTGAGCAAAGACAACGAATGTTGCCCAAACTTATTGATGGTACTTGGCGAGCTTGTTTCGGTGTGACGGAGCCCAACACAGGACTCGAGACTCTCAAACTCAGAACCCAAGCAATTCGAGATGGCGACAATTACAAGATCTCGGGTCAGAAAATCTGGATTTCATCCGCGCAAGTAGCCACCAAGATGGTCCTCCTTGCACGAACTACGCCTCTAGAAGAAGTCAAGAAACCATCAGAGGGTCTCTCACTATTCTTCATCGACTTTGACCCGAAACAGCCTGGCTTGGAGCTCAAGCGAATCAAGAAGATGGGCGGGAGAGCTGTTGATGCTAATGAAGTCTTCTTTGACAACTACGCCATCCCCAGCGATACGTTGATTGGCAAAGAAGGTCAGGGTTTCAAGATCGTGCTACACGGGATGAACGCTGAGCGATGTCTTCTGGCGGGCGAAGCACTGGGACTCGGGTATGCTGCTCTCTACCGAGCCTCAAATTACGCAAAAGAACGAATCGTCTTCGGACGCCCGATTGGTATGAATCAAGGAATACAACATCCTCTAGCTGATGCCTACATGCATCTTGAGGCAGCTAAATTGGCGACGTATCATGCTGCGAGGTTGTACGATCGTTCTACCACGGATAAGAGTGTCACACAGGCTGCAGTTGGTGTTGCATGCAATAGTGCGAAGTATCTGGCTGCAGAGGCGGCTTTCACGGCATGTGAATGGAGTGTCTTGAGTCTGGGAGGAATGGGATATGCCCAGGAATATCATGTCGAGAGGTATTTGAGAGAATGCTTCGTGCCTCGAATAGCTCCAGTCTCGAGGGAGATGATCATGAATTATGTCGGAGAGAAGGTATTGGGCTTACCTAGGAGCTATTGAGGTGCTAGCCGAGTCAGAGGCATTAGCCTCAGAACATTGTCTGTGTACGAAATGACACTTTCGAACGTAACAGATGCGGCATGAGATACCAGAGTTAATGTCAATGATTCTGTATAAGTCAGACTTAAGCTCATGCATTAATCCATGTTCCTCCCAACGCCGATGCTACCAAAATGCCGCCCACTCTCTATCTTACTTCTTCAACGCTGCAAACCTCTTTGCCAATTCATCCACATCTGGTATCGTCCCGCCAACCGGACCCTTGCTCTGAGTTCCCTTTCCAACACCAACATCCTGCATCTTCTTTGTCGGCTTCAGATCTAGTGTTCCTTTGACCCTTGGATGTAAATTATCCGTACTTGGACTCGGTGGATTGACCCTTAACGGCGAACTCGGTCCAAAATTCCTCGGCGGTGTCGCCTTGCTCAGCTCCTCCCTCTCCTCAATCTCCTTATCCGCCGCATCATCTGCCAATATCGGCTCCTCCAAATTCTTCTGTGCCCGCCCACCACTCGGATTCTCATCATCATCATCCACATAATCCGGCGGCTCTCCCAAATCACCCTTCGCCTTCTTCGGCCAGTCAACACCATATGTTCGTGCAATCTCCTCCAGATATCCATCAACGAGTGCTTGAGGAGGAGGCGTAACCGTAAGCTTCTTCAGCACCTTCTCGCTAACCTTCTCATCACTATTCTCCATCGCCGCCAACGCAAACTCCTTCCCATACTTATCACACAACAGCCCCCTCACATTCTGCAACTCCTTAACATCCGTCCTCGGGGCCGCATATATCAAGCTCTTCACAGCCTCTTCCAATCCCGGATCGCAAGTAGGAGCCTCCATCAATCCCGTCCTTGCCAATAATAACTCGCAATACAACTCCAGTATCTCATGTAGTTCCGTCGTAATGTCCGATCGTATAATATTCTCGACTCGAATCTTCGCAGACTCGACTTTTCCAGCCTCGAGCAGTTGTGCCATAGCCCGACGTTGTTGTTTAGATACAGCTTCATCTTTCTGCTGAACCATGCGCAGCCGCGCAATGGAGAGCTTGAGCTGGACTTTTAGTTTCGCCTGGAAGGGTTTAGCAAAGATAGAGAGTATGAAGCCCATTTTTGACGATGACTTACTATGAGAGATGAAGACGGTGCCATTATCGGTATGTGCTAGGGATGTATGTGGGACAAGAGAATCTTTGTGTTCTGTTACAGACTCAGTGGTGCCTTGGTCAGGAAGTTGATGAAAGCGGGCGGCATGGCGGGGTGGAATTCTGATAGGTACGGTGGGCGGGAAGGAGCAAGTGTGCAAGTAATATCAATCTTGAGGGAAATTTAGAAGTGACCCACAAGCTGTTTACAGCTTCAACCATCATTCACTGAGCTGCGAAACCAACATTTGGGGCTGAGAATGTTCTTATAAAGCTTGGAAATGCCAGTTGACACTATCTAGTCCTAACATCTGCCTCAATCCCTCCAATAACGATGACCACCACCCTCGATTCTACTCTTCGGCGGTATAGGGACGTAGACAAGCTCTCGAATATACATGAACCTTATCCATAATGGACGCCAAAAAGAAGCTCGATCCGAAGAGGCTTGGGCTCTGGATTGAAAAGCGTATCGACGCAATATGGACAAATCTCCTCACGAACCACCTCTGGCAGAGGATGTTGAAAAACACCCTCGCAACGACGCTCACAGTTATCCTTGCTCTCATACCTGCGGTGGTTCGTGTATATGGAAAAGCAGCATACCTAGCTCCAATCACTACAGTCTTCGGGCATCCTGGCAGAAGATTTGGGATGATGGCAGAAGCTCTGGTTCTTGCTGCTAGTGGGACATTACTGGGAATGGGATGGTCTTGCTTTGGGCTATACCTGTCAAGTTTAGTCTATGATCACAACGCTCCTGCTGCATACACAATACGTGGACTGTTCTTAGTGGTGGCTTTGATCTTTCATGGGTTCTTGAGGTCACATACTCCGAGGTTATTCATATTTGTGTTACTGTTGGTCATTGTATCCGTAGTCAGTCTGACAAGTACTGCTACTTCGGTTTCAAAGACCACGGTCACTACGCTATTGTATCCTATCCTCACAGCTGCTGGTATTCTGTTGCTTGTCAATACCACAATTTTTCCAGAGTTCTCCAACAGCTTCCTTGGTATCACGACCATTGAGACTCTTGGTGAGACTGTGGGAACTCTTCGGGATGCTGGCAAGTACTTTGTACATATAGTCGAGGAAGGCAAGTTTAAAGAAGAGCAAGTCGCGGACGAGGGCGATGGAGCAGAATTAGGCAAGGCGACCACTACCGCTGAGAAACCGCCTAAGAAGTCTGGTGGCAACGCTGAGCCCACCAAGCTTCGGCAACTCTTCCGTAAGCTCAGGCGAGGCAAGAAACACAACGACGAGAAGGGGAAAGAGGAGGGACAACCGTCTACTGAAGCTCCCAAAGCAGTCAAGTTGAAATCATTAACAGACTCGAAGGCGAAGTTGCGAGCCAAGTTGGCGAGCTGCAAAGCTGCTCAACAAGAGTGTAACTTTGAGTTGGCATGGGCTGTGCTGCCTCCGAGAGATCTCAAACCCATCAGTGACACCCACATGAAGAAACTTGTTGCCAACACAATAGCACTTATTGGTGCTTGTGAGAGCAAATACGCTTTGATGGGAGACGAAGACGACAAAAAGGGGCAAGAGGGTAAAGACGAGCATCAGCTCAAGAAAGTGGCAGAAGAAGTCGGCCTCGAGAGTGGAGACGATTCGTCACGTCCTGGTACAGGTGCGAACAGTTCTCAAGATGACACTGGGGACGAGAAGCAGGATGCGAAGAAACGGAAGGATCAAAAGAAGAAGAGTAGAAGCCAGACGAGGCTTCAAAGGGAGCTAAAAGATCTCGAGCTAATCAAGCCGAAGAAAGAAATTGAGTCTGGCGATACTGAGCTTTTGAGGGTTCTTGTTCGACGCATCACCAAGCCGCTTGCTGGTCTTCAAGAAAAAATCGACAGGAGCGTGGATGTAGTCACCTCAGCTCTAGCATATTGCTATGACGTTCCGAAACTGCCATCTGGTGCTCGTGCACCGAGTGGAATCCAGCTTGAAGAAATCGACATTCGGGTCGACATTTTGACCGAAGCATTGGCAGACTTTGACAGAGACTCTGCTCTGGCTCTGGAAACAGCTGCAGTCATGAACGATCTGGATCAACCTCAAATTGACGTTATGCCACGTATGGAGACTTTTCTCATTTCATCTTTCCTATTGAACCTACGGCAGGCAGCTCTCCATACATTAGAGATGCTCAATCACTCCCGATTTATAGTGGAGAAGCGTCAAGCAAGACATGGTCGTCACAGACTTTACGCTCCCAGAATCAACTGGCGTAAATGGCTCAACTCAGGAGGTGAAGAGGATTCATTCGCGTTGCCGGAGAGCGGAAAACAAGATGCGCGAAGGGGCAAAAAAGTAGAGTCGCAAGACGATGATGATTCTATCACAAGTCAAGAAACACTATTGTCGAAGAAGAAAAGGGATGAAGAATCAGGAAAAAGCCAATCTCGGTCTCCAAAACCAGCCATCAAAGCCAATCAAGCCGTGGCAGCGAAACGCAAAGGTAATAAGCCAATGAAAGACACTTTTATGTTTCGATTCCGCAACAGCTTAGCAGATATCCTCGAGTACATTGTCGGGAGCGAAGATGTGCTGTATGCGATCAAGCCCACAGTTGCAGTATTCTTAGTCGCTTGGCCAGCGTTCCTTCATCAGTGGAATTCTTGGTACTCTTTGAATAGGGGTCTTTGGGCAGCACTTCAACTTGTGTTGATTACGGAAGTCGCTATCGGCACATCGGTAATGACATTCGCATTGCGTGGAGTGGGAACAACAATAGGTTGCATGTGGGGATACGCCGCATATGAGGCAAGACACGGGAACCGGGTTGTCTGCGTCGTTCTCATCGTCATAGGAATCATTCCCTCGACTTACATTCAGCTCGGTAGCAAGTACGTCAAGGCTGGAATGGTTTCGATCATCTCGATGTGTATCGTCGCTCTCGCAACAGAAGATGGAACTGTGCCGGGAAGCGCAACGGAAAACTTCTTGAAGCGATGGATAGCGTTCCTCATTGGCGGAGTCGTCGCCTTGATCGTTGAGGTCGTCCTCCTCCCTGTCAAAGCACGAGATCGTCTTGTAGAATCACTAGCTGCTTCCATGCGCCAAATCAGCGAAATGGAAGCATGTCTAGCGTATGGAGTCGAGACCGAGGCAAACGTGGACGTCCATTCGGCAGAGGTTTCAGCAAGATTTGAGAGAGCGAAAGGGAAAGCACAAGGCGCTCTAACGGCTGCGGAAACATTCTTGCCATTCTGTGCTAACGAGCCTCGACTTAAGGGGTCTTTCAAAGGACTTGCTCTTGTGTACGCCGAGATTTTGTATGTCTTGCATGCCGTCGTGGACCGTATGGACAACATGCTGCATCTTCGCCACGAATATGGCTCGGGAGTGTTAGAAGAGCTGAACGAGAAGGTATATCCATATCGCCGCAATGTTGCTGGTGCAATCACGCTTGTCCTATTCGCATGCCACGAAGCTCTCACTACCAAGCTGCCTCTTCCTCAATTCCTGCCGTCCGCTCGTCTGGCTCATCTCCGTATGGTCAATCGTGTCCGTGAAGTCGTGCTTGCTGGTGATGTTCACAAGATGAACACAACCGAGCGATCCGAGATAGAGGTCAACATGGTGAAGCGTGTCGTGAGACAGAAATTCCTAAGCTGGAACGCAGCGTCTGCGGGGCAGATTGAAGTCATCGAGTACCTCGAAGAGCTTGTCGACTTGGTGAAGCTACTCGTCGGAGCCAACGAATTCAGGAGCGGTATGTTGATGCGACCAACATATCGAGAATATGTTGACCGGATCGATCGCAGCGCAATAGAGCTCGAGAAGAAGGAACGACAGGAGGGTGCATCTCGTAGCGAAGCAACCGTCAGCCAGGAAGACGGTGAAGAAGATGAGCTACGCGATATTGTGCCCGAAGCGGATGCGCCGAAGAGACCCGTTCGGCGGAGGACGACATTCTCGACGAATCAAGAGGGAATGGAGAAGTTGAAGAAGACGACCAGCGAGACGCAAAAGTTTGAGCAGCAGAAACAAGCGAATGAAGAGGAATTGCCGAGGTCTTTGCAAAGAGTCAGGAGTCGAAGGATCGAGGAGATGGAGTTGGTGAAAAGTCGTAGTCGCGAGGAAGGGAAGAAAAGAGAAAGAAAACATCGACAGGATTGATGGCGATGTGACTTCGTCAAGGCTATGCCTGTAGATGAAAGCTCATCTGCAAATCAATACAAAAGAAATTTCTCCCATCCCCATTACGCGTCGATCTTGCTTGAATCGCGTTCTCTGTGCTTGTTGCATTCTACCATTTGTCTCCCAACCCAGGCCTCCTCGCTTCAGCCAAGCGAAGTTGACCACCAAACCCCCTAAAAGTAAACAAACCAAACCAAACCAAACCAAACCACCAAAAAAAATCCATTGAAAGTAAAACGAAACAGCAAAAACAATAGCCCGATGGCTCTTGAAAATCCCCCGGTGTTGAGTGGGATTTTTTTGTTGTCCTTGAGGAGGTGTCCCCCGAAAATTGGCGTGTGCTCTCGCTTTTGAGCTCGGGGCAGGCGATTTTATCTCTTTTTCCACCGCGAAGCACAATTTGACCTGAACTACCAAGACTGGTAGCCGCTTGTTGTGCTTCGATATTGAATTTTTGCTTATTTAAATCTATATCAGGTGTTCAGTAGTTGAGGTTAGGACTAAGGGATTTCGGAGTTGAGGCTATTTTGACTCTACGCGGCTACGCGACGTGGTTCTAGTCTCATACGTATTGGTTATTCACGATTTGTGGATTTCAACGTTCTGAGTTTGAAGGCGCACTGGAGAGGAAAAGCTTTCAGGAAATTTTCCGACTTTGTCATCTTTCTCCTCACCTTCGGTCACCTCCGACCTCCTCGTTATCTCGACTCGCATCTAAGTCGTTAACCTGAGGCAGAGTAACGTATCCCTTGCTATCTAACACTCTTGTCTTCCTTTCTCTCAGCTCCACATCAAAATACCCCCAATCAAGTCCATATCTAGGTCTCGGGCCCAGATTTCACCATCCCAGGCTAAAGGTCCCTTGCTTCCAAATACACTCCCACCTCATCTATCTCTCATCCTCCTCGCGAATATCCAACGCAAATCTAGGATCACAAGTACTACTTCCAGCAAACAGACTTGCTATTCCGACGATTAAGCATGGCTCATGGCACAGCAATTTATCCATGCCTCGCATGAGTAGATATAAACCAATGGTACAGCTTGTCGTGATCGCGAGTAGGATCTGAAGCATGGTCTTGGGTACATTTATGCTGCACGATTCTTTGTTGCTGCATCTCCAAAGTCCCAAGGAAAGTTGAGGGCGTCGAAGTGGCGCTCGAGCTGCTGGAATTGGAGAGTGGTGTGCGCATGTGTATTGACATGAGTTGTGCCATGTATCATTGGTACATTCTCTGTACAGCACCTATCAACGATGTATCTCCATCTGTCCCTAGAGCTTCGTCGAATGGCAACAAATTGGTGCCATGAAGGAAGATGAGACTGAAGAAAGGACCAATTTATGTTGACCAAGAGACGTTCCCTGAATTGCCAGGGTCAGGAGCATTGATGCATTGAATCCTCCAATGGTTGAAGTTGTACGAGAAAATTGTGGTGTTATCGACAGGATTGCGGACCGGGGTTGCGGATGATGTGTCCACCTTGACATCTGGGTAAGAAAAACGTGTTTCGGCATTAAGTTCTGTGATGCTCTGGTAGCAGTAGTAGTTCTCCGAGAAGGGAGGAGTTGAATTATCCGCTGGAGAGTATCCAAAGGCGTATCCGAAAGAGGGGCAGCCGGAAACACCTTCAAGGTCATAGATCAATGGAAGATCTATCAACTCAGCGCCTGTAACGTTCCCAGTCATCGGTACCATATATTGAGTCCACCCGCTATTCATTGCTGTATTCTTCGATTCTGAGGAATGCAGGCCGCAAATAGAAGAAGTCGTCGCTTCGAAAGTTCTATTCAAATAGGCTGTGGGTTTTGCACAATGCTCTCTGTCAGGTAATCCAAGAACATCTAACTATCAACGTCGGACCAAGTTTGATTACTTCTAGTAGTTGGGCCTGAAAGAATGATTCCGTTTATGGATGGATTCATTTGGTACGAAAGTGTGGCAGGTTCGGCAGCATACGAAAGATTACACAGTAATGTCTAGGATGCAAGGACTGTAGGCGTCCCATTTTGAGAGTTGTACTCGAAATCGAAAATCTAGTAGACGCTCCGACCATTCCTATCATATGATGCATTCAAGCTATTTCTCGGAGCATAGGCCCGCGCCGTATATTTTTGACGAGTGGGACAATCTGGCAGCTCGGAAGAGAGAGGGGCTTCGGTACAGACATCGATTGAGATGGCACCCCAAGCATCGATATATATGGCCTTAATTGAAGTCTCGTTATCATACATAATGGTAACATTCGGGGAGAAAGGCGTGAGTCGGCAGTCCGCCTGCGGGAAAAGCACATTGACAGGAACGCTGATTGTAGTATTTTGACTAAACAGTTGTGACTTGTGTTTGTAGAAGACGACAGTCCCATCCTTTGTGGTCCCTATTGGGTAGTCCATGCCAATTGAGCAATACTAGCAACAAGTGATGAGACGGTAGCGTCTGGGCCGTCTGTTTTTAAAACCGGGTAGCTAGAACCGGGATCCATAAGCAATTAGGTCGAGACCAAGGAAAAATTGTAGCCGTGAGGGTCATCGGTGTCGAAACGACAAGGCTCGTGGAAAACAACATCTGAGGGCTGGTGAGCGCCTGCATATCAGATACGAATGGCAGAGCACTGTCAGTAAATTTCAGCAACAAGAAGCCCATTGCGCCTATAGTGACTGCGACATGCTTGTTCCCGATGGCGCTATACAGTGCGAAAGGTTAAGACGGAGAAATGTAATCACGAAGGAGGCTCGATGCTGGCGCATCTCTTTTGAGCAACTCTCTCTATGGTTGAAGAGCTTTGTAGCAAAATTCGGTCTGCCGCTAGAGTCCTACAAAAACAACAAACACAGCGGTAGGGGTTAAGGTCCATAATTTTGACGCATCAATCAAGATCGAGAAGCCGCCATGACTCTCGTTCCGGTGCCACAAAAACACCAGAGCGCCTGCGAGAAAGAGAGCAACAAACAGCAGGCTAACGATTAGAGGCTTAGAGAGCTAAACGAAATTCTATCTCTTCTCTCGATAGGTATCATCGGTTGAGAGGGCAAAAGGAGTGGTATTGTGATGTCTAATCTGCCCATCTACCTAGATGGGGATGTTCCCTTAATAAAGTAAATTCGCTAGTGCATCCAAACTAGCTGAGACCCCCCATATGAGCCGATGCTTGATCGAGCGTGAGACCTCATGTCAACATCGAACACTGTCTCAGTGCATTTTCCACCAATACCACCTAAATACGAGATCTCAACTGACAGGTATTCAAGACTTGAAGTGAGTGGCCTGTATTGGTCGCTGGGACAGGCTTAGTTGGACTGGTAGACGAAGTTGTTGTGCTTGCCTCCTTCTCCCAGCCGCCACCGCCATTATCACAGGTGTCTTCGTCCTCTGGAAGATATGGAGAAGAATCAATGGGCCAGAGAGTGGACAAGAAAGGCATCATGAACGAGAGAACTGGCCTTCATCGAAGATTATTTCGCTTTACAACTAGGCTTCTTCATGGGGCCCTATGAGTTTTTGTAATCCTTGCCTAGGCAAAAAATCGCAAGTAAACTTGCCGAAAACTCGGTTTTGCATATTTGAGCATTAGGCCCTTTCTCGGATGTTACACTACCTAAATTTCCCCCCGCCGCACGTCCGGTGGCCCGAGCTCACGGGGCCCCATGAAGCAGCCTATTTACGACATCTGAAATGTTCAGCCTCACCTCGTGCATGCCACCTAGGATCACTGTGCAGCATCGATCCTTCTGCAGTGTACACACACAAGTCAGGCCAAGCGACAACCTTGCAAGAACCCAATAAAGAGTTTGGGGGCGGAGTAGGGGGATGCATGTTCTCAGAACGATCAAATTAGTGGCTGCGGCGCTAGCGGCCGCCCTAAGATAACCTCACCTCACCTTGCTCTGACTTCTCTCAAGACTACAACCTTCTTGGAAGGCCTTATTAAACTACACAAAGCTCGTCAATACCGTCATAAACCATACATTGACGTCCCAAGAAGTATTAATACGAAGGAACTCGAGGGTAATTTGACACTTGATATTCAAAAGATTCTCTGCAGCAAGACTACAATTTTCCTATCCCTTCGGTCTCCACTTAGTCGTCCATATATACTCGCCCGACCAGGCCGACCTCGCGCTCAACGCAAGCCTCGCATTCTACCACAACGCCAAGCGACCTTATATATCCTTCCCATCGAAAGCTTCGACAAATAGGATGGCCTCCGAGTTCGCGAAAACCTCTCCGCAATTTGTGTGTTGCTTGCTTGGCTGTGATGATTAGCCATATCTTTTCAATTACTTCGAGAGCTTGATCTGTGTAATCATAGCCAATTTGCGTTCCTCGAGCAGCTGTTAGAGTGAACATGAGAATGAAACGCTTTGGATGAATGCTCAAATGAGATTCTCATACGAAAAGATATTCTCATGAAAGGGAGTGATGTTCTTTGTTTCAACGAAGGTACTTCCATTGAGTAGGGATGCGCTTGACAAGTCGTTGAGTCAGTCTCTCGATCACCACCAAAAACTGCCAACCCATGTATGTCGAGCAAACTTGCTAGCAGCCCGTACTTGAAGCAGTATAATTCAATGTTGGGACTCGCCTGAGTCTGTTCCTTGTTACAGTTGTCCAATCTCAAGAAGATGACTACCAGAAGACAATGATCCATAGACCGGAAGCTAAGGCAATGTAAAGTCAAAAAAGGTGCTGGGCACGTGATAAAATATTGTCCAGTTCAATGGCTGTCAACTTGACTGGAAGAAGAGAAATCAACATGGGAACCAAGATAGAGGACGGCAAATTCTCAGCTCCGAGTTTCTACACTGTTTGCAATGGACTTGAGGCTGCACTGCAACCATGATGCTGCTGGTATAGTGGTTAAGCTTCACCTTCATCAGTTGTTGACTTCAACAATTCATTGCAGTACCATCATTACAACCTATTTTAATGTATGAAAATACTTCAATGAAGCCCTCACAGTTACGGATTTCCATATTCCCAAGTTCTGCACCAAGACTAAAGTGACTGTTCCTGTCGAGCGAGGTAACACAAGATTTTGGACATTCAGGTTTTAGCGCCACGCTAAAATTCAGCACCCATCGACCAACCTTCTTCCAAAACGTCTCTTTCACGGACCACTTTCCACTACCAAAGACAAAACACGTCGTTATCAATATGGATCACTTCTGTGATCAGCTCTGTATCGTCCGCCACGATGCGACTGACCCAAGACAAGCCATCGTCTCCTTCGAAGACTTCGAAACAACCTACAACAAGTACCACGAACGCGACCTACGAAAGTTGACCGGACGTCATCTTCAAGGAAAGAAAGTCCGATACAAGAACAAGAATCTCCAGCTAGTCTATCAGCAATTCTGTTCGTGATTTTCACTACCCAGATAACAAACGCAACTGATGGTCTCAGGGCACGAATCCAATCCTTATAAAAGCATGATAGTCACTCTTTGGGAACGAACCGAGAAATTCGGCATATCTCCTGCGAAATTCGACTATCTGTGGCGATTGACGGAATTCTACGTACCGGAAGGGGAATCGGCGGCTCACGATCGGTAGATGAGAGAGAAGGTCTTGTGGAAGGATACATGTCTGTACCCCGGTCTTGCATGTTGAGATAATGTCCATGCTGATATTTTGTAGCACCACCACTCAAAAAGTGCGCGCCATTCCCGTTCACTGACCCGAGGGATCCTTACTATTCCAAGATGAAACCCGCTCCGAATTCCAGGGGTTACAAGGACGGTGGAAAGGTAGTGGCGGAAGGACGGAACGCGGGCACGGGGCGGACATCATCGCAGATAACTCGAACCGGAACCCTCTTCTCCATTCATGTGCTCAGTAGGGTCAATTTGACTGCGCAAAGTACGCAACCCGTGGTAGAGATTGAGAGAGTCAGTCTGTTTACAGTTCAACTCAGGCTGTTCAATGCTGCGCGTTGGAAGGGCGTGGACTGGGGATCTTGTCTGTCACCTTCGCTTATTTTCGGGTAGGCCCCTTTTGCGTCAGCGTTGGGAGTTCTTCCGACATTTCTTCATAAGAAACTACTAATACAGCAATCAAAGAACCCCCTTTCATCTGCGTCATTCTAGATCTCAGCGCTTCCTTCTATTGCCTCTAAAAATCATCTAAATTAGCTCAAATTAAGCCGCGGACGGAGGAGTAGCATCCGCGACCTTCTCCTTCACCTTTTTCAACCCATACTCACTCTTTAACTCCTTCCTCATCTTGATCTCCTTCTCAATCAAAACTAACACGAACCCAAGTCCAGCAATAGCGATCCCAACCTGCCACACCGTCTTCAAGGCATCCGTATACACCCCAATAATCTGCTCTCTCGCTTGCCCTCCAAAACCATAAATTAACTCTCTGCTTGCATACTCATACGCTTTCCCGCCCTGCAAAAGCCCTCGAGCAGTTGAGTCATCGATCCGATACAGAAGTTTATCGAATTACGTGTTAAACACCGCAACAGGGATCGATACGCCCCAGATAGCACCAAAGCTACGGATGAAACTAAACAAAGCGGTCGAGGCAGCAGCGTCGAAATCCTGGAGCGAGACTTGGATCGCAGATAACAAAGAACTTACAATCGTTCCCGAACCAGCCGCAATTATTCCCAGGCTTGTGCGGCTTTTGAATAGGCGGGAAGGGACGGTAGGTTCCGTGCACCACGAAGAGGACTAGTAGGGTTGAAAGAGAACGAGACCCGCGAGTCCGAGGGTGAGGGGAATAAGGACTCGCCAGGATGACCAAGGCGCTTTGGTTCCTGCGTCTGTCAAGGCAATGAAGATGGTGATTAGAGAGGGGGTGAGAATGAGGTTTCTCAGCCAGTCGATTCGTTTCAAATTTTCGATGAAGGTCGATTCTTTTTTGTAGTGGACTTGGAGGAAGGGGACGAGAAAGGTCAGGATGGCGCCTCCGACAGGGAAGGTTCAACCAAAATACCCACTATATCGTGTCAGCAAACTTTTGGAATGAGAAACGACTAGGCTGAACTTACCCTCCAGCTATTTCCTTGAACGATAATCCCACCGAGTATAGGTCCCACAGTAGTGCCAATGGTAATTGCGCCCATGATTATTCCCATGAATTTGCTTCGCTCGCGAAGAGGGATCAAGTCACAGATGATGAGATCGACGAGCATAGTGATGCCTCCACTTCCAATGCCTTGTATTGTCCATCCAGCGATGAGCATAGCACCGTTGGTAACCCAACCACAAATTGCACTCCCAATGATCAAAATAACAACACTTGATATTATGGGCTATCGCTTACCCCAGATATCGGCAGAGGTTGAAGCATTCTTGACGAGTTGGGATTAGCAGGAGTACGAGGACAAGAGAGAGTTGCACTCACGACGTTAAGAAGTATGAATTTGCAATCCAGGCATAATTGCTACCAACGTCTAGATTGTGGACAATGGTAGGTAGTATGGTTGATATGATCGTTGCTTCGGCAGCAAAGAGCAACCCGGTGATGGAGAGAGCGACGGATACTATCTAAAAGCGCCAGTCATGGACTTGAGTGTCGGGCTCGGATTTGTTTGAGCCATCGCTACTCTCAGACGGTGTCTCTTTTGCTGTGTTGATCTCTTCTTTTTTGGAATTTTCTGCTGGAAGAGAAGACATGGCAGTGGTAGAGAAGAAGAACGGAGTAAGATTGAACGCTAAAGTTTGATGAACGTAGAGAAGAGCGGAAAGGAAAGTCGAGACAGCGAATTTGAAAAAGGACATAGAGCAGGAAACCCGATTAATGTGGCCTAGCGAGTGCCGTGTAACTCGGCATTAGTTACGTGACACTATTCAAACCGAGAATTGAATAGGGGCGGAATCAGAAGTACCTGCCCGAATAAAGAGATACAGTCCTGCCAAGTCCAAATTGATCATAACCCAGAGTTTTCTGAAGGCTTATGAATAGACATTGATTTAAAGTATCATTGTCGTATCCACATGTCGACGGATTCTGTCCGCTATGGAGAAATGTGGAAAGCGACCTCATCTCCATGAGGTCATTGCGATGGATACTTGTCTGCCTAGTTTCTCGTTCAAAGTAAGTTGATGGAGACTCCGCTCTTGAGGGGAGAGTGACTGTAGATGAATGGAGAAAGTCGGCGTTGAAATGAAATTAAGTGCAAGCGAATGCCGGATCACTTCAGCCACTCCTCTCCAGCTTTTAGCTCGCTGAACTTCCGCCTTGAATGCCTCGGTTCTAGGGCATCAACGGGCACAAACGGGCACAGGTTGCTACAAACTTCACTGAAAGAATATATTCACACCGTACTTCACCCTAGACCGCTTTAGTACTAGACTGTTTGCGATACGGAGCTTTTTCCGGTTCTCTCTTCAACAACTTCTTTTCATCCTTACTATAACCTCCCTCGTCTTCGAAGACAACGTGAAATGCTCTGATTCATACGATAACAAGGCGAAGTCGCTCAGACTCACGCATCAGCAGGAACATCGCGACGCCAACATTTGGGCGAGGCATCCTTTCCACCATCCTAATGCGAGAACGGACATCCGAACGGAGTCCGCAATAACTTCAAAGATGTAAAACAGTGGCGCTGTATAAAGCTAGTGCTCTTTTTCACGTAGCCACTTGTTTGAAGTTTGGGCTGAGTTTGGCGCAGGAGACGGATCGTGACAGGTTCCGGGCGCGATGTAGATCCGCTGCGGAAGTGCTGTGCAACGACACGACTCACCGACGGTCCGACCAAGCCATCTTCTCATGATGCGAGATCAGGTCTCGGATCTACACTGCATATAAAAATGGAGTCCAGGTTTCTTCGTTTTTGATCTCTTTTCTTGGACATCAACTCTCAAGGCCATACAATAAACGCGACAATGGCAAGCACGCTCATCCACTCAGTCCGGCTCTTCGACGGCAACACCACCATCTCACAAAATGGTTGCATCGTTCTCAAAAATGGCCTCATCTCCAATATCCTCCTCATCACACCATCTCCTCTTCCAGCAGCAGCAACAGTCATCGATGGTACAGACCACACAGTCCTTCCAGGCCTCATCGATGCTCACGTGCACGCGCACGATGGAGAGCCTGAACTGAAGCAAGCGCTCGGATTTGGCGTCACTACTGTTTTGGATATGTTCAATGAACCGGACCATGTGCAGAGTTTGAAGAAGTTGGTGAAGAACAGGTTGGATCTGGCGGATTTTAGGTCGGCTTGTCATGCTGCGACGATTGAGGGTGGTTGGCCTGCTCCTGTGATTATGGCGACTTTGGATAGGGAGATGGTAAGATTTCCTTTCTCTATGAGAGAACGAGGGAAGAAGATCTTGAGTTAACTCGCGAAGTATAGGCGACTGAGAAGATTAAGGGGTGGCCAAAGCTGGCGAGCCCGGACGAGGCAGAGGCCTTTGTGGTTGCCAATATTGAAAAGGGCGCTGAGTAGGATTCCAATTCCCCTACCTTCTGTTCAATTACTCATGATTGTAGTCATATTAAATTGATGCAAGAGAGCGGCTCCGTTATCCACGGCGGTCCGATTCCAGTCCCGAGTCCCGAGTTGCAAGCAGCTGTCGTCAAAGCTGCGCATAAGCATGGTCTCGTGACTCTTGCCCATGCTCTATCGCAGAAGGAGACCCTCCTCGCACTGGAAGCAGGAGTAGATGGTCTTGCGCATTGTTTCTGCGATGAACCGCCAAGTCAGGAACTCGTAGCTGCCTACAAGAAGAACAACAGCTTCTTGATCCCGACTCTGGTTGTGGCTTCGACGCTCACCGGCGAGGAAACTGAGAGCACGAAAGAACATGTCGAGAACCACTTGGCCGGAAGGCTTTTGAGCGAGGAGGGGAAGAGCTGTTTCTGTAAAAGGATGCTGATGGGTCAGCCGACATGTCGGGTGGACTATTCCTATCAAGCCGTGAAACTGTTGAAGGCCAATGGCTTCGATATCGTCGCGTAAGCATAGGCTTTCACTGGGCTACAGACGGAAGTGCTGATTTGCGATTACAGGGGCTCAGATACGGCAACAGGTCTTGCGGGCACGGCTTTTGGCCTATCTTTTCATCAGGAATTGTCCCTCTACGTTGGGAGATGTGGGTTCACTCCCGAAGAGGCACTGAAGAGTGCTACCTCCACAACAGCCAGGAGATTCAATATGCCTGACCGAGGTAGGCTGGCTGAGGGATTGAGAGCTGATGTCTTGCTGGTAAAGGGAGATCCCACCGAAGATATCCGATGCACATTGAATATCGCTGGAGTCTGGAGAGGAGGTCAAGCTCTCGGCGGAGGACCGAGTTGAAGGACTATATATCTAGCAGTAAATTGAGCTTCATATGACCAACCACTCGAAGCCCCCTGAATGGTGCTCGGTAACTTGACCTCGGCACTTTCCTGAATGGTCTAGCGCCAAATGCACCCCGCAGCCTCGCTAAGACGGATATGTTCCGTTGAAGTATCCCCGCTCCTGCCTTTGCAAAGGCGCACGACCTCTCTTCTCTTTTGTCTTCATTTACATCTTCTTCTTACTCCTCTACAACTTCCTTCACGGATACTACATCTAATTGTATTCATTGGGCAGCGAGCGATAGGCGACGGACATACATACAGTGAAAGGCTATTCAACGTCAGCACTTCCGGCCTTGGCAGCCCCTCACTTTACAACTACAACCCCACTGCAGCTCGCCCTTGCCACCAATTCCAACCTTAAAGTCAATTCTCTAACCTTATATATGTCGTTTCTAAAATAAAATAAAACTCGAAATTCCAGTTCGGTCACAAAATTTACCTAGATTACTTCTCTCGCCTCCTCGGTCTTTCAGGTATACATAAACCTTTCTTCTCTTCTTAAACTCTATTCTACATCAAAAACAACGAGAAAGCAAAATGGCACCCCCAACAGCAACCCACGACCCCGCCGAAACCGGCATCTCAGTCCCAACCAATGGACATGACAAGCTCGGTACCGCGACCCATGAGCCCGGCCTCACCAAGCCACAGGCCGAGAAGCAAGAGATCAAGATGCCCTCCATAAGAGCCAGACAGGTTGATTCCGGTTAGTGCGACCCTGTTATTGTTTTGTTTTTGACGTTTCTTGAAGAACTTGCTGCTATGACTGCGAAGCTTGTTGAAGGGAAGTTGATGACGCGTTTGACAGATCCGTATAAGGAGCGGGAGTATCAGAAGGGGAGGTTGGCGTTGGCGTTTAGAATTTTTGCCAAGTTGGGGTTTGATGAGGGTGTTGCGGGGCATATTACTTTGAGGGTGCGTTTGCCTGACATCCAACATTGATCACATCTGCCATGAGCAGCATTAGAGCAAGTTTATGCCAGAATTTGGCTGACAAAGTCAGGATCCCGTGGAGCCAGACAGCTTTTGGGTTAATCCCTTCGGCGTAGCATGGCCTCTTCTCAAAGCTTCAGACCTCATCCGCGTCAGCAAAGATGGCAAAGTTGTTGACGGTGGCCCCTGCCGTCTCCTCAACACTGCTGGTAAGCACTAAAGCATCCTCGATTCCCATATGATTACTGATCCTCCCATCTAGCATACATGATCCACCACGCCGTCCACACAGCCCGCCCAGAAATCAACTGTGTTGCCCACTCGCACTCGATTTACGGTCGCGCTTTCTGCTCCCTCGGCCGAAACCTCGACATCATAACCCAAGATTCCTGCGCCTTCCACAACGACATCGCTCTCTACACTACTTTCCGCGGCGTTGTCCTAGTCGAGGAAGAAGGACACGCTATTGCGGAAGCGCTTGGAGGGAAGAAAGCTGCTTTATTGCAGAACCATGGTCTGTTGACTTGCGGAAAGACGATTGAGAGTGCGGTGTTTTGGTTCATGAGTTTGGAGAAGTGTTGTCATGCTCAGCTTTTGGCGGATGCTGCTGCGGGTGGGAGGGGACATGAGACGGTGAAGATTGATGAGAAAGATGCTGCTTATACGTACCAGGCGGTTGGGACTGAGGGTGCGGGGTGGTTCAGTGCGAAGCCGACGTTTGACATGATGGAGCATCAGGCAGGGGTGGATTATAAGTGGTGAGCTGAGATATGGGGCATTTGGGGGAGTTTGGTCGGTGGGATAGGGGTATTATCAGATTGCATCAAGGAATAGGTTGGGTGAAGGCATTCGTTCGACGCAGACTTCGAATCGTTGCATAGCTGCGAATGGAGCACGGACGAATGTGGTGCAGTTCTACGAAGCTGATATTAAGGACGAAACAAGCTTTACAGTGTGTTATGTCTGCTACGCAACTATGATCGAGCCTTACGCCAGAATAAAGTCGGAATTTGTCGCCTATCAACCATACCCACCCGATACTTTGGTTTATTGCGGCCTCAGATATCCTAGCCTTCGAGCTCTCCTCTCCCAGTGCATCCTCAGTAATAGCATTGAAAAACTCGTACACTATGCGTCTCGCTTTACAACGCTGACACTCACACCATGTTTCCGTTCCAAGATCACCGACTCGAGACCGACGTATGTCATACGAGACGGCGAGGTACCACAGTTCGCCATATGCCATACCTGTTTCGATTTCCATATCCGTCACACGGCATTCGAAGACCGATTCGAGTGCACAACATTTACCCAGGAGATGGATTGGCATTGTTGGATCGGCTCTCCAAATGGAACACCGGAAATTATGGGGACTCCGTTTTTCAGAAGACCCAGATTGGGACAATTTCGTCGAACAAGTCTCAACGCGACTTCGAATTCCAGACTGCACTAGACTCGAGCAAGCTTTAGTACCAGTCGTGGATGAACAAGGTCAGCGCATGGCGTTCAAGGCAACAAAAGAAGAGCCCCAACAACATTTGTTCTGCTTACTATTATGATCATCTAGCGTACACATCATTCCCAATTTATGGGAGTCTGCACCGCTGGCTGATGGTCAGATTAGCAAGGCTACTTGTAAATTAGCGGGGCAATACTCAAAGCTAGCTATGATAGTTTCCATCAAACGCCAACAAGTTGATGTTCGGGAAAGGCCGTTATGTACGCTGAGCTGGAGCTTCCTGGATGTTTTGGACAACGAGGAATCGACAAAGGAGAGATGGTTTGTGAGTTCTAAGCGCACGGCGAGCTGTCACGATAGTACCATTTTCGCCGATATCCAACAGTCATGGCTTGTCCTCGTTGTTACTGTCTGTGTATACGCCTTTTTTGGAGCCAATCATCTTTTTCGACCAGTCCAAAGAGCCATTAGACGTGGGAGAATCAGACAATGCTCATGGCTTCCGTCTAGCTGTCCAGATTACCACCCCGCATTGGACACCGCGAATTTTGAAAACTCCTCTGTCTGGCGTGGTCGCCGCCTTCGCCTCGCTCTCGCTGAGGGCTTCGGTAGTAATATGAGCTGGAACGTTCTCATAAATGTAGCAGCCTACATTCAAGTCAGCCTTTTGCGTGTGGGGGCAAAGATCGGGGCTTCAAGCAAGATAGCGAAAGAAGATGGTACGGATGTATCAAGACGAACCCCTCCAATTCAAAGGACACCGACTCCAAGGATGTCGACATAATGATTTGCAAAGACTGTCTTGACAATACGACCTGGCACACTTGGATGAAATTCGCCTCATTCTTCACCGAGGATATCACAGATGCAGCATATAACAAATACAGCGACACGACCGGCATTGCCTGTCACTCGTATACCAAACGTACTCGTTCCTCCATTGAGACTGCTGCGGATACTGGAGCATTTGTTTCTTGGTCAAAAATTTGGAACGATCGAGCCAATTTGATGATGATGATGATGAGAGATGTTCGTGAGCTGTGGCTCCAAGAGCGAGGATTAAATGCGGCCTCTTATAGATACTAGAACAGTGGACAGTTCTTGCTGGATCAAAGGGCGAGTATTCTGAGGGAAGAGCTGGAAAGAATCGCTAAGACCACTGCTTACAATGGGGAGCTGGGCTGGCAGCGTTTTATCTCCACGGTCAATTGAGCCCAGGATTCATAAGGAGGGAAAGGAAAGAGATTGACGATGCTAACATGATCTGGCAGTGTGGCATGGACTGGAAGACGCAGAAATTAGAAGGGGAACGATGGTGGGCGGAGCCTCGAAGAACACACGAGAACATTGCTGCGCATAAAATTACTTTGGGAAATTCTGCATGCCCCCTAAAACCACAAATGGAGATAATATTGATGTTTGAAGAGCTCAGGAAGCTCAGGCAGGACAGTGAGGCTTGCATGACTTTAGAATGAGTGATAGATTGAACCTTTAATAAAGCATAGGATCAGATTGGAAGTCAAATGAAATGCGACTTTCTGAATCATTGGAGCAATGTTTCATAATGAGGCATGCCCATCAGTCTAACTTAAAGAAGCGATCTCGCACAAAAATTCAACGCTTTACTCATAACCTACACGTCAAACATTGAACCGCACACGATGACTTGAACCTCATTATCAAGTCTGACACCAACATGACCAGATATGCAGCATCGATATACTAGAAGACCCGGCACTTAAGCTTCGGAGACGAAATGAAATGAACACCAACTGCACTACTGCTGCCACTTCCCTGCTTTGAGCATGATGATAGTCAAGAACTTCTATTGTCAAAATAGTATTCCTGCCAGTAACCCTGAGAAATTTGATTGTTTGTCCTCGGAAATTAACCCTGATCAGCAGTGCGATAGATTTCACCAAGTCCAAAATTAAAAATCGCGAACAAAGCTAGGATCTGCTATATATCCGACCCAGATTGGGTCAAGATGCCAGCTGGAACATTGGTACTTGAGACTGAAACCGTACAGTACTACTTGCCTCATGTGAACATATTCCAACGCCAAATAAATTGTATGGAAAAGCACACCTTCGACAGCAAACCAAGAACAGAATACTATGTGAACGGCCACTTGGCACATTTCCCCTCATTTACAAATCTGGCATCGATCACTGAAGGCATTTGATTCCAAAGAGCTTGAACTTTATCTTCTCATCCCATCGATGCTAATATGTCCACCTCAGGCAAGTAGGTCGGCATCCATTCACTCAACACTATTGTAAAATTTCAGAATCGCAGCAGCAGTCTCGACAGGCTTCTCCTCAGCAATGAAATGACCACATTCATCACTAATCTGCTCGACTTCCAAATTACCCTTTCCCATCCACGATTCCCACACCTTCCGGACGTCGTACCTCTTGCCCAAATAATCAGCGGAATACAGAACCAAGACATCGATGTCGATCTTCCTAGCCTTCTTAGCATTCTGATCATTCTCTTGCAGTCTAACATCCTCATCCGAACCGGATCTGTAATCATCGCACGAAGCGTGAATCACAGGACCTTTCTTGAAGAACTCTGCATATTTCTCAACAGCGTTATTGGCTTCTAGCTTTTCTCGAGAGGCATCACTCTTTCCCCTCCAACGATCAATGCACATCTTCACCCACTTATCACCACCATAAGCTTGAATCATATCTGTAGCAAGCTCAACATTGGCAAGGAATGGCCAGTGGAAAGTTCTAACAGATAAGGAAGGTGTGCTGAAGCTTTGGAATTGGACTAATGTAGGAACGATATCCAGGAAGACTGCACCGACGATGTTGAGACCGCCTTTATTGTGGGTCGGGAGCGAGACGTCGACGGCCATGCGGTGACAGAGACGAGCACCGCGGTCGTGGCCTACGATTATGACGGGAGTATTGAGGCCGTCTCGAGTTGGAGGGAACATGCTGGTGAGCCTTGGTATCATGTTTTGTAAGGTGAAGCGCTGTCCGTGGGGAGTGACGAGACCCATTGAGCGACCATACCCAGGGACCTGTGGTTTTTTAGTGAGTTTTATTCTGGACGTAGGGGAAAAGGAGGACTCGTCTCACGTCCGGAATGAATGGAGGTATGTCCTTGGGAAGAAGTGGGATGAGCTGTTTGAATTGTTAGCTCAACTTGTAGACCGGAGTAAGAGGTTCTGCTCACATGTCTCCACCTGCACCGCAGCTTAGAGTTAGAGAAACTAGCCCAAACAAAACTTTGAAGGAAGAAATGCCTCACAATGCAAAGCAACGGACAAAGAAGCGGCTCAGGACACAATAGGAGGAGGCATGCGATACGTACATGAAGTTTCTGAAATATGATCAACTTGTCGTCTCAAGCAGAGGGGAGGGAGTGACCGCTTACGACTGAGGGTATCCATGTAGTAGAACTAGCACAGGTTTCTGTATCTTCTCTCCTCCGGCGATGCCTCGGTGATAGTAAAAGATGCGGTCTCTTCCTAGAGTGCTGTAATTGCTCTCAAGTCCTAGTCCAGTCATATGGGTAACGTCGTCGTCTGGAATATCTTCCATCCAAGGCACATTTCGCAAAGACATTGTGGTACTTCGTGTTTCTTGTGTAGGCTACTGGTGTGGTAAGTGATTGAATATGCCAGGCGAGTATTAACGAATCAAACAGAGAAATGACAACAAAGGAATGATACAAATTCGGCAGTAGACTTGAGTATGTGTGATCGAGAAGCAATTTGATGCTTGAGAGGTATTTTGAATGCCGGCGAGGGTTATTCCTTTAGATCATTGACGTCATCAGAGACAAGTGATCTTCGTGGATTGAGTGATATGCCGAGGAACTTGTTCCAAAGAAAAGGGATTGGTAGAACGAGCAAGAAGAGCAATATATGTGACATTTCTGCGAGCTTGCTGCGGACTCCGAGGTCGGAGCATTGCCCAACACGTGACAGATCCCTCATCGAAAGCTACATCTCACATATTCCTCATGCATATGGTGTGCACATGCCATAAATATAAGATGACTTTGCATGGCGACTTCGGAGTAAGCAGAAGTCCACGCGGTCCAATCCGTTGTTCTATGGCATTTCGATCTGTCGCGCTTCAAGGCTCAAGGGGGCTAATTTCTTGATTCTCGCATCTTTAACCTCTACCTTGATATCGGCCACCGTCGCCTTATGCTGTGGTATTCATTACCTGTAGCACACACATCTCGAGTACGTGACAGCACCTGGGAAAATTTCCACCGCTCTCAATCTCACAGCTTAGTTGCCTCCACAACTCAAATTAGACCCCTCGAGGGGGTGTATTCAACTCAGCTTCCAAAATTGCATACAAAACATGTAAAGAATAGATAACAGACGCTTGCAGTCAAGGAACTACTGGAGAGCACGCAATGAGAGATGTTGAAAGGGTTTCGAATTAGGTTCGGAGGTATCCATAATCGTGTTGATAGTGTATGTTTTGTCCAATACATCTACTTCGAGCGAGTGACAGCGCTTGCTGTTATTGTTGGTCCTGTCAGCGCTTTTCAATCTGCCAATACTAGCTGAGAAAGCCTAGACAAGGTTGAAAGATCAAAAATGCGGCTTCTAGCTTTTTCATAGCCTGGCTCAACTCTTACCTAAGTCGATCGACATCAGCAGCTTCAAAGCATCAGGAACTTCCTTCTGGAGGAACTGCTTTATCGCCACGTATGGTATTCCATGTCGCATCGCGGTCTTGTCATCCCAAGACGAGTGAAGACCGATCAATGTCCCATCCGCCGCAGATAATAGAGGAGCGCCTGCCAGATCACAAAATGTCGGTGTCAGTGTACCACTTTCCTACATCGAAGAAGCCGATGGAGATATCCTAGGAGACTAAAACAAGCAGGATGGCCTGCGGTTGCATGCTCAAGGCTGTAGAAGCAACGACACCGAATGGATAGAAGTGTTTCGAGACAGTGACTTACCCGAATGTCCCCAATACGTCCAAGCGTCGTGCTTCAGGGCACCGATCTCGGAATTGTCTTGGGGGTCAACGCCTGGTACCTGAGGATACGGAAGTCAGCCTTTGTTACTAACATGAACCAAGAGCATACCCGTCGATATGCGAATGAAAGTCCTAGGCAGATTAGGAAATTGATAGTCTGGGGTGCCAAATTTCACCTACCATACCGCGGAATTTGCCCTTCGACACTTCTACCAGGTTGTACTTGGTCTTCCGCTCGGAGGTAGACTCGAGGTCATCTCTACCAGGTTGTCCGATGCAGTATATAGGCATGTTGCTGGGCAGAGTGTCCGTAGTAATCTCCACAAATGGAAGAGTAGGCATCAACCCACCCTTGTCCGACTCCATAACGACTACCTTGAGCAGAGCCAGATCGCGCTTTGGATCCCAAACTCTGCACTCGGCTTGAACAGCCAAACCGGTGTAGAACAGAAGCCATTTCTTCTTATTTACAGCCTTATATTCCTCTTCATTATCCCCAAAGCAATGCGCGCATGTCAATATCCAGCCTACCTTGTCGATGCAAATGGCACTGCCTGCCTCATATTGCGCGAAGATCAATGTTGCTTCCAGAGCGTTTCGGAGAGCCGTTTGATTGGGAAGAGCATTAAAAGTAGTAGTCCGTTCAAGGACAATCGCTTCTGCTTTTCCCGGAGCAGTGTGAGCTCAGCAGAAGCCAACCCGGGGAGTTTAGCTCCAGGAGGCATGACTCTGATGTGGCTGGGGAATGAAGGAGATATGAGTGGCGTTGGATATGCAGAACGATTACCGAGAGCCCCTGCGGCTGTCATTTCACGATCCACATCTACATATGGGAATACATTTGGCACCATGCCATCGTTCCCAGCTACGCCAAGCAATCCGTTGAACGCGTCATTGTCCCCAGCCACATGCGGTAATCCATCAAAAGGCATATACGGTATCATGACATTCGGAGCGATATTTATATGAGGTCCGGCAGGTATAGGTCTCGTGGGTGGCTTCGGTTTATGTTTGGAGACACGTTTCGAGTTCGAACAGCCACCTGGCCGTGGACCCACGCGGCAGCGGGCGCAACTATCGCGAGCATATTTGATCTGAGTCGCTGCATCTTCCACATAGACCCAGCATTCTTGTCCCAGTCGACGGCAGGCAGAGCAACGGTCCTCCTCAAACAACTGCTTGCCTAGGTCTGTCTCCATTATACGGGCGAGGTGGCTGAACGACTGTCGGTTGTTGGGAGTCATTGCATCTAGCTGTGCTTGGCTTTTTGACCACCATTTCCCTAGTATTGCGGGTACATAGGGTTCTTGGGTCTTGCCCTGGGACCAGTCCCAAGGCAGCCGTGGTTGATCTGCTCGTTGACTCTGCTCCCACTGGTCATGAGACTGGGAAGCACATGGCACAGACGATCTCTCGGTATTGATATTCGTCTCGGGTGCTGGTGGATTCTCGATAACGCAGACTTCGGAGGGCATATGTTCTCTTTTGACAACAGGAGAAGCTGGTGAAGCTGTCCCCGACATCACGAACGCATCGACCGTGACATCCGTCTATATTTGGACTCGTGAAGGTATGTTTGAAGTAGAATGTATGGCGGATTCTGAGTGATTCGCAGAGGTAGTTAGCATTTGCTAAGTGTATCGATTCGGAGTCGAGAGGTTGGAATTGATAGTCTCCAAGAAGGTAGTCATTCACGGCGCGGAAAACGCGCTAGGTGCACTCTTGTGGTTAGCGCGTATACACGTGATTTCTGCCAACCCAAGCCGCGATGCCGGTCCAGTGTCCATGGTGTTCATCACATGTCTGTTTAACTTATTCTTTACCTGAAAAATGGACTGAAAGTCTACCTATGAACGCTATTCGAGTGAATCCCCAACTTGTATACAAACCCAGCTTACAGAGCATACCCCCCGGACCATCAGGCCATTAGCAAGCCTCGACTACAAAGCCCCCGGACCTTCGAAACCTAGAATCTTTATCTTTCGGGCTGAGCGAATCTGATCTCGAACGGAAGCAACATGGTATTTTCACAAGAGGGCAAATATTGTACCATTTCATCGGACGTTTCGCACAAGCAATCCAGCCTAAAAGGCGTTTTGCGTCAATTCGTCGCGCTGTCGTTGTGCCAGAGTCCATTATGCGGTCCATTATCTGGCCATAACTTCAAAGTATCGTTAAAAATGCTCTCTTACCGATGTTTTGCGAGTGTTTTGCTTACGTTTCTTGCAGATTTTGAGGAAACTTTTTCTGCATTTCTTCCATGAACAATTTGCGCGAAGTCTGCTCATAAAGGTTGAGGACGACCAGTTTTTCAAAAAGGAACATGCCTGAGCAATTGTTAGCTCAAGTCGCGAAGTGCAGGGGACTTGGGACGAATACCTTGAGCCTTTGCCGTTATTTATACTGGTCACATTCAGCTCTCTCGTATCAAGTGGTCCAAACTTCTCCATCCTCCGATGCCAAATCCTTGCATACGTTTCAAAATCGCTTTTATTGCTGGCCGCCGCCAACTTAGTACAAGGAAGCATTGAAAGGTCTTTCGCGCATAACCGTCGTCCTGACTCACGAATAGACAACGAGTAGCATCCGTTTCATCACGTGGAAGACCATCAACGACTTGGCGAAACCAAGTTGAAATCTCCCTGCGTGTTGAAAGCGATTTTTTGATGGCAGGCAAAAAGGTGAGTTATTGATTGATTTCTACAAAAGCTCGAAATCAGAGTTTTATCCTTAGCTCCATCACGTGCCAGAATGCATCTCAACACTGCGCTCATCTCGATTGCACTCGTCAAGACCATCAAGAATGATGTAGGTCTTTTTGCAGCTTTGAATAGCTGTTTCGAGTAGTTCTTTCGCAAGTTTCAAGCTGGCCAGAACTAGTTCACCACTGAAAGAAGCCTTCTCGTCGACATAGAGCATGTGATCCTTGGACTTGTTACGACTCAATATCTGAAACAAAATGCCTCTTGTAATAGCCATAAAGCCATTGCGGGACCCATCGCCGGGCTTGCAGAAGAAGAATACTACAACAGCTTCGGGGAGTTTCCTTGCTTCCTCGATTGCAAGTGATGCCAGGACACTTTTACCTACTTATCATCAGCAAGCGTTTTGACTAGCTTAGAATACCCATACCAGCACCAGGGATACCACTTAGCCAAAGCAACGGGTTAGAGCAGAATGCTGGATGGAACCAATTCTCAAATCATTCTTCTCTGAGTAATCGGTGACCTGTCCCTGGCTTCCTCACAGCCTTCTTGGGTGGTCTCAGAGCTCGGAGGTGACAACCACTGTATCACCTTTGAGTGGCGACAGTCTAAATCGGCATCTCTCGAGTTCCGAAATTCAACTTCCACTAATTTGCGAGCCTTCTGAATTTCCTCGGACTCGACAATGCCCGCTTGGCTTTGGATGAGACACTTGTGATTTCGCATCTTGTTCTTCAGTTCTTCGATCTTTGGATTAAACCCCTCCATGTAGCTTGAAACATCTTCTTCCATGCTATGTGTCGTCTTAGTAGAAAGCTCAGCAGTCTACCGCGGGTAGATGATACTACGTACTCCGTTTTTGGAAATATCTAAGGGCTTCTCGATGAAACTCGAGTATGCCCTGGAAAATCATGGCCAAAACAGCTCCCATATGTGGGCTTGAGGGGAAAAGCTCTTAATACTCCCGTCCTCCAATTGCAGGAAGGGGCCGCAGCCACAACGACGACAATATTGAAACAGCGAGAGCCTTAACACCAAATTTTTGGAAATGCAAGGCAGATTTTCATCATAAACTGTATTTCTAGACGGCTTCATTCGATATCAAACCAAGTGCAATCAATAATGTCGAATTTGAAACGACAACTGAGAGCTGAAAGGGACAAAATATTGGTATGGCCCCAAACAAGCGAGCAGTGTGGGTCACAATATGGCAATATATTTTATCTATCATAATAGATAAATATAATATGATCCAGCTTCATATTGCTAATATTAGATGAAATTGGCATATTTTTCATATTGTTTATATTGAGTAAAAGAGAGGTTGAGAGCTCAAAGGTTCTCTTTAGCGCTAAAATCACTATTTTTAACCGTCGAAATCGTCTTAAAATTGAGGTTATTTAGGCTATAGAGTGTTTAAGGTCGTGGTTGAATATCGTGGAGGCCTTCGACGACGATATTAAAGATATGGAGGATATAGTAGAGGAACCCCTAGAGCGAGAGGGCGACGGCGAGGTCGATTTGACAAATCCTAGTTAAATTGAGGACTTTTTAACGTTTATATCTTCATATTGGCAATATATTACTTAATAAATATGATATGGCAGTCCCATATCATATTAGATACGATATGAATAGCTTTATATCGCGATAATATCTCGAGACTCTATATTACCTAATATATATCGTTTCATATTGTGACCCACACTGCAAGCGAGTGGCATATGAATCCGAGAGTAGACTTCAAAATCACGATTTTGGCGGACAAATACAAGCAAAGTCGGAAGGGGGAAATTTTGCTTGGGCAAACCACCCTCTTCCAGTGTGGCCCTGAGCGCGACTCCTGCTGCCTAGAGGTCTTGCTTGTCCATTCCGCGGGCGTCTAACATTCGCACCACTTGATTGGAGTAGATTTGTGCTCTAACTGGTTGGGCGCGAAGATGACGCGGCTTCACCTGCTCGAAATCTGCCTTGCCCGATTTGTTCACCAAGCTCGTTAGTAGGGGTTTTTCCTAGCGAACCATTTTATCTGTGCGATCGACGATATGTTAATGGCGCAGGCAGAAAAGCTCGACCGATGTATTCCACCTGTGTCCGTCGACTTGAAAATACTATGCCAGTATGCCGCATGATTCAAGCAATGTACGATCTTGATCGAGGCTAACTCTCCGAGAAAGTACTTGAACCTCCTCAGCAATCTTGTGATTGTTTTATTACATTTGGCCTTCTAATAAATACATTTCATCTCGTGCGATATTTCAAATCCCTATTCTTAGACTACAGCAAGCTTTTCTCAACGAAATGTACCGTCAGAATGTAGTTCTGTTAAGTCAGACCAGTCCAGAGTTTCCAACTCCGGAAATTGAGAGAACAATACAGCAGGTAAAGGATAGGCCTCGCCTTTACCCCCGTCGTTTGGAGGTTCATTCGAATCAACAGCAATAAGTAATCCTTGTGTTCTATCGCCGGCCGACCCCGAAGGTCATTGGCCCAGGGAAACTTGTCTTTGCAATTTTTCAGCGTTCTCTTCAGCAAAGAGAGGTTGAAAACAATTCTGGCCCAAGGCAGAGCTGAAGTGTCGTGCCAAAGCATCTCTGCGTGTGAATTCCCGCCCACAGCCCCACCGTGTTCTGTCTTTTAAGGTTCCAATACAAGCGAAGCGCTTTTCCCCGCTATGGATAGCCTCGTGCCTTCTGCAGTCCTTGTCTCTCACGAACGTTTGGCGGCAGACACTACATACGAAGGGCCGCTCTCCTGTATGTGTTCTGACGTGCTCAGTGAGAGTGCTTGCTCTTGTAAATTCCTTTGCACATGAATCACAGCGAAAGGTGAGCTTTCTGACGCGTATCTTTCGTTCGGGGTGGGGTTCGGGCTTCGGTTTGTCTTTGCGTTTAGGTTTAGTAAACCTCTCCATTGAAACTTTAGAATTCATGTGGTTCTTTTTAATATGCCTCTGCAGAGCAGCATCGGTGCAGAAGCCTGTTTGGACTCTACTGCAACCCTCTTCTTTGCAACAAAAAGGTCGATCATGGCGTTGGAGATGTTCTTCTCGCAGTCTCGGATTCGGAAATCCTTCATGAAAATAGTAGCATAAATGTCTTAGACATTTGAACAAGTTCTCACTATAAAAGGTTGCAAGAGCCTTTGGGGCGGTGGAGTCTTGAGTTTCAATGGTTCGTTCCAAAGTCTCTCGGGACAGAAGCATTATGTGGCCGAGAACTCCTAATCCATCAAAGGAGTCATCTTTTTATCGCATATGGCGTGCTTGAGCAATGAGCGTAAGAAAAGTTTCGAAACTTGCTTGGTGCTCAGCTGCCTTGCAACTCTCTCAAGTCCGCCATGGTGGGAAGGTGTTGGATGTTCTCATCATCTCCTGGGCCATACATGGCAAAGAACTCCTCGCATATTGGAGCTAAGCGGTCAAGGCCACCGAAATCATCTCGTTACAGGGTCTCTAAGTAAGCCTGCAAGTGGTCGACCCAGTGCAGTCCGGCGTAGTTTTGGAATGCGGAGAACCCAGTCTCAACGAGCTCACTTATTTGATCACCGTCTGTATCAAAACCCGGTAAAGTAAGATATTGCAAACATAAGGATGCAATCCGTCCCTCGGCCTCTGACAAACGAATGTGATTGTCTTGCGTCAGATATCTAGGACTACGTCAGCATACACCGAATTTTTAGAGATCTAAGAACTCACATCTTCGCTGAAGTATGGACAAGCTCTATGCGATCTCCAGCAAGTCTCTCAACCAATGAACCACAAAGCTCTCCGATGTCTACAACCAATTGGCGTTCTTCGAAATCGACAGTTTGTTGCTCTAAATCAATTGACCCCCTCCCCCCCTGAATCTCAGGCCAGGTTAGAGGTCTTTTGGCAGTGACCACCCAGCCTAGAAGCATGAGAGCTTGATCTCTCTCCGCAAGATTCCACCAAATATGGCCGACTTGAGCATCTCAGTATCAATCACGAGCAACATCAGTTCTTGTGCCTTCATATAGTATGTACTATTGATGATATCTGAAATAGACAAAGCTAACGTATTTTATTAGTGCTTATCAAATCTTGGACAGAAGAAATCACCAAGTAAGTAGACAGACAAAACACAATGGCTATGATCTTTTAGGATGACGGAAGTTTTAGGCATGTGTATGGCAGCTTAAAGGTTTGCGAATACCACGGCCGGGGACGAGAATCCAAGCCAGAGGCCATTGCAAATTGCGACATCGTCCTCAGTACATATCATACAATTGCAAGCGAAAGCTCCAAAAGTACCATTCCTCTATTCAAAATCAATTGGTTCAGAGTCGTGCTGGATGAGGGTATGTTTTATTCTCTTGCAGCTCTCAGACATATCGACCCTGACTTTTCGACTCTAGCTCACATAATTCGCACATCATCCACACAGCTATTTCAGGTAGTAACAAAGCTTTCGGCAAAAATACGTTGGTGTGTGACAGGGACTCCCGTTCAAAACGAACTCGAAGACCTAGGCTCTCTGGTTGCTTTTATCAAAGTCCCAATGTTGGACACTCCGCCAAAATTTAAGTGACACGTCATCGATCCGTTAGTGAGGGTTAATGGTAGCGGCTTATCGAATCTTAGAGTTCTACTTGACTCTATTTGCCTCCGGCGTCTAAATAAGCTACTTGATCTGCCGGATGTTGACCAGATTTGGCACAATATTCAGTTCTCCGATGTCGAGAGAGAGCAATACGACGCTGCAGAAGCACAAATGTCCAACGAAATAAAGCTCCAAGTAAATCTCGAAAGGTCTAAGAGCGGCTATTTCAGTATTCTCGAGCTAGAGATGCGTCTTCGTCGTCTATGCAACCACGACACCTTTGAATTACCTCTATCCAAGATTGTTCAGGGGCAGGAGCTATTAAAAGTGGCGGGCTCGAAAATTTGCGGCTCTTGTCAAACCAACCTATCGGGTAACATTCTCGTGAACAACTTGTGTAATGGTTATTTCGCGACGTGCGGGTGCCTCATCTGCTCTGAGTGTTTGGTACGCTTTGAGGAAGCCCTTGCCATAGCTAAAGACAGTAATAATCGAATCTGTCCAATGTGTGGGAAGCAGCTTGGAGGAGATTATCTTTTTCTCGATGGACCAGAGGTTATACTAGGAGCCAACTCGAAAGAATCCACTGCATACTTCCAGCCCGAAGGCGTTTCTACTAAGATTAATGCCCTCCTCGCGAATATCGAGAAAAGCAAAACCACTGACAAAAGGTTCGGAACTACTCTTTCAAACTAAAAGACTCGTAATGTTACACTGACAAGCCACAGTATAGGCTGCTCGCAAAAAAACCATGGGGTGTGGAGCCCCATTTCTACCCCACCCCATGGGGTGGCTTTGGGTGGAGTTTTTTTTTGAGAGTCCCCC
>MU119218.1:120773-360568 GCA_014904845.1 Acephala macrosclerotiorum
AACGACAACACTAGCTTAGTTTTATACTATTATAATATGTTATATTTAAAAACTTTAATTATAATTATATTTATTTTATAATATTTATTATTTTACTAATTTTTTTACTAATTTTTTTACTAATTTTTTTTAAATTAAATTTGAATAAATATATTTATATTTTTATACAATTTATGCATCCTCCATGGGGGCCCCACAAAACCCATGGAGGATCCGTGGGTGGAGGACTAATATATTTTCGCCCCATAAGGACCCGTGGGTGGAGGGGAAATTTTAAAACTCCACCCCATGGGTCCCCCACGAGCAGCCTACCACAGTATCATTTTCTCTGGCTGGACAAGAACATTAGACCTCATTGAACGTCATCTCACGGAACGCAGTATTCTATTCAAAAGAATAGATGGATCTTCCTCCTTACCGCTTCGGAACAAGATCCTCAATGACTTTCGGAAAAACAGCCAAATTCGCATCTTAATGATGACCACGGGAACCGGAGCTGTAGGGTATGCCTTCTTTTCACATTGATTTCCTTCTTGAACATATTTGATCACTTATTTGCTAAATTTATCAACCTCTAGGTTGAATCTAGCAGTTGCAAGTCGCGTTCACATCTTTGAGCCTCAGTGGAACCCGATGGTTGAATCACAAGCGGTCGCTCGTGTCGTCAGGCTTGGTCAAAAGAAAAAGGTCGTTATAATACGCTATATTGTGGAAGGCACAGTAGAGCAGGCAAGCCACTCACATGCATGCAAACTAACTAAAGTAGACTAGCTGACTTTAAATAAGAACATGCGATCTCAACAACAACGAAAGTTAGCACTAGCAGATGTCGGGTGGAGCAATACGGCGGTCTGCAAGGAGTAGTTTGAGCATTTTCATGTGCTTCCCACTTATCAACCAGAATAGAGGTCTCCTTTGGTCAAAGTCTACTATATCTAGCTAGATTCTATTGTATCGGAGAAATTACAGAGGCGCGTTTATAAGGCGATTTAAACCAATACATAATAAGTGGCAGAGAGGCGTGGTGATACAGAGAGGAGTTCGTTTAGAAGGAAGTTCGTGCTTCTCAAAGACTCGATATCCATCGATCGAAGTTACAGTTCGACGAGGCTTTGATGGAGATAGAAGGCAATGTTTTCAACCAGGCAGCCTCTATGTTCTCTTCCTTGGAAGAAGGAGCCCTCTCCTAGCCACATTATCACGTCAAACTACCTGCAGTATCCAGCTCATCGGCGCGGCTCGAGCAATCGACACGAACGGCCTGGCCGGTAGGAGTACTTCCTATAGTCGGATCATCCATCGCTACAAATGGAATTTGATTCATTTGTTCAATCCAGTACGTCGAATCGAACTCATCAATATTTGGAAACCCTGTGAGTTCGGAGGTTGGTGGAAAATGCATCTGTGCTGGGAAATCGTGCGTGTGAAAGCCAGTTGGATGGAAGTCCTCAAAGCGGTTGTTGACATCAAACCCATTGACTTCGTGGAAGGTCTCTACCGGCTGCTGAGCAGGCTCCGGCACTTCGTTGGAGGGCTCAGGCAGAGGAGCGAGGAGATTGATTCTAGTGGCAGCTGCGTCCTGAAGTAGTTGATAGCAGTGTCGAAGAAGCTTGAGACTTGATCCAGTGATCGCGTTGTGGTCTTGAAGAATTTCCAACCGTTTGATGCCCTGTTGAAGACACACGTCCACCTTTCTTGAAAATTCACGATCGGTCGAAGGGTACATGATAGTCGTCGATGATAGGAAGAACCCAGCATCGATCGTGAAGAACGCAAGCCCGAACATTCTGTATTGATGCTTTTTGGTAATCTCGAAGATGCGCTGCTGTGAATCAAGGATGTTGATTGCAGCTTGAATAGCCGCTTTACGGCTCTTGGGAGACGTGTGGATGTGTGGTCGATGTAGGGACAGCAAGAAAGAGGTTCCAGCATCGAAAACTTGTTCTCGTTGTCGCGGAATCCAGGGGAAACGAGCGTCCCAGGAAGTATCAGGATTTTGAGGCCTGAGGAACGCAGGTAGTGCATCCATCAAGGTCACTGCTTTCTCATGCAAAGCTTGAACGGACCCGTAATCTTTGGGGTTTCGCCTAGCCGCGCCGTTCGTCTTCATTTCATGGATGAGTTGCGAAGCTTTGTATCGAAACAGGTGTCCTGAGAATGGGTATGGTACTTCAACGTCCCCTGCCGAACGTATTGCCGTGGGAACAACGGTCGAAGGATCATCGGGAAAGTTGCAATCGATTGGAACTTGTATGTCACAATCGTCGACATTAATCATTCTTGGTCGCCCGAGCATCAGAGACATATGACTAGGTCTGTTAGTGAAATTGATTAGGGGCAAAAATAAGACTTGCCAGTCCCAGATGAAGAGGATCATCCAAAACCTTCTTCGATATTCATCGTACCAAAGCCTGCTCAATGTCTCCGCAACAGTTCCGCTCTGATCGACTCTTGCTTGTCTGTGCATATTTGAGCTCTTGAGCTTGTCTTGAGGGAGGTGTCAGCTTTCATCATGATCTCTTCTCATTCTTAGTCTCACCTGATGGAATTGCTCAATGCGTGCCATGACTCGGTTCCTCGACCACAGTCTTTCAACCACAAAGACCTGGTGAGATCGTGCTGGACAGAAGTCATAGTGGGTCGATGTCGACCCAGAACATCCATGATCTCCATTCCTGTATCAAGTCAGTCTTATGATGCAGTGTAACGTCCTTCAAGACTATCTCGAAGCTCTTCTCCAAAAATTCAACATGTGACGGGTTTTCTTAGCCTGCTCTCGCGATTTGCTTTTCGCATAAAATAGGAGGAGAGATGGACTAGTCCTGGACAATTGTACCTTGCCTACTATATTTCTCACTGATGTGGTTCCGTAAAGTCATATCTTCCACCTTGAGGAGTTTGATCGAAGCTGAATCCGGAGGCAAGAAATGCAGTGCGACAGCACAAATCTGAAAGAGTAAAGCCGGAAAGTAAAGCACATCTCTCGAAACATCCTTGAGCATGGGTAACTTCGAGACAGCAGGTCCAGGACAAAGCTCCTGCCATGACTTATATAGCTGTCGAAGGTAGTAGAGCTCGAAAAAGCCGCTGTACCAATTCAACTCAGACTGAAAGATCTCCGTCAAGTCTTCCACAACTGGTTTTGCAGGAAGTTCACAGACAAGACTCCAGAACTTGTCTTCCCATTGTTCTGGCTTCACAGTCCCTCTTGCTATGTTGGCAAGGCCAAGCTGATCGGTCGCCTTTCTTTCAAGGAGCTATGATTTTCAGTAAGTGACAACGAAGAACCAGAAATGTCCTTTCGTACCTGGTGCTGCAGGTCCATGAACACATTGCTTCCTTTCAAAGGAGAATAGCCGATCTGCTCTGCGATGTCGATCTCTCGCGTGGATGTCGGAGAGACATTTTCTTGGTCTTGGAATGATGTTTCAACAGTGTGGACTTTTTTATCCTCTTCAGAACTCTTTCTTGATCTGCTTGTATGTTAATAACATGTCCCTATCATCCTAGATAGAAGGAAAGGCCGTCTCGTGACCGCAAGTGGATAGAGAGCCAGGTGGATATAAATCATAGAAAAGGAGATGAAGTTTACCGAGGACCGACAACCGCATCACTGTATGAACAACGATTTGGAACATTTCGGGCGAGGCAGATATTGCACGGCTTTTGGCGGTCACACTAAAGAAATGTTAGACTATCGGGCCCGAAGAAAGAAGAATGGCGGGGTAAAATTGCACCTTCTGCTTCCTGCGATGACAGTCAGAACAGGTAGTAACTACTCGTCTTCTTTTTGCAGAAGCTGGACCGTCCATTTTCTGCAGAAAACTGCTATGGGGCGTCGAGGTAAGATAGAGAGAGCTTGGTGTCATGCAAGCTGCTGAAGTTTCGTCGTTGATGTCAGTCATATGAAAAAGAGGGGCAAGATTCGCAAGACTCGTACTCGGAAAGAGCTCGGTTGACGTCTCGCTTAGCTCAAAATTCTCCCCTTTTCCTCCCTTTTGAAGCATTTCTTTTATCAATTCGGTGTTTTTCTGTGTTGACTGATCGTTTCGTGGAAAAGCTGCCTAGAGGGAGGTATGCCTAGCTCTCATTCTTGCATTTTGGTGGCTATAGCTAACATTTGAACAACCCATCGTACATTCATTATTTCTAAGCGTGAACGGCTACCGTGAAGCAACCTCGCAACACCGCCTCATCTCATGAGTCAGTCCCAAAATCCGTCCAGTTACGGCAATATCTCGGAATGAGCTCCTTGATTGCTCTGGAGCTATTGGCGGGGCCAAACTGGAGAACAAGCCAGCCAACCATGACAAGCTGAACCTCCACGTACCCTTCGAATTCCAAAGACGATGCGATGTATCCCGCGAGCTCCATTACTTCGATAAGGATATTGAGATCACACTCAAGCTCACCAAAGTCCTCATTGTCAAAATATCAATGTTTTCCTGGCCTGAAATACTTTCTTGGGTTTCGGCCGAAAGACGCCAAGACATCATCGGCCGATGAATGAGCTTGGAAGAATTTGAAATTCTGCACTTTACCGGATTTAGGATTTAAAGATCCAAAGTTGCTATGCTCTTGGTTCCGGCCACTTAAAGCGCTGTCCGGACTTTAGAGGTCGTACCACAAGGCTGCGTTGCCTTGCTAAGGAGATACTGATACCACTTCAGACCAACACAACTTGAGCTTTGCGTACGAACTTAAAAGTATCCTTGCCCACTACGTACTCTAACGTGAAACGCAATTGAAACCTTTTTATCGAAAATATTCCGGACATTTTATAAATTCACCAAAAGAAAGACACAACGTCAAACTTGTTAGACGCCAAATTCCAAAGTATCTTAAAAGTCAACTAGTCCAACCCATATCTCTATCTCGGAAGCTGACCGATACACCATCGATATACAACATAAAAGGATGGCATAATTCCATGACCACAAGTAGACACTTACGACGTGCAACAGAAGTCAAGATTGGCGCCGATGATGGGATTCAGCAAGATGCTACATCAAGCAAATCTACAATACACCTCTCGTTGGGCCTTCGTTGCGGGCCAGGACTTCGCAAGAAGACCGGAGCCGCGCAAGCAAGCCTCTATCGCAGATTTGGAGTCCGTGACTTTTCTCGGCCAACGGGATGAAAATGTGAGAGTACAAAATCCAGAAACACATACTGTCCGCTCTGCCAAATTTGAAATCTTGATTGATTGACAGCAAGGAAAGACCTCATTGTCAACAGTAGAGTTAGAAACTTGTCAGAACGCAACAGAAAGTGCAAATTGTCGATTTCAGACAACGAGTAGAGCTTCTCGAACCACTGATTAATCTCGTAGCTAGATTATCCACAATACCCATCGGTCCATCGGAAGCACGTTCCCTCTTCGAACATATGCAACAATAACTTTAAAGTGGAATATTTCTCTAGGCACATGCACCACATGGATGCATGCCGGAGTTCAGCTTACCAACGTGCTGTTCGACCCGGTTCAAACAACCGTCACTGAAAATCTTGAGTTTCTGAAAATCGCGCTTCATTCTAACTACAATTTACTTTGGTTTCAAGAACTCATATGCAATCAAAGTATGGATCTGAGCAACTTTGACAAGCTCATCAGCCATGACATATTCATCTGCAGCTCCCATACCGTACCCAGTGCATCCTACGACGACAGTCGGGATGCCAGCCATACGGTATAGCCTTGAATCTGATGCACCAACTCGCATATTAACGACGGAGCGTGTGCACCTATCCATGACTTGCTGAGATGCTGCTAAAGCTGATTGAACAAGGGGATGTGTTGGAGAGGTGTAAGTCGGCTCATGGCTCCTGATCATCCGCCAACTCACACCGGCCATAGCATCAAGACTCGTGTGAAGATGCTCCTCGACTCTTGCAACCGGAATACCTACTGGCAGTCGTATGTCGCCTTCGGCAGATGCTTCACTAGGCATGAGGTTGCGCAGCGTACCGCCACTGATAGTTCCAATGTTGACAGTGACACGCTGAAGAGTTTGAGACTCACCTTCCCCAGCTGCAGCTTCTGATACATGACTTGCTGCCGCAATGGATTTGCTGACCTCGGGAGGTGCTTCCACAAGCAAGTTTTCAAGCCGCTCTACAGCATCCAAGGCCTTACGCAGACGGTCAATGGCGTTGATGCCTTTATGAACATGTGCGCCATGAGCGGAAACTCCTCTGGCTGTAATCTCAAACCAGCAGAACCCCTTCTCCCCAAATCTGACAACATTGGGCGAACCAACATCACCACAAACCATAGCATCACCCCCCGCAGCTCCGACATTATCCAGCAGCCATTGGGTGCCTAGCGAACCCATACTCTCCTCATCTCCAGCGAGCGTGATAACTATCTCGCCCGACCACAAGTGTTTCTGCTCCGCCAGTATAGTCGCAGCCATGATCGATGCCGCAATCCCGCCTTTCATGTCTGACACCCCTCGGCCATACACTCGACCACCTTTCAATATGCCACCCAGAGGCGGGACTGTCCAATTGAGGTGTTCGCAGACCGGGTAGGTGTCCAAGTGTCCATTGAAGACAAGTCTTGGGCCTGGACGACCGCTTGAAATCCTAGCGACTATATTGACAATACCCGGCGCCGTCTCATGCCGTGTGATCTCCGCTCCAGGAATCTTCCCTAGAAGATCTGCGGCAGTTTCCGCCACGAGTGTTGTGTCGCCTGGTGGATTTGGGGACGCCGCAGCCACGAGATGTTGGGTGGCTGAGATGATGTCCTGCTCTCGAAGGGAGACTTGACTCTTCAGTAGCGACTGACATGAATCTGCCATTCTGTCGGTTTTTTGACAAGTCAAGAAATCCGGAAAACAATTCGTTATCGGTGCTGCATTCTGCTCTCGCCTTGGTTCGAGGAAGCCCTTCAGCAAGCTAGCAACTCCGAAGCAGAATTGGCCGACAAATCAACCTGCGCCCGTCGCCGTCTTCTCCCGAGAATGTATGTCGACCATGTCAGAAAGGATTGTAGCTCCGCGAGATCCTTTTAAATATGTTCGAGGTCGTCAATTCCTACTGCATACGTTTGGAAGAGGGGTTGAGCTGTGCTTACTACAGGGCCTTTTAATTGCTAAGCGAGAGAAAATACGTCCAAATTCTGTCGAAATTCCGAGTGGTCTGCCCAATCACCTGTCCAGATCTTCTTTTTTTGGTCTGTAATTGGCCTGTACGTAGTATATCTCGTCTCCACACTAAGACCCCTGCTAGCGGATTCTTCAACGTCCTCCCACTTCTGAGACTGTTCCATACATACTTTTTCGCTAAAGCTCTATTCCGAAGTCACAAAGCCAGTAAGAGATATGTCATCTCTTCCATTCTCTTCAAGTTCATTTATCTTCCTTTTCTTTCGACGGTCTCCAAGTGTTGAAATTGGTTGCACGGGGGAGTGTTGACATAAAATGCCAATTTTCCAGCTAAAGGGGCCATGATTACATGAAATTTCTATCAGAAGTGGGATAGCCAGAATAAGAGCCAATGGGTGAATATATTCTTATCTTCTGTTATTTAGATGTGCCTGTTATGCTATCTCGGCCCCATTTGCATTTTCAAGTTCTCTTCCACTTCCGAAGTTGGCGCAACCTGCTGCGCTTCTGGACCTCTACCTAGCTGTGGCACTCCGGAATTGATGATTAGATGCAGGATCAACAGTACAGTTTCACAAAGAAACGAATACATCCAAGGTGGGGTGACCTAGTCCAAGCGGACTGTGTACCATGAGTTGAATGGGCCTAGCTCCCGCAGAGTTGATATCATTCCCTTAGAGTGTATTCTGCCACACAATCGTCATCCATTGCTCCTTCAGTTCCATTAACTGCAGATCTTCCAGATTGTCATCACCTCAATCGTCATGGAATCTCGCAGAGAGCTCCAAATGCCTCGTCGACAGAGCGCGAAAAGGCGTCCCCAGAAAGACCTACAGCCTCCCGAATCTAATCAAGATCGTGAAGCAAGATCTACGAATATCGACCAGTCACATGCTCTCAAACGCAAGCTCATAGCTCAGCATCTCTCCATAATAGCACTCGGAGGTGCCTTGGGGACTGGTCTCATTATTGACACTGGCCCAGCACTGGCACGGGGCAGTCCTGCTGCAATTCTGATAGCTTATGACTTCTTGGGTTTGTCGTATACTTGGTGTTACTGTAGGTGCTCTTGGAGAAATTGCAGCGTAGCTGCCAATGTCTAGCGGGTTTGCTGGGTATGCTTCGAGATACGTCGATCCTGCAATGGGCTTCGCACTTGGCTATTGGTGAGCCTTCCCAATGTCTCCAAGAAGCAGTCTCGCAAGCTTGCCAACGAATATTGACCCTGTAATGTCAATTATTGGTTCAAATATCTCATTCTTCCTCCGACTCAACTGACTACAGCTTCTCTGGTTTTACAATACTGGGTTCCTCGGGCGCAAGTCAATCCCGGCGTCTGGATTGCTATATTTCTTGTCGTCATTGTCCTATTCAACTTCTTTGGCGTGAAATTCTTCGGCGAATTGGAATTTTACCTCAGTGCTCTGAAGATTGTTATTGTCGTCGGACCCCTCGTTTTGTCTGTCGTCGTTGTCTCTGGAGGAGGCTAAATCACGAGGCCATAGGCTTCCGATATTGGTCAAATCGTGACGCCTTCAGCCACTTCATCCAAGGTAAACTCTACCTTACTCCGAAACGTACTTGAGTCCTTGAATTAATACGTATAACCAGAAGGTACCATGGGTCAGTTCTTTGCGTCAATTGCGGTCCTAATTTCGGCGGCATATGCCTGCTTGGGCACCGAACTTATTGCCATAACCTTTGGTGAAACCGAGAACCCACGACGCAATATTCCTTGTGCAATCCGACTCACTTTCTATCGAATTACCGTTTTTGGTTTTCTGGCATTTTTGAATGTCTCAACAGGTTCTGCTGAAGTCTTTCAATATTTTGTTAACGTGGTCACGATTTTTGAGATCCTGACTTGGATGTCCCTCCTTATAACACACATCTGCTTTGTCCGTACTCGAAAAGTTCACCTCATATCCAACTCAATGATGGTGTACACCGCACCCTTCGGTCTATGGGGAACATATTTCGCTCTCGTCGTTTGCACCATCATCGCACTCTTCAAGAACTTCCACGTTTTCGTCAAGGGTAGTGTGACAGGTAGCGACTATGGAGATTTTGATTATAAGAGTTTCATTACTGGATATCCTGGTATTCCGGTTTACGCAATTCTATTTGTGGGATTTAAGGATTTTAATAAGACGGAGTTTAGAAGGCCGGAGACAACGGATTTGTATGCGAGGAAGCAGGAGATTGATGATGAGGAAGCTGAGTTCCTTGAGCGGCGCACTTGCTTCATGGGCCTGGTGGGCCAAAGGGGTGGTATAGGTTTATTCCTTGGCTGTTTTGAGCGAGATTGGATGGTGTGATCGGGGTAGGATATTTGATGTACAACCTTCGAGTCATACTTTGGATTGAGAAGAAGTGAAAGGGATTATAAGTGCGAAGACAAATGTGAAAGCCAAGCGAGGTTGATAGGTAGGAGGTCATCAACTCATCTTCGCTTGCAAATTGCAGCTAAAAAAGGAGAGAGGTCAAAAGAATAATTTATAGGCGGTTGGATTTGAACCATCGGCTCACGAGTAGAAACCGGAAGATGCTGCACCCTCCTCTGGGGTGATCTAATACTAGCCTCGGGGAGCTATCTAACACAGGATTTCTCGTACGCTTTGAGACCACTAAGCTATCTATATAGCACTCATGTACTTTATTTCAAGCCGAAGTGATTGCCAAATACCGCTCTGGCCTCGCTTCACGCAAAAAGGGGGAAGCAGCCGAGTCGACTGTTCAAGAACCTCCTTCACTTCACCAAAACACGAAACCGCCATCAAACCCCAAAAAAGCTTCTTCACAAGAAAAAAAGCAAGCTTTGGAGGCGGTTGGAATCGAACCAACGATCTTACGAGTCAATCTGTAGGCGCCTAAGCACTCGCTCTCCCATCCGCTAGTATAATCCAATACAGGCCAAGGGAGTCAGAAGTTTCTCATGTGTGTTAACCTTTACACCACACCTCCTTGTACATTAACGGTAAAAAGCACATACTTAAATCTATACAATGCACACAGAAGGGGAGTGAAACTTGCACCCGCGTCAAAGATCAACGCTCACTGCAGCAAAAAAAAGGGGAAGGAGAGACCTGCCGTCAACCGAGCATCATTGTTTAACGTTTGTAGGTATTGTTTAGCTTCTAAAAATTCAAAATTAACAATAGATCAAAGAATTCTGAACGGGAACATGACTCTTAAGATTGTGTGAAGTTAACAGAGTTGAAGGGAACCCTCACTTACACTAGCAAAAGGGGCTTGGTTTCCGTTTGCTCTCCCTCACCAACTTCAAACCCCCAAAAAGTAAACCAACGATGGAGGCGGAAGGAATCGAACCTCCGATCCCACAATTTGAAGCTTAGGTTCCCCCAACAAACAACTCCATCACCAGGAAGGGGTTTGGCCTTTGAGCGGTGGTTTTGTGTAGGTTTTCTATATATTTTTTTGGTTGCCCCGTGGCCTCAGGGATAGTCGGTGGTTCCTTGCTCTTTCTTCCGACAAGAGGATTGTCAATTTGACAGAGAAAAGAAGGGAGACCGACTATAGATGCCTGGTGATGGAGATGCTTGCTGACCAAGTACTTCTTGTGTGCTCCGACCATTGAGCCACACCTCTTGATTAATGTTGATTTTTGTTTGGTGGAGGGAACGTGCTTATTGAAAACTATAGAGATAGATTTGGGAGGATGCTAGAAGAGAGGATGGGTATATCTCGGACGAGGAATGGCAGAATGCGTGCAAACGGAGCTGCATGACTTGGAAGCAAACGAGGGATGCACAGAAGTGGCATGACGGAAGCCCCCACATCGTCAGTAAAGCAGCGGTAACAGCAAAGCAGAGTAGCAAGCAAGAAGAGAGCGAAAACTCGTTAAAGCTCATCAGTACCCGAGAAGTTGAACGAAAATCATAAGTAGTTTATGTAGATTGTGTAGGCACCTAGGTATATCAGAGAACGCCTCAACTATGCATCATTCCTCTGTTCCAGGACCCAGTCCGCAGACCGAGCTCGTCATCTAGGTATAATACCCCCAAAAAGTCACCATTTGAGAGACCGAAATGCACGCAGGTACAGTAATTGAAGGCTTCCCATGCCACACCTTCATACGCTGAAAGTAGAATCGGAAATCGACCCACGCCATGCTTCATGAAAAGAAATCCTTATGCTGGCCCAAACTCCATCCATATGTGCCGTATCCCATATGCGAGCCTCTATGCGCAACTCCATTTGCCCATTCCCGTTCCCATAGTAAAAACATACAAAAGAAAATTTCTACTTAAACAAGCTCCTCAGATCTTCGAGACGTTTTCTCGCCGCCTCGGCTTTGTCGATTCGGCCACGACCTTCACTATCCATACTCAGTTGTGCAAGTTTCTTCTTTTTCTCTTGCAGCTCCAGCATCTTCTCTTCGAAACTGTCGTTCATAATGTATCGCACTGTCTCGACTTCTCGCTTCTGACCAAGTCGATGGACACGGTCGACGGCTTGGGCTTCTGCAGCGGGATTGTATTGAGGCTCCATGACGTAGACTTTGTTGGCAGTCGTAAGATTGAGACCGAGACCACCTGCTGTGATGGAGACGAGGATGACAAGGATAGTTGGATCGTCTCGGAAGTTCTCCATTGCTTGGCCACGAGCAGTACGGGACATCTTGCCATCGAGTCGACAGTAGTTGATGCCGTTTTCTTGGAGAGCAAACTGGATGAGATCCAAGTGTGCGGTCCAACCCGAGAAGACGACGCTCTTGATCGGGGCCTCATCCAGCATGAGCTCAGATTCTTGTTTCGATGCAAGCAAGTCTGCAATCAATGCCTTCGTCTTGGTGTGGGGGCCACCGTAACCTTCAATCTCCTTGCCGTGGTTGGCATTATCCCTGGTCTTCGTTCGGCATTCTTCCTGATCCTCAACACCTCCTTGTTTGAGAGGGAAGTAGGAGAGCTTGATGACTTGCTGGCAGATGGGACAACTGATCATTGATTCACCTCGAGCGATGCCCTCCATATCAGCCTTGTATCTGTCAAAGCAGGCATTGCAGATGATATGAAAGCATGGGGTCATATGGCCGATGATTTCGTCTTTAGGCTCTCCATCCGAGTCAACTGCTTCTCCTGGGCCAATCTTCCGGACACAGGTTAGACAGTTATCCGCGTTTGTCTCCTTCATCAGATTGTACATGTCGTAAGCTTGCTTCGCAGACAGAGCTGGTCGGTCATCTTCATCATCGCTGTCCAAATCAATGGCCGAATCCTTGCTAAGACCACTCATCACTTTCAGGTCTTCCTCGCTGAGAAGATCTCTACCATGAGCACAGATGAGTCGCAAGCGGAGGATTGATTGCAGGATGTGGACGTATGACTTTCCGGTCAAGCTCTTCTCCCTCGCACCAACGATAACTTTGACTCGGTCATTAGCATTCTTAGCAAAGATCTCGTAAATCGCTCGCTCTTCAACGCTGAAGTCGAGCTTGACAAGGTGATCTCGGCGTGCAGGAAGATCGATTCTGTCCTTGAGGCGTCGGAGAGTGATGCTATCAACTAGTAGTCGAAGCTTGGGCAAGATCTCAGGGTCACACATCTTGAACGGAGCCATGATATATTGAGCAAAACCGCCTTTCTCGTCAAAAGGCTTGATGCGTAAGAATGTCATCAAAGCACCCAAATCCTCCAAGCGATTTTGAACTGGAGTTCCGGTGACAGCCCATCTGCGGTTGGCAGCTAATCTGCATATAGCCTTCGACTGCTGCGTAGACTGCTCTCGAATCATATGAGCTTCATCCAGGACAATTCTGAACCAGTTGATCTCTTCCAGCGGGTAGGTGCCATGTTTCTTCTTGCTTCGATGATTGAATTCGCTAGCAACAGAGCCGTAAGTAGTGATCACAAGGTCGAAGTCAGCGAGCTTGTTGATATCCTTGATTCTGTTCGGGCCATGGTAGACATAGTACTTGAGAGTACCAGGCTTGATGTGTTGCTTGATTTGCTCCTCCCAATTGGCAATAGTACTGAGAGGTGAAACAAGTAGAGTGGTCTTAGCATTAAGTTTGAGAGGGGTCTGCTCGAGCTTTGGCAAAGCTGTCTTGCCCTTGCGTACAGGACAAAGATCTCGGTCATCCTTCGATGCACAGGGAGCCTGCTGTGACCACTCGATGGACTTGTTGTCAAGGGTAGTCATAACGAGAGATAAGATGCTCAAAGTCTTGCCGAGACCCATCATATCGGCCAGAATACCACCAAGAACTTGAGGCGGACTTTTTCGTTCTTCTTGCCCAGTGATGACATTAAGATAGGTTCTTTCGCCACTGGCAGATATGTTCAGTCGCCATAAAGAGCTATTGGACTTATCTTCCCTGCCAAAGGTGCGTTCCTTCTCTTTGTTAGTCATGAAGTACAGACCTTGCTTTTGATGTTTTAGAAGCTCAGTCGTGATGCGAGGATCTGCCTCCAGCTCCTGGAGGTTCTCGGAGCGTTCCAAGTTGTCAAACATTGACACAATATCATTCCTAATCTCCTCAGTGGTTCGCTGCGGTCCTTGCGGTCGGGCACCATAAGAGTACGCATTGGAAGGTCGAGCTTGGGGTTGAGGAGGCTTTTGGATAACATGTGGATTATGTAGCTCGACTCCAGCCTCGACAAAGAAAGGCGTTCGAAGGAAGAGTCCCTTTTGAGATAAGAAGCGTCCAATCTGTAGAGCATGCTTCCTTGGCCCATAAATGTTCAGATCAAGGTTGTATCGAACCGACACTGCACTACCAGGGGGCAGATCACCCTCTTTCTTTGGCCGAGCAAGAATCCTGGATGCTGTTCGAATTCCAAACTTGGAATCGAGCACAGGTGTCAAGCCGATAGCTGTGTTGACATCCACGTTGCCGATAATCTCACGTGTGTAGTCTACTGCGTGGATAACGTTGGTCTTATCGTTGTACCGTCTTCGCAGGACGATCTTGACCTGGGGCCAGAAGCCTTGGGATACAGCCACAGTTCCTGGCTTCGCGGCGGGGACCTTGAAGGCGAGAATCTCGGATCCTTCGATGCGGCCGTAGCAGACCTCTCTGTCTTCAGAGCTCTCCAGTACCTGGATATCATCATCGTCGTCGTCGTCGTCGATGATGGTCGATGTATCCACAGGCGCTGTGCCTCTCGATTCTGCTTGCTTCCGACCTTCCTCCCTCTGTTCCCTCATATATTGGCCTATGACGCCACCCTTTCCACCACCGCTGAATTCGCCCTTTCCGTGCTGCCCCCGCTCGTCAACAATCTTCCTTCGCTTCTGAGGTATCATGTCTCGGTCCACCACATTGTTTATGCGCTCCAGCATATGACCCATGCCTATATGTCCGTTGCCATTCGTATACGAAGCAAACCCATTCCTGTTCGTACAGTTTGGTTTCATGCTGTCATGACTAGGAGAGGGCGAGGGATGGCTATGGTAGCTCGAATGTGGCGAGCCTCCCGGGCTATCGAACTGGAAGGTGAGGTTGGTATTGGTTGAGGCATTACTCGAGAAGCCATTCGGTGTACTGGTATGCGACGGAGTAGGATTGTAGCCTCGGGGATTCAATAAGGCAGACGGGTTCCATTGCTGCTGCGGGAAAGCGGGGCTACCGTTCGCAGTCGTGGGGATATTGTTAGGGAGTCGACCTGTAGCAAGAATATGCGCATGAGCGTCATATTGGTGTGAAGGTATTGCTAGGGGCGAAGGGGAGTAGATGTGATTGTGGTTGTGGTTGTGGAGGCGAGGCTCTGGACTTCCAGGTCCTGCATGGAACTGCGATGGCGAGGCGTTTGATGCTGGGTAGTATGGAGATGTACCGTTTGACTGATTCCAGGAAGACATTGCTTCGCGATCCTCCGTGATCCACCCACGTTACGGTCGCATGCAGATGTGCTGTTGTGCTTGCGCCGTTCGTACTCAAGTAGCCATCCAGACCTAGGAAATGGGTGAGGGGCGGTTATGTCGAGGATACATCAAGACTTTGGGGGTTCGATACGAGGGTCGAGACAAGTCGCTAGAGCTGTGATGATATTAGGAAGTCGAAAGGTGAGCGGTTGGGGTTGGTGTTCAGTATGAGAAATCGAGTCGGTCGTCGTGATTACCTTTGGTTTTGTGATCTACCCGGGTATGGCGCCGATAACGCGAACACGGCCCTCAACGGAGTTCCAGGTACTTTGTATTCTTGGCGTAAGTTTAGTCAGCGATGGCGAGCGAGACGAGCAAAGTTTTTGATCATCGAGTCATTCGGCAATAAATTCGTCTGCTCAGCTAGTAAAACGGTTAGCCTGCATACGGTCTGATCTTGAGTCCGTTACTTGCGTCGAAGTTATCACCTTTTTAGCATTTTTTAACATTTCGTCCCTTGCCTCTTTGTTCCGTCCAATAACTTTATTTTTGCTCGGTTCCCACAAGTGAGGGGCTCGTGAGGTTCACGTTTGACACGAAACTCAAAAGATCCAACCATTTCTAAGCATTTCAAATACATCCTGCCTTTCACTGCTTTAATGTAGCAGATGTATAATAATGAGGAATATTAATGAGAGAATTGGGGATTCAGCATCTATTCCCACCACTCGACCCTAACCTCCTTCGGCTTCACATAAAATCGTCCCGAGTGATGGACATTCAAGGACAAAGACCATACTGTCGAATGTCCCATCTGGCAACTTGAACTCATTCTGCAGATACTTCCGGGGAAATCACAATGAAAAGAACGGATTTTCAAACTTACTCGAAATACTCATCTTGCCACTTGACAATCCCATTGAGAATACCCCAAAACCTCTATCCGGAAAATGAATACTCAGACTTGTGATGCAGAAGAACAAAACACCATGCATTATTTCTCCCAAGAGACCTATAATGTATTCATGCACGCATGCTCAACGCCCCAATTCCCAAGTTCCTAATTATAATACACCCAAATGCCCTCGCCCCTCTTATTTCCAAGTCTAGCATGCATGCTCTACTCTAACACCAAGTAAACACCGGATTTTTACTCTTCACCGTCTCTAACCTCTCCACAATCACCTTCCGCTGATTGCCCTCCATACCTTCAGCAGCAGCATACCCAAGATCCCCTTCTAGATCATCTCCATCGTACAACATCGGAACTTTACCGTTCTTCCGATTCGTGAAAGAAAAACGTCGGTTTTCGATACGAGGAGCGTAAGGTGGTGTTCGTGAAGGGCCGTCGTAGGACATTCGACTGCGCGTGTGGTTGTATGCTGGTCGTTCCGAGAATTTCACTTGTCCGTTCTTGCCGAATTCTCTGCGGGAACCAGAGTTGATGTGTTCGATGGAAGCCCCTGAAATTCGGCCCACACTGTCTTCGCTGTGGCGTGGACTGACAAGATCGAATCTGTTAGGACTTGGCAGCTCTGTTGACGGACTAGCAAGACCGAGAAGATCTGGTTGAGGGGCAGAGGCGTTGGCTGCGCTGATGTCCATTTCTTCGGCCTCTGGTAGGTTCTTTTGGAATTCGGGGTTGTTGCGTCTTCGCATCTCTGCGGACGGCACTCGCATGGGTACGGCCACAGGAATATCGACCAAGTCGTCCCAGACGCATACTCTTGCTCTCCTCGTCAACTCCAACGGCCCGTGATCAGCTAGCTTGAGAGTCTCAACCACATTCCATGCTTGACCTTTCATGACTGCAATTTGTCTTGCAAACATCCTCTCCTGGAAATCAGCATCCTGACTAAACACTTTCCGCAACTCAAGCTGTGTCTCGCTCCACCATTGCTTCGAGGTGAGAAGCGGCAAGAAGTGGTCCCGAGTTGCTTGAGAAAATGGCTGACCAATAAGTGATACTGGCAAGAAGAGCCATCCGAAAGGGAAACTTCGCCATGCATCAGGGTGTTTCCAAGGCCATGAAAGACTATTGTCTATAGCTCCAATCACCATATTCGGTCCTCCATTCCTTGAAGGTGTGACTGATCTACTCCTAGCTTCCATGGGCTGTTGTACTCGATACGGCGCAGTCTTTGATGGTATGCTGACATCAGAGAGATTGACTAATCGTGGTGCGAGTTCTTCGTCCTCTTGATCCCGTCCTCCGTCTATTTGTGGTGGAGGCGCAACAATACTAACATCCTGGTTTTCGTAGTCCACCTTTATCATCCAATTGTCCAACCCTCTGTCCGTATTCCTCATAATATAATCCAGTATGACCAACTTCTCCAACTGTTCTCGGAACGATTGTTGCAGCGTTTCTGTCCAGGTAAATCGTTCTGGAGCGTCTCGTGGTGGCGTAGCTTGAGTGGCATTGTCTTCATCGTCCGATTGAGCACCATTCGGTCTGCAAGTATCTTTCCAACCTTTCTTCTTCTTAGGTGCATCTGTTGGCCTGTATCCTCCTCCATGATCCGGCCAAGGGTGCTCCCGAAGGAAGATGTTCGCATCCTTGAACCCCTTCAAAAACACCTGAAAGCTTCCAGGTTTCGAAGGAAAAGGTTTCTTCTTCCGATAAAAATTCCGTCTGTCCCAGAAATCGTAGTGAAAGGACTTCGAAGATAAATAAACAATATCCGTATAGGGCACCAGATTCGTCCGTAACCTGCAATCCAACGTATACGCCGCCGCCTCCGAAACATAACTGAGGTTAGGAATAAGACAAGCCCTCCCAAAACAACATGGAAACAAATTCCTATGTATCCATTTATTCCATTTCGGATTCCCCGCCGCATACGGCTCCTCATCCTTCGGTTTAAAAACACCCACCACCTTCCCCTCACTATTCCTCGCAAAATAGCTCCCAGAACTTCCTTGTGTAATCATCTTCGGATGAACCCCATTCTCAATGGCGACTCGAACGCTCTCAACCACATCATCGAATTCCAGCTTCGACATCCGTGCCGGATCGAGGTCCGAAGCCAACGTCTCAGCCGTAGCAGGCCTAACCCCCTCCGGCGCCTGAAAAACAGAATGATGAATTTCCAACTTCTCCTCTTCGGCCGTCTTTCCCTTCACCTTATTAATCTTAAACTTGCTGGCGATCTCGTCTGCCCATCGTTCCAATCTCGCGTTGATAGCTTTGATATCCACGCCTGAATTACTTCTATATCGTCTTCGATTTCGGGGTCTGCGGGAGGTGGTAGGAGAGGTTGTGCCGTCGGTATACATGCCACCGTGGGGACGCGGTTGGGTTATGGATGCGAATCGGGGCGCGGAGGCGGGTTGGAGGGAGGCATAGCTGGCTCCGAGTTGGGAGTCGTCTTCTGAGTCGGTGTCTTCGGCTTGGGCAATGCGGGCGTAGCCCGTTGTTGGAGGTCTGTCCCTCGGCATGGTGGATGGATTACCGTGACGATTTCATGTTGTGGAGGTGTGATTGTGGTGAATTGAGGTTGGTGACGAAATGTCTTGCCAGCTTGCTTCTGAGAGTCGCGTCACGATAGCGGCCTTTGACAAGGATGGCGAGCTATCACGTGAAAATGTATGAGCATCAGTTTCTAGTGGAGGGACAGTGGTCTCACAATATATGAAACGTGGTTTCTCGACGAATACTCATTGGCAATCTGGCCTGGTATTGTAGGACAAGCACCGACGTTGTAGTGAGCTGATATCTTGAGTTCTAGGGGTACTCCCCCTATCGACTCCGTGGTTCATACTGCTACCATTTTGAAAAATTGAGTGACCCGAATAATTATACTAATATTCAAGCTTCTATACTAATCTGAAAGAGCGACTTGAGTGAGTTCTAGACCATGTTCAGGACGCTCTCAAGAGCTATCCCAAGAATCCGGGTATTTTTACCACCAACCAGTCCACCATTTTTAAAAAAACAACCGTCCCTCCCCTTTAGACACATTACCGTACCTGTGCTGCACCCAAATCATACCCAAAGATCTAATATACAAACGCCAGTGCAGACCTCTACACAGGGGATCCTAAAACGCAACACCAACACTATTTCTCCCCGGCACATGTCTTGGCATCGGCTCCATTCTCCACCTCTCATCACTTCCCATCTCTTTCTCCCCAAAGGTCCTCACTCTCGTCAGTTCCAAACTCTTCTCATTCCTCTCCGTCTCAATCGAGAACTCCCTTATCTCAACATCTCTCTTTTGTTCTCTCTTCTGTCCAACCCCAGGACTAGAATCCGGAGTCCAAGTTGTTGGAATAGTCGGCTCATCCAACTCGCTTTCGAGTGTACTGATTGTGCTGACGGTAGAGTTGGAAACGCGTCGAGACGATTGTTGAATATCAACACATTGGTAGAAACCTTCTCGGCTGGTAAGGGGTTTGGGGGTGTTGGTTACGGAGTCGAGGGAGCTGGTGCGGGCGTGCTCATTTGATGAAGAGGGGAAGAGCCAGTTTGAGACTCGGGAAAAAGATTTCTTCTTTCGAAGTGGAGGAGGAGGTGATTGGAGGACGAGTGGGAGTGGTGGTGGTGGTGGAAGGGCGCGTTCTAGACGGGAAGGAAGGTTTGAAGATGTCGAGGATGGTGAGGGTGTTGTGAAAGCTGCTGATGCTTCTGTAAACGACCTACTTTTGTTAGCTCTAAATATTCGCAACGTATTCGGACTTCATAGAAAGAAGATATTCATTGCCAAGCTCGGATATCGAAACTCTTAAAATGTTCCACGTCGCCAGAATATTCATGGGGAGGAAAGGCGTGAACTTACTTGAGGCGTGTAGGAATATGAACAGTCTTTGACGGGGCAGTTCTGGGGCGTAGATCGGCATGAGGAAGAGCAACACGAGCAGCAAAGGAGGGTGCCATTGGTGGTATTGGGACTGGCGTAAATGATCGTACATCAGGTGGAGGTGGCATTGGTTCTATGAAGTTAGTCAAGAGTCGTATATGAACATTAGGAAACATACCTTGATTCTCCGAATAGATGCTGTCTTGCCGAGTTGTCGCGCGACTAGTTGGTCGACTATTCAGATAGATACTTTTTCTTTCTTCAATGATTTCCTCGATATCCTTCAGACGCTGTTCTAACTCATACTTCTCGTGCAAGGCCGACTTGACTCGTTGATATACGGGTGGTTCCGTCATCGATCTTAGGCGAGCGGGAGGAAGTGGTTTTGGAAGCTGGTTCTCCAACGCTGCCAACAACTCCTGCGTGCTCAATGATTCTGGTCGTGGTTTGTAATGTGCCGTCCACTCTGAAGTCCCAGACGCTCCAGAGCTGGATCGGACAGGTTTCCGGGGTATCCGGAATGACATTGTACTATCCGACCTTGACTCCGCGAACGTTGCCGGCGGATACGGCAGTGCCTTTGAGTCGCCTGGGTATGACATATCGTCGATGGCGCCGAAGTGGGACAATATTGGTGACAGCTGGTTTTCAGGCATATAGATGCTCAGCTCTAAAGGCCTGAATCGCTCAGTTCTTCTTGGAACTGAGTTCTCGACATGTCGAAACTCTGTCGGCGCACCGATACGCGGCCTGCGCGATCCATTGCGCGATCTGTTGCGTGGTCCATTATATGCATTAAGTGTTCTTCTCACAGAGAAGCTTCCGCGGCTTGATGCGCGGGATGCAAAGCTCTTGGTTCTTGTAACCCATTCTCGACCTCTCGACTCGTGCTCTTGAGGTTGTGGGATCGGTGGAGGAACAAGACGAGGTTGATGAAATTCAATCCTCATCGGCTTCTCGATACCTAATAATTGTTAAGACATACTGCATGCAGGAGCTTGATAGTGCTTACCACGCCTAGGCGCTTGCTCCTTCAACAACGGTGAGCAGCAATGAATTGTCTCCCCCAAAGCCTTGTAAGCATCATCGAGCCCGCTCAATATCTTCATGGCCGCGACTTCGCACCCAACACATGCGCACGTCAAGAATCAGAAATAATGAGAAAGAGAGGAGAATGAAGAAGCTTTAGAACTAGCCTCTCCATTGGGGAAATCGGATGGCAAAGAGAGGAACGCTGCTAGACTGACCATGTGCTTCGATTCGCTCACTGCGATATGTGAAGTGGTTGCACATCAGGCAGGCGCGTGTCGAGCATGTCATGCTGGTGTACCAATCGGCAGGAGAAGTTTGTCTCTCGACAGCGGGTATGGAGAGCAGTGAGAGGCTCATATTTAAAGAGGGGATCCTTAGCTTGCCCTTAATTCTCAAGTGTAGGGCCACTCGCGAACTTGATTGGGCCCCAGTGACGTTGGGCGGCAAGAGATGGCCCGAAAGAGCACCCAGTTGCCGCCAATGATATTGGAATACGACTAGATTGAGCTAGACTTTGAAGCTTCGTCTTAACTAAAGGTTGTGGTGAAATAGTTCGTTGAACTAGGTGGTGGCGTTCGTGTCAAACTTGGGTGATGAGTTGAGATAGTTGCCGACGGGAAGACAAGGTTTTTAAAGCTGGAAAATGGGAGTATCACGTGACGACTAATTTAGTGTTTCCACTTGAAATATTTTGCGATCTTCTTGCTGGACAAGGCCATTGGAGATATATCAATCTTCTTGTTGCATTATATTTCTGTAAAAAAAAATCCGAATATCAAGACTTGAAAACGCCAACCACGTGATATACCTCTGTACGAGTATCTCCCCTCCATTAGTCTAGTCATGCCTGCAGAGCAGAGTCCAAGGAGATGCATATTCCAAAACTTAGATTTTGATGTGTTGTGCTGGCCAGAAAAAATGGCGTGCTGAAAGAGTGTGCAGGCCCAAAAGGGGTTGTGGCTGCAACCCCTCACAGGTTGCAGCTACACTAATAGAGAAAGAACAATAAACATTCAAGAAACTGTGTTTGACTTGAGATTTAAAGTTGATCGAAAAATTCTGAAATCCAGAGTAATTTTTTAAGAAAAAAATATTAATTAATTATTAGTTTTTTTATATATATTATATTCGATATTCGGGCCGATTTAATTATTTTTCGATTTTTTTAAGCTCTCTTGGCAGGGCTTAGCGAGAGCTAAAGTCTCTCACTCTCTCCTGCAGCTCTGTGAACGTTCTAGGCACATGGCTAATCCCGCAGTCACTGGCCACACAAACGTCGAGCACATGAAACAAAATAGGAGAAAGATTCTCCTCCATTTGTTTCGTCGCCTTGAACTGACCGAGGTGCTCATTGGAGAAATGCTTTTTCAAGCTGCAGCTCATGCACATTTCTCGGCTGACACGAGCACTAGCCTCCCCTCCTAGTCAGGAGGCTTTCTATGTCTCAGCTACCCCACATTCACACCATGTGTGGCTTATTGCACAAGCATGATTGTCTTCTCGAATTACTCGAATACCTACAGACTCTCACATAAGACTTGGATTTCGGTTTCCTGCCCAACATGTTAGATAACACGTGATAGGTCCGAGTCGAACTTCCCAGAACGCGGAGTCAACAGGCCCAGCCGATACACTCATTTGATTTCATATTCACGTGGCAGTAAATGCATTTTGACTTAACGATGGAAGTGCGGACACCGACATATTTCATCCTTTGCGAATCATGCGCCCTTCTTTCAGCCGCCGTTTGCTACTGCTATTATTAGCAGTAGCTACACAAGCAACCACTGATCTTACACAATATGTTCTGCCTTCTGTAAGTTTCTCCGTTGAAGCTCGAGAACAATGGAGCTAATTACTAGAAGACAGGTGAAAATGGGGGCAACACTTTCCCGGGCGTGTCCTTACCTTTTGGTATGGTCAAGCTGGGACCAGATGTCTATACTGGAGCGGACAGCTACTCAGGATTTGCCTCTTCTGGTGTCTTTACTGGGTTCTCGATGATGCATGAGACTGGGACCGGAGGAGCACCAAAATATGGCGTCGTTTCCCAGCTTCCAGTCACGGGCAACATCATCAACCCTCTGGACGGTCTCAATGACTCAAGAGCTGCTCCAGACGTGACCACTGTGGGGTATTACAAGAGTTCTCTGGGATCTAATATCACCGTTGAGCTTGCCGCAACCCCTCGAGCAGGATTCTACCAGTACACTTTCCCTGCCGGTGGTCAGCCGAATGTCGTGATTGACGTCTCTCACGTTCTTCCATCTTATAGAAAGATGGGCCTCTCGCAAACCTACCTCGGAGGAAGTATATTGACAACCGAAGACCACTACGAAGGATTTGGCGATTACAACAATGGGTGGAATCGTGCTCCGGACTGGAGGATCTACTTTTGTGGTTATTTCAACAGCACTGCTTCTGTCAAAACTTTCAGCAGCCAGAACGGTACTACAAGCACACTGGCTGGCTATAACGCTACCTCGAGCATCACCTCTACTGCTCGTCTAGGAGCAGTCTTTACCTTCAATACGACCATGGTAACTTCAAGAGTCGGCATCTCATTCATCTCCACTGCTCAGGCCTGCAGCAACGTCAATGACCAGATTCCGGCTGGGACATCACTGTCATCAGTAGTTGCGGATGCCAAACAAGTGTGGAATGATCAAGTACTATCAATAGTTACTACCACGGAAACCAATTCCGAAAATCTGCAGCTGCTCTACAGCTCAATGTATCACATGCACTTATTGCCCTCAAACCGGACCGGCGAGAATCCTCTCTGGAAGTCATCGGAGCCTTACTACGATGATACTTTCACGACGTGGGATCTTTTCAGATGCACGTTCTCCATCTTTCAAATCTTCCAGCCAGGTATGCACGAAGAGTATATTCGGTCTTTGATTGATATCTTTCGTTTCGATGGGTACATGCCTGATGCCAGGTCTTCTAACTTCAATGGAGCAAGTCAAGGAGGGTCCAATTCGGATAATGTACTCGCTGATGCGTACATAAAGGGTGTGAGAGGTGAAGTCAACTGGACTGCGGGGTACGAGGCGATGGTCAAAAATGCCGAAGTTGCACCGCCTAACAACAATGATCCTCGCGATCCCTCTTCATCGACGAAAGAAGGTCGGGGTGCGCTTCCGGATTGGTTGCAACTTGGATATATCACTCCTAAGTATGGTCGCTCAGTGACCCGAGCGATTGAGTATTCGGTCAACGATTTTTCATTAAACCAAGTTGCTGCTGGCCTTGGTCAAACAGTAGATGCGAAGAAGTATCTGGCCCGATCGCGGAACTGGCGCAACCACTGGAATCTAAACGCTACTTCTCTAAACTACACAGGCTTCGTCGTCCCTCGAACTACACAAGGCTTCCTACTTCAAGATCCACTATCATGCGGAGGTTGTTATTGGGGCGATCCTTACTATGAAGCCCTACCATGAGAATATAGCTTCAACGCGCATCACGACATCAACACTCTCATCGCTCTATCCGGAGGACCAAACACTTTCGTTTCCCGTCTGGAAACCATGTTCAAGCCAGGAATCAACACATCTGGTCGCTCATCGGCATTCAACAACACAATCTTTAATCCTGGAAATGAACCTAGCTTCACCACTCCTTACCTGTATAATTTTGTTGGTAGACAGGATTTGAGCGTCAAGCAAAGCCGAAATATTGCAAAGAGCTATTACTCACCGACTCCAGGAGGACTGCCAGGGAACAGTGATGCCGGAGCAATGGAGTCTTGGTTGATATGGAATATGCTTGGTCTTTATCCCATGGCAGGCCAGACGACGTTCCTCATCGGTAGTTCATGGTTTTCCAACACCACAATTTCTCTCGACAACGGAAAGAGTCTCGTTGTAACAACAACAGGAGGATCTGATACCTCGTACTACGTACAATCTCTACTCGTCAACGGTAAACAATGGACCCAGTCATGGCTGACCTGGAACGATATCTTCGCTAATGGAGGGACGATGGACTTCACACTTGGCCCTGAACCAAAGAATTGGACAACGGGAAAAGCGCCTCCGAGTCCTGCGAGCGAGTTTCAGCAGGATGTAAATCCGACTACAATTGTCCGGCCGGGGGGGATCACTATGGCATCAACTACGGCGGACAAGGATAAGGAGAGAGAAAGGCGTGTAAAATTGAGAGATATTGGGTTGGGAATCATGGCTTTGGCTCTGTTCGGCACTAGCTTTGCGTCTGTATTGGTGTGGTGGTCTTGTTCAGGATGCCCAGAACTCCAACAGCGGGTTTTGGAGAAGGCGGAGGGGATGCCGGAGAGGCTGGAGATGAGGCCACGCTGAGCGGAAACGAGAAGCTGGATATAGCGCCGGACAAGCAGAAGGAGCTTGAACCTGCTGTTGTAGAAGTTCTGGTGGATTCGAGTCCAGGAAAGGAGGACGACCTGCCGAAAGGATGACTTGTCATATGTGCATTGTTTGTATGAAAACTTTCATGGCGATAGATAGCGCTGTTGAATGCCATACCTTTGTTCTGATTGAGCTTTCAAAGTCAAGTTCTCGGGAGACAGGTTAACAATTAGTATGCCGTGTGTGATCTCCCAACATAGGTTCTCCGGATGTCTCGACGGGGTTTTAAAACATACTAAATCTATAACAGGTAGCCTGCACCGGATTTGTTTGAACACCTTTGGTCTTTTCTTCCTTCAGATTTGTAGTATTTCTGAGCAAATATGACGATGATAGCATCGTTAGCTGGCCATGGACGAGGCTGCAGATACGCCTTCAGGGGTCGTGTGCACGGTTCACCAGAGGATCACAGCTCGGAATTTCGCGTTGAAGCAAACAATTCGCGACGGAGACAGATGAAGGACACAAACACTGTTCCACAACAGAAATGAACAGCTGATTCTCCATTCTAAAGCTTTATCGAAGATCACAGGAACGGCACCAAAAGTCTAGCCAAGATGCTCTTCCCAGACGAGGATTTGCCTCACCTAAAAAAATGGATTGTAAAGCGTCTTGAAAATACGTATGGAAGCTCCCCCTCCTCTCAACGTCTGCTTGCTAATATTCTTTAAGATCTGACGCCGACGCTGACGTCCTCGCCGACTATGTCCTCGCTCTCCTTCGACACGATGGAGACGTCGCTACAGTCCGAGCTCTTTGCGAGCGCGAAATGCCCGATTTCCTAAAGGAAGATTCATCAGTATTCGTACGAGACGTCTTCGACGTAATCAACTACAAATCCTACCTCCCAGGCGCAGCTCCTCCACCTCGCAGACCTTCGATACCTTTTGCGCCTCCTTCTGGTCCTTCTGCGCCTTCGTACGGGGGTTTGGGAAACGGAACTGGTACGCCGCCAATAGGTCCTATGAATGGTTCTAGGAAGCGGAGCTACAATGAGAGAGGAGATGGTGATACGCAGAGAGGGTTTAATGGAGGTGGTGATCCTAATGGGAGAATGTATAAGCAGCCAAGACGTGGAGGTCCTGGTATGGGGCGAGGTGGTTTCGATCCAAATCCTGGACGAGGAGGTTTTGGAAATCGACCACCGCCGCCTATGAACTTCCCAAACATGCCGCAGGCTGGATTCCCTGGTATGCCACCTATGCCTAGTCCCCCTCCAGGTATGCCTCCTGGGATGCCATTCTTCGACCCGAGAGAAGGATTTGAAGGTCTTTCGGCCATGTTAGCGATGGGTCTTCCTATGTCGGTTCTGCAGGGAGTTCCTCAAAATGATTCGACTCCACCGAGACAGGTTACGCCGCAGAAGGAGAGATGTAGGGATTATGATGTTAAGGGGTTTTGTGCCAGGGGGAATACGTGTCCGTATGAGCATGGTCAACATTCGATTTGGGTTCCTCCTACGCAGCAGAAGAGCGATGAGTATGATCCGACTACGAGCTTGATGTCTACGCTGGAAGCCAACAGCAACCGCGGTGGATTCAATCAGCCTCGAGGCGGTGATAGAGGACGAGGGCGTGGTGGACAGAGAGGCAATTTCAATGCTCCTTCAAGACGTGGTGGCAGATCAGAGTTCTCCTCAGACAGACCCAACTTCGACAAGAACAACACTACGATTGTGGTGGAACAAATCCCTGAAGATAAGTTTACTGAGGAGGAGGTCCGAGGTTTCTTCTCTGAGTTCGGTAACATTATTGATGTCTCGATGCGACCCTACAAGCGTCTAGCTATCGTCAAATTCGATGATTGGAACAGTGCCAACGCTGCATATAAGTCTCCCAAGGTCATCTTCGACAACAGATTCGTCAAGGTCTACTGGTTCGTGGATCAAGAGTCGTTACCGAAACCCCCAACAATCACCGGAGCAAATGGTGTTGGTGTAGTCAAGAAGGAAAACTCAACCCCAAGCACTCCCGCTGCTAAGCAAGAACCAGAGATTGATCTCGAAGAGTTCGCCAAGAAGCAAGCAGAGGCGCAGAAAACGCATGAAGAGAAGCTGAAGAAGAAAGCAGAGATGGAGGCTGCAAAGAAGGAACTAGAGAAGCGACAAGAAGAGTTGCTGAAGAGCCAAGCAGAGGAGAAGAGAAAGTTGATGGAGAGAATAGCTGCCAAGAGCGGAAAGTCAGCTTCTCCCATCAAGTCAGAAAACGGCACTCCAGCTCCCCCTGCAACCAAGGCATCCTCACAGACTGAGGCTTTGAAGGCACAATTAGCTGCATTGGAAGCCGAAGCAAAGTCGCTGGGTATCGATCCGAACGCCACTTCTGAGGATACTTGGGACTACGCATCCTTCCGTGGACGAGGTCGTGGTCGTGGCGGCTACCGCGGTAGAGGTACATTCCCGCCTCGAGCCGGTTTGCGTGGCGGATATCGAGGGCGTGGCGGTGTGCCATTCTCAGCTTCTGGACGCTCATTCAATCTCGACAATCGAACCAAGAGAGTCGGCTTGACTGGTGTTGATTTCACTGATGCCAAGAAAGACGAGAGCCTACGGGAATACCTATTCGTAAGTCACCCTTCCTTCAACTTCTCTTTCTCAAAATTCAGAACTAATGTATATTTCAGGGCATCGGCGAATACACCGAAATCGAGACAAACCCCACCCGCACCATCATCACATTCAAAGACCGCTTCACAGCCGAGAACTTCATGCGCCAATCTAACAACGAAATCCCATCCATAGGCAAAGTAGACATGGCTTGGATCAATACACCTCTGCCTCCAGTCACCCTACAGACCACCTCAACCCCCAAACAACCAGTCTCGGCTACAACGATCAAGGTAGACGATGATACGCATATGGACGAGGGGGACGCGATGGCTAGCAGTCCTGCTGTAGGTGGTGGGGAGGTGGTCGGGGGTGAGGAGCAACATGTTGGGAATTATGATTATGATGTTGCTGGGGAGGATGAGTGGAATTGATTGATGAGATATGAAGAAAGCAAAAACAAAAGCGAATGAGTCTCTCAAGGGAGCCAAAAAGAAACATAGGTCTTAGGCGTTGAATATACATCGACCGGACATGAAGACAGACCTGGGCATGAGTGTAACTTTATTGTAGATTATGATGTGTTGATAATATGATCACGCAGAATACGAGACTACATTTGTCTCGCATGCAATTTCTTCTTGGACATGGATTGTGTTTGTTCGTGAAGAGGTTGGAAGGTGCTTTGGTGAGGTGATTCGAGTCCAAGTGGACTAAAAGCCTCTTGTCTCTTCAGACGTCGAATTGCTGGTTCTCGGGACTTTCCATGGATAATCCAAGCGCTGCTCTATCCATTCTCACCTTCACAGATTATCGTTTAGATGTAAAGAAGCATTCTTTTACTCAAATCAATTCCAAATCGGGCGTAGAGTAGTGGTTTTAACTCGCACAAACAAAGGTGTGTCGCTCCGACCGTCCCTGGAAACGAAGGAAGCAATTCTTGAGACACAATGGAGAAGTTGGAGCACCTTGACTTGTGAGCCATTGGTTCAATTCCGACCACCTCCATCACAATTTCTTTTTGCTCTTTTGACCATGACTGCAACTGTCAAGGTTATTCTTTGCGAGGTGTGGCAAAGGCGAAGCGAGCAAGAACTTGAGGATCTCACTTAGCATTAATCCCCCCTTCCTGGAGGAAAGGGAGTGCAAACTATTAAGATTGGACGAATACTTCTTTAGAGCACGCACATGAAATTGCATGGTACTTCGATACCCAAAGCAGTACAAATCTCAATGTGGCATTGGTGCCTATGAGGCGCCATGTCTGCATAAGGTGGCTTGGAAACTTGCTCAGAGTTGCTCTCATCCCTGTTAACCAACGACAACTTCTGCCCCACGGTCCACTCTGATTGGAGCATAAGATTTCTGCTGATCAGTACTGGTTCTTAAGGTCTGGACCTGAACAACGTCTCCGGACTTGAATGTCGTCGAAGCGGATCTGTAATAATTTCTCTTGTTCTCACCTTCTCAATACATGACTTGATCAAGTTTCAACATACGACAGTGGTCTCAGTGGCTGCTTGATCCTTTACTGAAAGGGTTTGGAAATCGGTATTCCACAGGCAGCCTCGAGGGGAGAACTTGCTCGGCACAGAACCGTCTTGGGCATCTGTGATCATGCCAGTTATCAACGGCTTCAAATATTCTTGGTGAGTATCCATCCCAAGGCCGGATACCTATCCCATTCTTCGCCAACAGCTGCTTCCCGAAGCTGACAGACTTTCAGCGAGCCATGTATTCGAGGGCATCGTGCCACATCATGTAAACACACCGACAGGTAAGTCCTGTATATTCTACCTGTACCGGGACTAAGTGCTGACTGACTCGTTAGAATACTGATCGAGGTTCGAAAACCTGGACGACCCCTCGAAAGTTGCGGACATAACCTCGCGACTTGCAACTGCGGTAAAGTTGCTAGTCTTTTTTCAGTTGGAGAGAGCAAGTGATCCATATTTCCCGCAATTACACTCACTGACGTATACCAAGTCTTTTCAGCTCCACTCAATGAAGAACTCGGTGGGCAGACGAATTTCATCGTCACAACCCCACCACAAGCACCTACAGCACCTGCCCAAAAAGTACGAACCCCTTCCCAAGACCGTGGTCGAATTAGTAAGAAGCAAAAGAAGAAGTCAGAATCTCCAACAATGCCGGTAAGAGAGTCGGACACGAGACAAATGCAGACGACATCTCAACTCGGGTTCTAGGACGTCCTCTCCATGGATCCATCAACCAATTTCCAAGCCACAGCTTCTGTCTCGGACGCATCCTCATCTCAATGGTCAACTCAAACACCCACATCAACTGAGATGCCATACGGGAATTTGTTGTCGTATCAAACCTCATGTGCACCATCATCCACACGGGGAGATGAACGATACCCTAGATACAATGGTAACCAAACTTCCAACACTTTTTCGGGAACATCTTCTGGGAATTCGTCTCGCTACCCACAGACACACTGTCCACACTACCACGACCGAGTTGAAAACGTCCTGTATGCGACTGAGACGTCAGCACAAACATATGACCATGAACAAGACCGACAACAGTTCCAATTTTGATACCAGTAGGCGGGTCATGGTCAAGGTTGATCACACAAGGCGGGAGCACAAATCAGTTTGAGATGAGGGAGAGAATTACTGGCATTGGTGGCTAGTGTGGAACTCCTTCATCTCGGCTATGCTAGAATTGAGGAATTAAATTTCATTGCTGCATTATTGTTTTAGAGGCTGTATTCTTCTGTGTACAAGTGTATGCCTTGAGCTCCGCTACCAATTCTTGCCCACGATAAGCCCGCAACACAATTTCTGACCTTTGTCACCAGAGACCTGCCTCCGCACACCACTACCATAACCTCATTCGTTTGGTATTCGATTGAGCTTCTGATGTACTCCGTTATGGAGGGTCTTCCTCCAGATTGGATGAATCCTCGCGACGGCGGTGAGCTTCCCTCAGCGGAGTCGAGAGCAGCGTGCTCGTTGTCTTGGTCTTCTTCCACCTTTGCAGTATCCTCATGGAAGCTAGTTGCCGTCAAATAGGAACGCGATCCTGGGTCTGACCACTCCATCTCCTCACCATCATCCTCTTCGCAGTATTGGAGTAGCTTCTCTTCATCTTCGTCTGCGAGCAGACACTCATCATTTCTACCACCTTCCGTGATCGCAATCTCAATGATTCGATCAATCCCCATTGCAGTGGCACAAGTGATATGTTGCAAAATGAAGAATTCATAAGCTGCACTTCGAAGCGGGCTTAATGAGGATAAAAAGATCCAGATGAGGACAGTCCATGCTCTAATGCCGTTTTTTAACATTGTCATCACCTTTAGCTCAGCTGCTAGAAAATCTGCCTTAATCCACTCTCGCATGAAAAATCCACCATGAATAGTCATAGTGACGAGAAGAGTGATTGACACCCAACGATGGAGCCAATTCAGCCGTTCGTAGGAGCTTCCAATCAAACAAGCCACTACACTCGCCTTTGACGAAAGCAGATAGACGAGGGGGACCTGAGCAGGCGCTATCCAAGAAGCTCGAAATCCAGTCCTCTCATAGCATTTGACGTCGTAGGTGACGGTTTTATAGGTCAACATGAAGGTGACAGGTGACCAATAGGCGACAAGTAGCAGAATCTTGCTAACTGATGGTGGACTTAGCTAGGATAATTTTTCCTTTGAAATTCGGCTGGGGATAGACAAATCCATTGACAATGGCAACAAGTGTTGTCCATAATCGAAGAATCCGGTATCGTGGTTTGGATGGACATTCACTCGGTGACTGGCAACGTCGCAACCTGAACATTGTCAACATCTTGCCTGTCATCTAGATAGTTCGCATTCGATAGTGACTTACTTTATTTGCGAAAATCGTTGCTCAACTGATTTGAAGACGATCAGTGCTCCTAAAAGTGCCGCAAGGATGTGGCAAAACACTTGCGCCAGCCACTCATTGTAATGGCGGAACACCGGATCGTGACGCGCCTCGACACTTATATTCAAATCAGATTATGGAAGAATAGCCACCGCTTCTATCCAAATTAATTTGATATGTTCTAGCATTTAGCTTGAGCCTATTATGTTGAAGGTCAAGGGTGACTTGTGTTTCGGAACAGGAGCCTCAAGCTGGGGAATCTTAACCGCGGCGGGGAACCAAAGAGCTTGGTGGCGCAAATGACCGGGATAGTTGATACCACCATATGAAGTGGGATGCGGTTCGTCTTTTGTCCCGCCAAGGCCGCTAGATTCAAGTTAGAGAGACAATGAGAGAGTTTGCGAGCATTAATTTTGATGTGGCTCAGCAAGCTAACGAAAGTGGAAGGACCACATAATCGGAATCTCGTACCCTGTCTGCCACAACGTGCTTAAACTCGCTCTCAGAGAAACTCGGCGGTAAGAGCATGACTGGATTCACTTCTCGGGTTGTCAATGCAGGTTCGGAAGCTCCCTTTTTGACTCGAGAAACAACCGAGCTACTAGGCGATTTGATTGGCTCAAAGAGAAGGCTTCTCTCACCCATACTCAAATGAATTCCGCTCAGAGTGTTTCGATATTGCAAAGCTTGAGGGTTAATTTTCTGCCTGTATCTTTTCTTATTCTGTGTTGTCGACCATCTAGCTGCCAGGTAGCAGGCTGGGAGCTGCTTAGAGCCGTGAGCAGACAAACACCGGCATGCTCCTCTCATTAAACATCTTCACCCGCTCTCTCGTACGGGGAACGTGAACTCACCGAAAGAGGAATCGGTCCAAACATGTCTTCAAATCAACGTGCCGCCTCTTCTGCCACTCTAAACTTTCGTATGACCGTCGATCTGCCGTGGTGGACGAGGCTGGAAGTGGTGCGGCCTCTGTGTCTTGAATTGCTTAGTTTTCAAGAAAGCATTCATTGACGCCCCCAAACTCTCTTACTATATATACCTCTAGCAGCTCCCAGGAACATTACCTTACGCATTTCTGGTTTGTTATTGAACAGACAATCCATTCGTTTAGCTACACCGCAAACATGCTTTTCACAGCTACTTCGATCTTGGCTCTAGCCTCGCTCCATTGTCAACGCCCATTTCGTATTTCAAAAGCCTGTCAGTCTTGGCTTCAGCGACGATGACGAGCGTACCGCACCTTGCGGTGGCTTCGACGCTTCGAACCGAAGCACTGGAGTTACAAATTGGCCGGTTGGTGGTGGTAGCATCAGGATCTTGACCACTCATTTGGATGTCACTTGGACATACAGCGCTGCTCTTTCCAGCGATCTATTAACTTGGGTTCCCCTCACTCCCGTTCTTCACCAGACTGGAGTTGGCAGCTTCTATAAGCCTATCATTCCAGGTATCAGTGCCTAGGTCGGCTAAGATGCTATTCTTCAAGTCACTCAGACAGGACCAGATGGTGTGCTCTACCAGGTAAGCGGTGTCTCACCCCCAGCCTGGCTCTTGTACTCAACAATTCCAAATATCTGTGGGGTGCTAACGATTGCTCCAGTGCGCAACCATCAAGATTGTCGCCAGTGGACCAGCAGCTATCCCAGACGGATGCACCAACTCTACCGGAGTTGCTGCTAATTGGGAATCTGCATCATCTTCTTCTGCTGCAAGCTCGAGCTCGTTGACGAGTACTTCCTCTACCTCGACTTCTGCAACAGTAGGAGCGACATCGTCGACAACGGCATCAACCACATCTGCAGGGTCATCCGCCTCGGCGACCAAAACGTTGGCTTCAAACTCTACAGAACTGAGACGGCTTCAACCACACCGGCACAATTTACTGGAGCAGCCAATTACAATATGGCGGCTAGCTTGATTCTTGTTGGAGGAAGTGAGGCATTTGTGCTAGCACTAGGATTGTGATGGGTGGAAATGAAGGAAATCAGAAAAGGTCTAAGTATTGCAGTAAAAATATGATCGGGATGGGCTTCGTTTTTTGGCTGGAAAGTCAAATTAATGTACTGTACGAGGAGAGGATATTCGAATGAAGTGGGTTGAAGTGTCCAAATTATCTCAGAAGAACGAACGTGAATCAAGCCAAAAAACCCCCCTCTTATCGATCCCACTTGGCTGCGAGGGGCAAATTCATCGCAAGTGTGCCATACCGCGTGGCAATAATATTGAAAACTGTTTTAGGCCTCCTTTGAGCACCTATAAAATGTGCATTGCAAGCTTGCTTCTTCTAAATAAATCAGCATGAAGTGAAGTTTTTGTGGCTGCAGGCGAGCTGCCTTCAAGTAAGATTGCATCTTCAAACAATTAGCTTTACTTTCTCAATGCTTTGGCTTTAAGTCCAATCAATAGAAAGAAAATCCGTCATGTCTTGATTCTAGTGGCTTTTGGGATCGTAGTACATGATCGAAGTCTCCCTGGAGCTAACATACTTTACCGAACAGTGAAAGGGGTCGTCGAAGTTTTCTCGGTTCTGAGCTTTCTTTATCTTAGTCAGAAGTTATCTGTTGCCTCTTGTTTCACAGTCTTCTCAAAAACACAGAATCATTGAACGATGCAACCAAAGCTTTCCTGCCTGTGCCGTTACTGACCACATTCATCGAAGCACACTTTGTTCTTCAATCGCCGCCTCCGCTGGGAGCATTCGACGATGTTACCGAACAGACAGGACCTTGTGATGGATATGATCTCAATGCTCGAAATAATGTGACCAGCTTCTCAGTTACAGGCTATCTAATTCATGTGTTGACGGTACACACTGCTGTCATCTTTGAGTATCGAGCTGCGCTGGTGAACGATACAAGTGCTTGGGTTAACTTGATCCCTCCCATCAGTCGGGCTGGTCTTGGAGATTGCTGTCTGCCTTCTGTGCCTGGATATGCGCCTTGGGTGGTCTTGATACTGTGTTGCAGGTGGTGCAATAGGCGCCAGACGGTATTCTATACCAGGTAGGTAGATATGTCATGGACTCCAAATTGAAGCTCCCAGGGATACTTACACACAGACAGTGCGCAGCAGTCATCTTTGCTACAGGTCCCGCTGCTACGGTAGGATCTGATTGCAAGAATTCGACAAGCGTTTTGGCATCTGCTGTCTCCTTCACTTCGGCCATCCCACAGCCAGCTGGAGCAACGCTTATATCGACAAACGCAATAGCGTCCACCAGCATAACCTCAACCGGGAATGCTACTGTGACGACTGCTAGTACTGTGGTAAGCAAGACGAGTGCAACGCCGACGAGTTCAAAGACAGCTTCGGGCGCTGTATTCGGACGACGATACCGGGTTGAAGAAGGCTTGTGGTTCGTTCCTGCGGTGATACTTGGCGGTCTGAGCCTTGTTTGCTTTTAGGGGGGGGGATATTGAAATGTTGGAGCATAATGGTGTTTATATATAGTTCATGGCATTGTAGTGGAGATGGTGTTTTGGGGGTGGCTGGGCCTGCATCATATTGCCATATTTGGAGCTCCATAAAGACCGCAATTTCCCGGCAAAGCATATATTACCGTAAAGCCGAGCTATACTATAACCACATCCACATACTTGAGGTGTTGAAAGTTGAGAAAAGAATAGAACTCCGCGGTCGTGATGAGGTTTAGTTAGATGGGGTTTGACAGGGGTCAAGCGAGGTTCGTGAAGAAAACATCGCGTCGCGTGGGAAAGCAAGGGGCAATATCTAAATCGAACATCGCATTCCAAATCACAGGACGCACATTCTACATCATGAATCGATCAAGCAGCTCTGCAGCGCGGCCTCTATCTCTCACAGAAGAGCTTGAGAAATTAGAACAATCGATCACGTTGACCTTGCAAGGTTTGTCTCACCGATAGTGCAAGAGGGTCGGTTGACGTGAATACAGAAATCGACCACAATTTCAGTCGGGCACATCGTATTGTCACATCCAGTATTCTGCCAATTGTTGAGCAGTATGCGGAACATTCAAATGCTGTATGGGAGGGTTCGAAGGTTTGTACCCAATATTTTCAGCGGCGGCACAAACTGACATGGCGGGGTAGTTTTGGAAACAATTCTTCGAAGCAAGCGCGAACGTTTCTCTATCAGGCGTAGAAGAGCGAGAGGAAGATGAAGAGGACGCTTCCTACGCACAGTCTTACGAAGCGAGTACATACGCAACATCTCAAGCAGCAGATTCTACCCTGCACGGCGAGCACCAATACAACCAAACCGACGATTCTCTCTTGGATGATCCCGATATTAGTGGTAGTACTCCTCGAGCTAGACCAACGACTGCTTCCTCAGACAAACCCAAGTTCGCAGATTATGAGTCTTCATACGAAGCTTTGAAACAAGAGTTGAAGGGTGGAGCAAAGAGCGACGATGAGGGAGATGACACACAAATCCCACCCACAACACCGGGTGCTAAACCTCGAATTCCGGATATGTCAATGACACCTATGTCCTCGCCATTTGACCCAACTTCGTACCTTCAGACTACAGCACAACGAAAGCCAGGTCAAGACCCTCTATTACACAGAGTGCTTGACAAGAATTATCGCATTCAAGCTACACCACACACAATACGCAAGGAGAACAAGACTCCAGCGAACAAGCCGTCATGGAGAGATACAACATCACCAATGTCTTCTCCACCAGCCGCTGCACCTCAGTTGCGTTCTGAGATCTTTAGCTCGCCCATCAGACAGCAGTATAGCAGACTAACAGCGCCGAGAACACCGGGAGTCAGCGTTCAGCCAGCACTTGATGAAGGCAAGGGGAAGGATCTGTTCGGCAAGCCTGCGAAAAAGGATAAAGATGAGATTACTTGGGAAAGCGACAGCGATGAGGATGCGGAAGGAGTGTATAGAGAGCTCGGGATGAGCCCTCCTAAGACCATCCAGTTCAATCTTCCCCAATCAAGGCTGCTGCAAACTCCAGGTAAGTTCCATGCATATCCTCCTCTCCCATCACTAACAGTCGATAGCACGAGAGGCCAGCAAGCGAATTGTCGAAGACTTACTCGCTACTGCAGGAGCAGGTTATGATGACGATGAATTAGACAGTCCCAGCGTGGTGAAGATGAACGAGGATCTGGATGATAGTTTTTGAAAGAATTATTGCATTACGCATCTGTCAAAACTGACATGAAGATATCTAAACCTCACATCCGTCCGATTCTTTTCCATCACACCTGAAGCCTAACAATCTGTGTCCAATATTCTCCAACCAGGAGATCCAACACCGGAACGCCTTGCAATCCCATCGCTATATCGCATCAAGAATCCAATTTCAAAAGCAGAAAGACAAGTCGAAGTCATTTTTCTACCTTGTTGCGCCCAAGATCATATAAGCTTCTGCTGTCCTCGCCCTCGCTTTTAATCCATCAGCTCAGTTCACTTAATCACAATACAGTGTCAGCGATCCGGACCGGAAAGACTGCTCACCCTCTAGATCCAATGGAGGGAACCACTTACGACTAACAGGATCCTTTGGCAGGCTCTTCCTCTTTTGCTTTGGCTCCTTCTCTGAGAATACGGTTGTGCCGGCTGCTGCCTCTTCTGCGTCCTTACGTGCTCGGTAGTCCTTGTAGGATACTGGGAGTGTACGCTTTGCCTTGTCTTTCAAAAGAGAGACGGTGCTGGAGAAGGTGGATGTGCTGGCCATGGAGGCGGCGTCAACGTCCTTTGCTGGCTTGGTTGGCTTCATTTTGGGTGATGCGGGATGGAACCAGGTTGGTGGTTGGTCTTGAGGGAATCCTGCTTATCGTTAGAGATTGAATGAGACAATGGAATATAGAGTAGACTCACGACCCTGAGGGAAGGCTGGGAAACCGTGAGGCATGTTGAGTGATGAGGCTGTTACTTGACTAATTGTTGACTGTATAGTGAAGTCTTTTGACTTTGCTAAGGCTGAAGTTCGAATTTGCTTGTGTACTGACTTTGCTTGACTTTGCTGGTGATACTCAAACAAATCTCATCTTCTCGGGTGAGACGACCCTTCTATATAGACTTCTCACATCTTACCCAGCAAGCCCGTTTTGTCATCTCCCATGGCCAAAGTCAGAGTCATGCAGCAGATGCTCATCCCAACTCACTACTCACAATATTCTTACTCCGAGCCCCTAACCAATTCGTCACAGCCTTCCCCATACCAACTCCTCTTACCACCATGCCTTCCGAAGCTAACCCGAACCAACCACTCACACCTTGTTCTGTCGCGAACTCGAGCACCGATTGGCCTTTAGCCGAATTCCGTCCTCATACCGGCAGCGAGGAGTAAGCACCAGCAACAGTTCTTCCGAACAGTGCAGCAGCGGTGTACTGTACAGCCTCAGAATCGAGTCATCTTGCACACTTCAAAAAATTGCTATGAACTTGGATATTCCGAGAAAACCTCATATCTACGCAATGGTACCTCATTGACAAGGCCCGATTTTCAATTTCTTGGCCTGCAAGGTTGCAGCAAGAATGGCGACGGCTTTGCAGCCCGAGTCATCGGTCTTTAGTTTGAATTTGTACTTTTATTCTGAATCTTTGATGCCTTGTCTGTATTTGGCACGGCGAGAGGAAATCTCTGTTGGGTTTCGAACATGCGTATCCACAATAGGGTTCTCACCGGGTATAAAGGAAAAAGGAGAACTGTGGCTGGCACTGGCTGCCCACACGACGGGTACATGATTATCCCAGTTGGGAATCGGCGAGGCAGGCTGTAGGTTAGATGAGAATTACGAGTGCGAGCTCTTCTTCTCCACTTGCTTGGATCATTCTTGTGACAACAACATGGCTGCCTTCAACGAACGCGAATGCGGAGTTCACGCCGTGCACGGCAGTCAGTGTCCAAGAGTCAAGCTTTATGAAGTCGAATCCGTGTGTGATCTGTAGCATATCGACTGGAAATCATCCGATCTAATCTAATCTGATCCAACCCCAACCTTGTTGGTCTACGAAGCGCTTCATCACCACGCCCTTTTCACATCGATGCCTGGACTAGTGAATTGGAGTTGGAGGCTCCAATGATACCTTCTCGTCTCCTTCGTCCAAATGTATGTTCCTGCATGAATAATCACAAGCTTAAGCAAGCCGAAGGCGTAGTTCTAGTATCCGTGATTTTCAAATTTCCAACTCCGTGATCTTGTTTGAGTACGTTTTCAGAAAGGCATGCCAAGACCGGCGAAGCGAAGTCGGAATAGTTTCTTTCAGAATTGAGTCTTGGACGAATTGATTACCTAATTCAAGTGTCGGTAAGTTTGATGCTTTTGGATCATCTGTGAATGACGAAATTAGAAGAACGAGAAACTCTAGGATTGGTTTGTGCTTTCGAGAGAAGGTATCGATTTGGATGCGTCATACACTCAATCCCGTCAATAGCCTTTCTCAATCACCCACGTTCTAGATCTAACAATACCTCACTCCGCCTCATCTCATCTCACCCTCACCCAAAACAAGCCTCACCCTCATCCTCACCTTAAACCACCTTCGATTCTCACCACCCATTCGAATCGAATCGACTCATCAACCCCACTGTGAATCCCTTACTTCCCCAATCCAATCCAACCACCTGGAACCATCCGAGAACGACCCCTCAATTGACGAATAGGAGGTCAGCATTCTCCGAGTCATTCGATGATTTCCAATTGGTGCAAGTGCCAAAAGATGAAGTAAACATTAAGTTTAAAAGCTTAGCAAGGTTTTGCTTAGAAAGCTGATTCTGAGAGTGAGTCGAGGATGAAATCACGAAAGGGAGCTAAGCCTTGTGAACTCCGTGTGGGCGTCGGAGTTCATTTGTGATTGTGCTGGAGCGAGGAGATTGACAAGCAGGAGTGTAGGCAAGAACACCTAAGTGTCGTTCCAATCATCAGATTACTTGCACTCGGTCTGCCAATAAATAATTTGCTGGAAATCTAGAAGTGATCACCATCAAGGTATCACAAGTTGTGTTGGAACCTGTTGACCCTTACACGTCCGTAAGTGCGGGGAAAGGGGGAGAAGGCAGCCGGTAGCGAGATGGAAACGATTTAGGATCGGATTGGAGGCTGGAGGCCCCTTTCATTAGACTTTATTACAACGGTGAATATTACTGTGGATATAGGACTAAGAAGGTTCATATCCACTTTATCATGACAATCAACTCTTGATCGACGCTTTTGACCAAAGATCAGTAACATCGCTCCTCTCGTAACGCCGAAAGAGCCCTCCCTATATAATGCAATTGATGCGAAAGTATTCCAGGCTTAGCATTACCTCGACGCCTGGGAAATGCCACACAATGTTTGTCATCTCATACCCATGTTGCATTTCTTTTCATCCTCAAATGTTCCTCGTTCTTCTGTACATGCCACATGCTGATTTCAAGCTCGCTCGGTGAACGTTAATGGGCAATCATCCATGGGGAAAATTGTCGCAAACACCTTGATCTCTTCCGATTTTGGTGTTGGGTGATGCTTCCAGTCAAGATACATCGAGGCTTTTCCGATCATCAATGCCAGGTTCATCTGGGCGTATATTTGGCCGAGACAATAATGAGGACCGGTTCCGAAAACCAGGAAGTTCTTTGCACCCTTCTCCTCGGCATCACCATATACATATCGGTCGGGATCATAATGATCAGGGTTCTCGTAAATTTCAGGGTCGCGGAGAGCTGGGTACACAGTAGGGATGATCATGGCGCCTGAACGAGAGTTAGTAAGTTGAGATTTGTAGGAATCTAAGTACTGACCTTTGGGAACGGTGTAAGTAGGGGTGATTGGGAATGGCTTCTTGGCAAGGTATGGGACCATCAATACTGGTGGACGATATCTCAACAACTCCTTGACGGCACCCTTGGTGTATACACAGCTCTCCATCAAATCCATAGTTGCACGCCCGTTGCGGTCACCGCCACGGACACGGAGATTCTCCTCACGAATCTTGTCAAGAACATCTGGTCGTTGAGCCATGATTTGGAAGAACCAAGTAGCAGCACTGCTTGTAGCATCTTGAGAGGCGAACAAGAAGGTGAAGACGGTCTGAGAGATTTCATAGTCGGTGAAGTCGCGGAGCAGAGGGGTTGGTTTCTCAATACCTTCCATTGAAAGACCCTTTTCTTGGTGCTCACGATACTTCGCAGAGTCGAGTTGAGCCTTGACCCATCCATCCATAATACAGGTGATTTCACCACCAGCAGCCATTCGAACCTTGGACTTGGCAGCACACTTGGCGAATTCCTCGATGACCACATCTGCAGCCTTCTTTCCGTACCAAGTCTTGGTAAATGGGAGGATGATGGGGAAATTTACAAGCTCCAGAGCGGCAGTAATGTTGTAGTAGTCATCGGCAATCTTCTTGATAGCTTCATCCGAGATATAGTAACCAACAAAAGTTCGGCAAGATACAGCACACATGAGCTCGCGGAACTCTGCCATGAAGGGAACTGGCTTTCCTCCGGCGTCCTTCGTGATCTTCGCATATCTTTTGAAATAGATGTCGTAGACCTCGTCCTGGCCTGGTAGATAGCATTCGAGAGCTTGACGAGTGAACAGACCGTTCAAACCCTTGCGGAAATCGACATGCGCTTTTCCATCGAGGAACACCCAATTGGTCTTGCCTAAAAGTTTATGTGCAGCATCCACGACGCAAGGTTTGACGAATCCGGGAGAGTTAAAGACTTTTCGGGCCATATCGCGGGTGGAGGCAATAACAACGAATCTGATGCAGCATTAGAATCAACGTCCCAAGGTCCAGGACTATGTCTGCATACTTGTGGAAAACCGATACACAACTCAAATCACCGCTCGCCCATTTCGCTTTGTATTCTTCGAACTTTGGATCTAACGACTCCATAAAGGGACCGATGAAGGGGAGCTTCCATGTTGGGCCAGCGATTGAACCTTTCTGCCAGACATAACTAACTATTAATATGTAAGTACTTGCTTAAAACAATCTTCAAGCTCCGTAATATCGAGTCATTCCCTGCACAGAGTGTTTGTAGAAGTATATCCATTCCGAAAAGTAACATGTAGGATGTCGGTTGCATTGCAATCGCCCACTTGCAGAGTGACTTTATAAGCTTCTCAAGCCACGCTTGCCCGTGCAAACAGCTCCCCTAAGGTTCCAATATACTTCCGCAGGGTATGCACTCCGTGCTGAAAATGGGTCGTATGATGGAATCACACTTACATTGATCATATGCGACAGCGATCAGAAACGTAGTGAGAAGAATTGACCACCAACTGAGTTCCCCAACTCTGGCCAACAATCCGTCTATCTGAGTATTTCCCACGATCTGAGCATATTTCGCATCTGCTAGGGGCGATACGAAGCTGACGTTCTGCATCGTTAGAGTGATGATGCTGCGCCGCTTCGATTAAAGGTCCTATTAAAGACGTCGAGTAAATTCAGGTACAGGAATCCGGATGCGCTCAACAAGAGCAATGCGGATTATAACGACGTATGTCCGCGCTGGACTGGGAGAATGAGAAGGTCGTAAACAAAAAGAAAGGGGTCCGGGGACTTCGAGGTGCCGTCGAGGGATTGAAGGAAGTTAACAGAATGGCAAGAAATTTAGGATCGGAGACCAAACCTAATTGGCGACGGCAATCAAAGTTACCCACTAGCCGATTGACCACTAATGGCACTCGGCTCATTCTATCCGGGACCTGATATTACAACAACAGAAATCATACAAACGAATCCACTTTACAAGGGGGCAACATCTAATTTGAACATTTGTGACGGCTGGTGCGAAAAGGGAAGGAGGGACATTGATCTCGGTGAGCATCAATCAACGTGAAATATTCACGGAAGTCCACCAGCGTTTAATGCTATCCGGCGGCTGCAGAACACGAATGCGACGGTTACCAATCAACCCGATTTGACGGAGGCCTCTCCGACGCATTGGCCCTCCAGCAGCACACATATCGGAACCAATATTCTTTTACCGTTCATATCAAAGGGGAAACTCACATTTGCTGACCTTTTGGGGCTCTTGCATGTCATTCTGAGTATCTTCTGTGTCTTCACAATTTCCGACCAACTGGTCAGCTCCTGTCTGAGATATTCCTTCTTTCCTTCACCGCCTCACTTTCTGATGCATGGACAAAACAACTCGCTTTGTTTGGGTGACTTGCTTAACATCCACGTATGCATAAGTACGCACCTTTGGACACAGCAAGATGCACAAGACTTGAACGGGGAGAAGAATAGCAAATATACACGTGACCAACATCTGGGCCACATCTGGTTCATGATTTCAACACCTCCCTTCGTAACTGCTTGCAAAGCTTGTCTTATTAGACTTTCTTGGCTCTTCTTGTAGGGTTTAGAACTTGCCTGGGAAGACCCTGTGTGCAAGTGACCTCCATAACTTCAGAAATGCAAGGGAATCTTAAAGCCCTCCACAAAGAAGAATATCGAGGAACTTTCTTCCACGTCTACAGCCATCGGGCACCCAGCCTCTCTAGTATGCCTATCCCACTTCCCACTGGGTAGCTTTTCAAGTGAATGGCCATGCATTTAGATGGTTGCTTTGTTTTGTTGCACGTCTTATGTCTGCGGAAGATCTGCAGGAACTTCCTATTGGTCTGGCAGATCTATGCATGTACTCGTACCAAAAGGGACATGTACCTTATTTCGTTCCGTATCTAAATCCTACGGACGAGCTGCGGAAGCTTTCCATTGGTTGTCTATCTTTTTGCTGCAGATGTTTTGAATGTCCTAATTTTGAGAGAATGATGACGGGTTTCGTTGCGCATCTATAGCTTTCGGCCGCTGCCCGGCTCTCAAAAGGCTCAAGCTTGCCCTCTTTTGACCATGCTCATATGACGAATCCTTTTACAGCCTTAAATACCCAAATCCCCTGTGACAATATCAAGTTTCATTGCACGCCCCCAGCGTTCCCAATGGGTAGACAGCTCCAACTTCAACGGTAAACCCAAACTGCCCCTGGACTAGTCCAATTCTAAGTAGGGTTAGAACTGATATACCCTAGGTCGGATAGTTTTTATAGTTTCAAGGCAGTTCGGGATTCAAACTGCCTGAAACCCATGAACCAAACTACCCTGGGCCATGTCAGGTTTCCCAAAATCCGGAACTGCCTTGAGTTAGTATGGACAGTTATACCAGTTAGCACAAAAACTGCGTGCCCATTGGGAACGCTGCACGTCTCATCGTAGTGGACACTCTTCGGAGCATCTGCGAGGGAGCCTAGTGTTGCAGAAATACCTCTATCTGGCTTAGCTCCTCATTGACTCCTCATATCTGAGGTTACGAAGTCATCTTTCAGCTGGGGCAACTGAAGTTTCGTTGCATAAATCTCACTCTTGGCATGCTATTGACCTACCTCCACCCGGCTTAACTCTTCATCACATGTGAAGTCAACTCCATTCGGGTTAGCTTTTGCCATTGTCTGAATTTCAAAAGGACCGAGCATGGCTTCCTCGCATATCTCGATTCTGCCCAACCAAGATTGTCTGGAGCTACTTCTCCTAAGTCTAATTCTTTCGTGGATCTCTGAATAGCAACAATAAGGCATTTTGGCTCCAGCCAAAGCTCTTTCGATTTTCCTGCTAGCTGAGAAACTGAGTTTAGCTTACCAGAAGTCTGCTGCATGCTAAAACCCCTCTGACCTCAGCGTTTCGTCCTCTTCGAGTCTTCCCTATCTCCCTTTGACATCTGGCCTCGACTCGAACAAGAAGTTTTTCAAATAACAAACATATACTATCTAGCCATATATAGTAATGCATTTTACTCAATTTCTAACAGCTGCAATGCCTTTCTAACGCGACTTACAAGCACGAATGGTGTATCTCTAAAATCACAATCCCTCCCTCCTCATCTACAAAATCGTTCCCATCTCCCACTCTAACAAAGAGCATTTTACTTTTCTTTTCCATCATACACCCCCCCAAAATCCCCCAAGGTAGTCTTGTCCCCCCCCCCCCTCCCCTTTTGTTGTACCACTAACTACAGCCTTCAAGGCCGCCATTCTCCAATCTAGAGATTCTAGCTTTGTTACGACGTCCTCGATTTTCTTCTCAAGAGCCATTTGACCTGCTAATAAGGTTGCTTGGTCGGGTGCGATAACTTGGATGTGATTTACAGCCCATGGATTAAACATTGTTCTTATCTATAGACGTGTGGAGTTTTGTTGTTCCTGGATCTGTTTGACTTGTGTTGTGTAAGGTAAACGAGGGTTTTGTCGATTACTTGCGATTTTTTGATCTTGTGGTTTATTCAAGGAAGTAAGTTGTATGTTTAAAGCTCGGATCATATGAAAAAGGAGTAGTCTAGAATACAAATTTCGTGCATCAAGGGATATCGGTTCGGCCCCATCCAGTTTATCTACAACCCTAATTTTTGGTTGGCTTCTAGTACTCGAGTCATAATTCTAGGACTGAAAGGATAGCCTGAAAAATTGGAATTCTTCTAGTCTAGTTCAGGTTGGACTATTGAAATGTGCTCACCGCCGACACTGCTCGGCAACTTTATTCACTAGGAAGGCGATGATATTAACTACTTCCACTCATGGAGGTATGATTGTCTTCAAATTCTAGAGTCACCCACGAGCATGTATCATATAGCGTCTCGTTCATTTCGGCTTTGCCTGATTATCAGGGAGTCTGCGTCCTGCAGTACACTTTTGATCGAGAATAATTTGAGAATTCATGGTCCAGATTTCATACTAGGATTAAAAAGAGTCGAGAAAGCTCACGATATCATCTCTACAAGCATGGGAAACATCGGCATTCAACTTCGTAACATCCTCACCTGGTTGAAGTTGGCCAATGGGCTTCCAAGTTCCGAAGTACAGATGCCAGCACATAAGATCTGACGCCTTGACGGAAAACCCGGCAATCTGTCGACATGCAACAAAGTTCAGAAAGCAGCTGGATTCTGACAATGGTGTATCTTCTGCCAATCAATGAAGAATATGGAGAGAGCTGTGATATGATTGTGCCACCCGGGAAGCTCGAGTTTGCGAGTTGTGTCCCGTCGGATGTGATGTAGATTCCGGCCAACAATGAACGGGCGCTCACAGGCGACGTCGAAAGCCATCATCGAGGAATGAACTGCTCGATGGGATCATGAGAAGGCAGATGTGAGGATCAAGTGATAAAATGCAAAACGAGAAAGCAACACACTTGGGCCACACTGTGAAATTCTTTCAGCGCACCACGTGTTTAGCAATACTGAATACTCGAGAACTCGCAGATAGCAAACGACCAAGAATGTCCAAAGAATAATCAGTAGGAGCGGAATGAGCAATCACACATCTCTCAACGAGGGACACCTTGGATGCTGAAAATTTCCAGGATGGGTGCTTGATATTATTTGACGTGCCGGGACAGCTCAGAATACTGGAGGATATGATCCAGCAGAGTTGAAGTGTCAAATAACCAAGATGAGACGACAAAATGGCCTCAACCATGCCAGAACCCGGGTTATTGTCAAGATTGAGAACATCATTTGTTGACATCAGACCTCGGACAACAAGGATCACGAAATCCGGGGAAGCTCTGCTTTCAAAATCCGAACCTCAACCCCTCCAAGCTTCACACTCACAACAACCACAATGAATACCTCACGCCTAGCCACATCTCTTCTCCTCCGGGCCTCAAGGGCCTCAACCCCCCAATCAACCCGACAATTCAGATCTCTGCCACGGCCTGCAATTCATGCCCAACCTACAATCACAAAGCCCTCCCGATTCCGCTTCTATTCACAAGAAGAGAAACCCTCCAAAATATACATCTTCGAAGATGTAATTCACCTTCCCCTTCCAATTCTCTTTTTACCAGTTCTAACGCAATCTAGGTCCAATCTTTAATAAAGAACCCTTCACCGAAAACAATCCTAATCGATACCCGCGAACCCGCCGAACTCCAAAGCACCGGCACCATCCCCGGCTCTCTCAACATCCCTGTAACCTCAAAACCAGACGCATTCTTTATCTCCCCAGAAGAATTTGAAGATAGATTTGGGTTCGAACGGCCTGGGAAGGATAAGGAGGTTGTGTTTTATTGTAAAGCTGGGGTTAGGAGTAGAGCTGCGGCCGGGTTGGCGAAGCAGGCGGGATGGGAAAAGGTGGGGGAGTATAAGGGGAGTTGGTTGGATTGGGAGAAGAATGGGGGCGAGAGGGAGGCTGTTAGGTGACGATAGAGGGGTGGTTGTTGAGGGAGGGGTGGGATATTTGGGTTGGGTTGATGTTGTGAATTAGGATGGGATATTCATCGTAACTGCTAGAAAGCGAATGTTGCGGATGAAATACAGACATTATGATGATTGTTAGAGGAATGGTCAAGATGGTGCTCGACGGTGATGTGGTGCGAAGTTCAGATGCTGTTCATTGAAATCATGCTATGGTACTTTTATACTACAGCTTCCTCATACTCGTACATCCTAGAATGTCCGTTCCGAATTAGAACATCATGAAGGTCGCCGGTGTGGGAGTGGCCTCTGGCGTGGATGGTGTTGTCTCCGTAGGTTCCTTCGCAACAGGGCTGCCATGAGCAAAGAAAAGGATCTTGATCGCAATAGCCAATCCGGCATGAAGGCAGACCACTAGGATCAACAACGCCTTGCTGGTCTGCTTGTCCGTCGCACTCAAGACCGGGTATAGATTCCTCAGCAAGAAAGCGACGCTCACTCCGAATCCGACACCGACGAAGACCCAGTTAAGAATGGAGATTTGAGACCATGAGATGAGGGCAACGGGAATCCAGATCAGGTTGGAGTATCCATACAGAGCCCAGCATTCGAGAAGGTTGGCAGATTCGCTGCCAAAGTATTTGAGGGCGAGGAACAGAGCAATGGGTATGACAAGGGTGTAGCCATAGATCAGACCGGCGGCACCTATACAAGGATCAGTTTCTAGCACGATGAAAGTATCTTAGAATAACATACCGCTTAATAATCTGAAGTCGTACACAAAGTGGTCGCTGGTTGTTTCCACAAGGTATTTGCTAATAGTCCCTCCCAAGAATAGGATGAATACCACTGTGGTAGCTATCCAAATCGGTCCGTATAGATCAGGGTTGCCCTCTAGAACATCGAGGAAGTTGGCTCTTGGGTATATGGCTGCCCAACATCTTGACAGCACGGAGTTGGTATCGATGTCGAAGAATTGCGTGTAGAAAGAGAGTGTCCACAAAAAGCGTTTCGAAGAGCCGCTGCTCGATGTTGCCGGAGGTGGTAAGCCTGGAGAGCTACCTGGAATCTTTCGCGCATTTGAAGGCGCATCTGTATTGAAATTCGAGGAGTGGAATTCGAGATCTTCTTGCAAATCCGTATGACCGAGATCACCCTAAATGTGCTAATTAGTCAGATTCCTCTGAAAGGTGTTGCTCGCAGTTCGGAGCATCTCCGTGAGAGTCCTGGGCGTGGTGGGACATTCGAAGATAGCTGCCAGGTGTTGAAGTTTACCTCCTCATCAACGTCTACCACTACATCATATCCAGCTCCAGACATCTTTATGAGTGACAATACACTTTGAGATAGGCCTATGTCTCCTTCGTCGTGGTCGTGGTCGTGGTCTTGTTCATCACTACTGAGGAGTTGATCTGTCGCTGTAGCTTCGGACACGCATGCATCTTCTGCCGCTAGTTCCCGCTCACCCCCTGCAAGTGACATGTCCCAAAATCTCAAGAGCTTCAACGTCAACCGTCTTCACACAAAATTTTGAAGGCTTCAAATGAATTTTCAAATCTGACAGTCTTCCCTCCGAAGCAGACTTGCGCTCATCATTCTGCATCGCCGAGCTCCATTCCAAAGGCTCAAATGCAATTCAACTCCTTGCATGTCCAGCAAGACATATAACATCATACCGGGCTCAAGGCTGAGATCCTGTCTTTAGGGGTCGAATCGCCTCCTTTAAAGTGAAGATTAGCCTGGCTGTGTTTCAAGTCCACGTTCATTTGCAAATCATACTTCCTAATACATCAATACATCGTCTTCTATTCCAAAAGTAGCACGTGCAATTCACGTCCACCACCTCTTTACACCTACGTTGTTCGTTATCAGATATGAGGCCAATCATTCGGCGTTTGTTCTTGGGAGGAGCAACAATACTGACCATTTACGGAGTCTACAAAACCTCTTCGTCACGTCTGTTTGCCAGCCAGCAAGTATTCTCATCAAATTCTAAGAAAGCACCTGAGAACTGGGCAGACATTCGAAAGCGCTATGGTCTTCCGGACAAGCCTGCCGAAGCAACCGACCCTCTCATTACAAGCAAGATATTGCAGGCCCTGAATGATGCCGAGACAAACCACGAAAAGGCCTTGAAAGATGCCGAAGCGGAGCATAAGAAGGAAGGAGGGACAGAGGTCGGGTCCTCAAGCAATCTTCCTCCTAGGTCGACCATCCTCCCACTACTCATGGTCATAAAGGATCTTGGTGAGGACGACGTGCCTCAAGATGTAAGGCGCGCTTCGACAAGAGCAATGGAACGTTTGATATCAGATCAAGAAGACATAGTCGATGCTTTCCGGAAAGAATTCGCTCTTGCAACAGCTAGGCGAATCGAAGACTGCAAACGGATTGAAGAGGACTTCAAGGTTATTACTGAAGAGTATCTTATACAACGAGCAGGGAGGAAGGAAATGGAAGGGATTCTACCGGTAGAAGATGGGGCGGGATGGGAGAAAATCTTGCTTGTGTTTCAAGATAAGTGCCGCGCAACGCAGCGAAAGTTGGAAGAAGTTGAAGCACGTCTTAAGAAGCCAAGGCAGAGATTGGATCGGAGGCCTGGGTATTTGGACGACTTGGCTGGTGATGAGGACGTAGCAGACGCTCGGGCGATGGATGAAGCTGTTGATGCGCTCCAGGAACTGGAGTTTGTTGGCACATATATCCTTGAGAATATGCCAAAGGCGAACTGAATAAGCTCTTGTATAAGAAACGCTGGGAATGCCTTCAAATACGACATAGCAACTCGAAAACATAGGAAAGGGCCAAGCTGAGGCTCAAGGTGCCGGATGTAAACCCAAAAGCCGCGAGCCAAACTCATACTGGCGATTTGAACAGTTCAAAGCATATCACAGTGTTGTCCATATTTGCCTTATGCGTTGTTCCATTGCCTGCTTATGCTATTGTGAAAAATACAGCCAGCCGTGCAAAGAAACCATCCACTGACCATCCCTCTCTCCAAGGCAACCCAAACGCCAAATGAGCGAACCGTTTACTTTAGCTTCTTCTTTGGTCGGAGTTGGTTGGTGTGGCCGCACTTCTTCTTTCTGCAGTTGGTGGCACGGGGTGGGAGACGGGCCTGTAATTTTTTTTAGTTTCCTGGTATCGGAATTGGAATCATGGGAGTCGTACGTAGCACTTGCGGCAGATCATCTTCTCGCAGTTGAACTTGGAGGCAAGGGCTTTGAGAGATGGCTCGATGATACCACCACGGAGACGAAGAACAAGGTGGAGAGTCGATTCCTATGAGCAATCCCGTCAGCAATCCATTTTGTATGCGCATTCTGCCCTGCCACAGTAGATTCCTTCCCAACCTATATCCCGATTTTATTTGCGCCTTCGTAGCATGGAGTTCCATACCTTCTGGATGTTGTAATCAGAAAGGGTGCGGCCATCCTCAAGTTGCTTTCCAGCAAAGATCAATCGTTGCTGGTCCGGTGGGATTCCCTCCTTGTCCTGGATCTTAGACTTGACATTGTCGATCGTATCGCTGGACTCGACCTCAAGGGTGATGGTCTTGCCCGTAAGGGTCTTGACGAAGCTGTTGAGCCACTTGTTAGTTTTGTTCCATCAACGTCGTCGCCGCGGGTGGCGGGGTCGAATTCGGAGGCTTACATCTGCACTGGAGCGTGAATACGTTAGCAGACGTACGGTAGAGATAGACACGGTGCCAGGATAGGATTTATGGGTTTGTACTCACTGATTGCGGTTTCGTCGTTGTCGTGTTGGTCGTGATCTCGAAGTTCAGGTCCGAAATGTTCTTTCTTTGTGTGGGCGGAAAAGTCGCTAGCGATTTTAGTGGAGCAACACGTGATCAGTATTGTCCTTGCGACTCCCATTCAAGTCTGTTTCCTGGAGTTGGGATGAAAAGTACGAGATATATGGATGAGATAATGTCCTTTCGCTATCGGGACATTCATGTTCCACTTTTGCTAAAAACACTGGTATCATGCCAAACTCCGTACCAACCAGCCGAACTGAACCGAACGAGAACCCTTCCTCCAATGTCTCACAAATACAGGTACAACCAAGCCTTCCATTACCCCTGTGTAATTCAAATATCCTCATCCATAGCCATTCCCTTCTTCCTTTCAGTGACAATCCAACTTTCTACCTTCAACTCGAGTTGGAAAACACCTTTGACTAGCATTTTGAGGGAGATTCCCGCATTCGAGGCTGTGTAACAGTTAGTCCAATTGGTCAAAAGAGAATTTTCAATGTCCCTGCGGCCCTGGGGCATTTTAAGGATGGTTTGGGCTGGCATCTCGAAATGGGGGTCCTGGCAGCGAAACATTGCTGCCCAGAAAGCCCAGCCAGGACATTGAAACTGCTGCTTTGAAAAGGGATAATGTTACCAGCTAGCTCATAGAACGCCTTTGCCGTCGAGGGTAGCTCTTCAACAGTCCGATATCGCTTGTAAAGTTCTCCGGGGCGGTTGACGTTATTTCGTGAGTCACCCTTGGCCTTCTGGACAATGAGGTTGTTTTGAGTTACCTTCAGGCGAGCAACTCTTTCCGCGAGATCGTCTTCTTCGATAGGCCGTGGTGGAACTTCCTCGAGAGGGAAGAGCTCGAGTAGTTGTTCCGGTACTGGATAATGTTAGCTCATACACCCTCACAAAGGTCGAATATCTAGGTAGAGCTGGGACTTCGAAAACGCTGAGAAAAGCTGGGAATACGTACTCTTTGGATCTGAATCACCAACCCAGGTCCTCTGATACCAATCGAGATAATCATCCATCTTCTTAGCATTCATGTTCGGGATATCCATATCGGTAACCTTGATTTCTTCGCCCCTCTTCAAACCTCTGGATGGAGGCTCTGCCATCGTTCTAGTCCATTTCTGCCAGTCCATTCTCACAGTCGTAGGCTCGGAATCGCTCTCCGGATGCCTAGGTATGTCGTCGAAAGGATGGGCAAGTTTTGTCACAATGACGATAAGACTGATCATCTGTATCTCTGGATATGCTGAGAGGCTTTTCATTCTCTTGTTCACAGGCGGCCACGAGAAGCCAATGCCAAGCAGCTCTGCGAGATGACGGACAGCAGGATAAATTTCCACTACTTCCCATCAGCAAGAGCGCAAGTATGACTCGGGTAGCCCTTACCTGGGAGCCCGAGATCTCTTATATGCTTGAACAGGAGTAGCGGGGCGTTTAAGTTTGGACAGACCATCTCGTAGTGGGTGGAGTAGAAGTCCAGCAGGGCCAGGACCGTACGATACAAAGTCGACCCTTTGAGAACTGACTTCATCTCGAGAGCTGAGTGAAAGTGACCTGGCAACCTGACTCGCATCTCCTTCGGTATTTCTGCGATCTGTTTCAAGGTTAGCCTAGACCTTTGAAGTAGAGTGCAACTCAATACAACTTACAGCTCGAGTAAGCACGATTTCTTCTCGTGTTGCCCATCTGTAAACTTCACCAAGGCTCGTGTTCAACCTCATCAGCATCATCCCCAGATAACATAGTGCCAGTGTCTCGACAAGCTTCGGCAACTTCTCCTCATCCGTAACACTCCTCCTGCTCCTGCTTGACGACAGGCTCTTCCCCCGCGTTCCATCCGTATCAGAATTCTCGGCCTCACTCGAACTGAACATGAATGTCCCAGTTCCAGAACCATACCCACTCCTGTAACAATGTCAGAAATACCCTAATTTTCTCCCTGCTCTGAGAGTCTTGAACGTCCCGAGACTCCTGGGGCATTCTCCTCGCCTCTTCGAAATGCTTGAAACAGGAATGCTAGGAGGAGACAAAACTCACCTATCCTCCCTCCTCTGCACAACACTGACCCTCAACCCCCACAGATCCCTCACAACAGTCTCCAACTCCCTCGGGAATCCTTTGACATTAACCAACCACCAACATTGCTTCCAAAGCACCAACTGAAAGCACTGCAAATACAATTCCCTCGCCTCACTTCCACTCAACACTGTCTCAACCCTCTCCTTCTCCTCTCTTTTCCTCCGAGATTTCTTCCCTTGCGCATTCCAATCATCTTCATCTTGCTGAGTTTGTGTAAAGCCCTGGAGATCATGGTATTAATGATGAGAGGGTGGAGAATGGAGGGAGACACGTGAGCCACATACAAATTGCTCGTGACCTCTCTGGCAAAATTTCTTGCCGTCTTCGATGTAGAACTTTCGCGCGCGACAGCCTTCTTCCGTGCAGCTTTCGCCGCGCCGAAATTTTTGGTATTCTATGTGCTGAGACATCGGTGTGGTGCTTGATGGTTTTTACCCCAGCCAAGTTGGCGGCGCATATTCTTCGAGTTGCGCTTCTTGTCAGTTCGTTTCTTTACGAGCGAAGTGCGGTACCGATTTCAAAAGTCTGTAACCCTGACAGAACATAAATATATGATGATCTGATTCCGATGGCGTCACTAGCATTGGTAAAATTTAGTCAAATTTCACTCCGAAATTTACAATTCAAGTTAAGGTTTCACATATCAGAATACTGAAGTATATCACATCATGCGCAATTGATCGAGTGACTTGAGAGAATCTGAGAAAGCCATCGATTTCTACAGGATATGCAATCGCCATATCCCAAGCATCCACTTTTTGACGACGCCGGCCAATTGTGATGTAGCATCGATCGAACAAAGGGAAGATGATGTTTTGCAAGTCCGCGAAGATATAACCAGTAGAGTAACGTCATGTGTCCAGATAAACCCACGCAAAGACCATTATATGAATGCAGGCCCTCCACGCCCAAGGAATCCATCATAAATGAGCATCCTCCACGCTTGTAAACCCGCACACAAAAGAGGTATGCCAATGCTGACAACAAGGTCGATGTCGTAGTTTTCAGTTGGGGAATTTAACCACGGGGAGCCTCCTTGGCTTCGATAGCAGCTTGCTCACCCATAGCAGTAAGAACGATGACATCTAGGTGGCGTTAGTATGTAGAGGTATTCCTTTGAGTGGCAAAACTCACTGGTATCTTTCTCCTCAGTGGTGAAAAGCTTCTCAATCTTCTCGCCAACCTCTCCATCGGGGACCTTGACATCATCCTTGGTCTCGCCATCATCAGCCATCAAGGAAAGGAAGCCATCATCGGAGACATCGAGCTATGACAGTTCGTAAGCATTATCCTCTCCGCATGTGATTGGTGACTCCTACCAACTGGTATTCCTTGCGGGTAACGTTGGGGACGTCCATGTTGTGGGTGGAGGGGCAGAGTTCTTCAAGCTTCTTGCCGGTGAAGATGTCGATGGCGACAAGATGGACCTTGGCGTGACCGTGCTTACCAGTCTTGGAGGTAGACATGTCGACGATCTTGCAGGGACGGTTCTTGATCACAACGAAGCCGTTCTTCCTCAAGGCAGAGCACTGCATGGGGAAGGTGGCAGAGGCGCCGGCATCGGCGGACTCGAAGGTGTGTTCATGCTATAAGACATATCGGTCAGCGTTGCTTTGTCGCATGTTGCGTAGGTGACCAGTGTCGATGTTGAAAAGTACTCGAAGATGCGCCCAACTGGTGGTGGGGCGCGTGCGGGGTGTATGGGCTAAGTCTTACCTGAGCGTCATCCGCCATTTTGATTGAGATCGCAAGGTAAGAATGGGTGGAAGAAGATGTCTGCGCAGATGTGGGAGTCGGCAAGGACCAAAGAGAGTTGAGGAGCGGTGGAAGTGTTTTGGGTGGAAGTGTAGGTTTAAAGAAAATCGACCAAGAATCAGAAGGAGCGATTTGTGGTGGGTTGCTCCGCTAAACTAGCTAGTGCAACGGACCAATCAGATGCGCGTGAGACAAATCGCAGTAAGGAAGTGAATGCCAGCCTCACGAACATCGGATTCTCTATAAAAGTTGAGCGAGTCATTGGAGAAACATCACATTGGCTCACCCGGTTGGATGCTCTTCACCGATCATACACGACCATGATTTTGGAAATACGGTAAACTCGAATACGTGAGCTGGGCCTCGATGCCACGAGGGAGAGTAGGGAAATATGTGGCTCGACCGATTGTCAGGGCATTCGACGCCTGCAGGAACACCCTCTGGTTCTCCGCCTCCGCCAGCGAATAGAGCATATTCCCCAGCTCCTCGACGACCTAGCCACTTAGCACCAGCTTCTGCAGCGCAACGACCTGGCTTCAATCCACGATCGTCCTCCCTATCCCTAAACTCCAATGATTCTACGACGTCCTTACTATCCTCTTCTCGAAAGCCCAATGGGTCTAGTCTCAAACAGTCGGTGACAGCTCCAGATGTGCCAGATCCTTTGGAGGTTTTAGAAAAGCTATTAGGCCCGGAAGGAAATGCCACAGACGGATCGAAGTTTAAGAGCACGGTCAATGGCACAAGGGCGGCGGCAGAGGAAGACGACGAACTAGACTTTGAGGGATTGAGTCTTCGAGAGCTGGCTTCCAGGAAGTTCACCTCCGAAGAAGATACTGTATATACTGCTCAGACGACCGAAGAGTGTACGTTAATGATACCATGTCTTACTTGCTCAGAGGCTAACCCTTGTAGTCGAACAAGACATAGCGAAGTTCGAAGAGCTTCATCGATCGATCCGTGCCTGTGATGATGTACTTAATTCGGTCGAAGCCAACTTGACAAGCTTTCAAAATGATCTGGCTGCAGTATCCGCAGAAATCGAGACCCTCCAAGCTCGCTCTACAGCCTTGAGCATCAGGCTGGATAATCGAAAAATAGTAGAAAATGGATTGGGTCCTATTGTGGAGGAGATCAGTGTTTCCCCGGCTGTGGTCAGAAAGATTGTTGAGGGCGCAATTGATGAAGGATGGGTGAGGGCACTGGCCGAAGTTGAAAAGCGGTCAAAAGCTTTGGATTCTAAATCGAGAGAGCATCGGAATATCAAAGGCGTCAACGACCTACGGCCGCTGTTGACAAACCTCATCAATAAAGTAAGAAATCTCATTATTCCTCCGAATCTCTTCTAACTTATGCACAGGCTCTCGAAAGAATACGCGACTTTATGGTCGCTCAGATCAAAGCATTACGATCACCAAATATCAATGCTCAGATCATCCAACAACAGCATTTCGTTCGCTATAAAGACCTATACGGATTCCTCTACAAGCACCATCCAAAGCTTGCCGAGGAGATAGCTCAGGCTTATATGAACACCATGCGATGGTACTTTTTGGCCCAATTCACGCGGTATGAAGTGGCTCTTAGAAAGATCAAGGTTCATGTCATCGATAAGCATGATGTCCTGGGTCAAGATGATGGGTCTCGAAAGAGTACGATTATGTCAGGAACAAAGGCAACTGGTCCACCTCACGATGCTTTCAATCTAGGCCGGAGGATAGATCTTCTAAAGACCTCCAATCAGACAGCTCTGGCTTCGTTTCTCGCCGAGGAAGAGAAGGCGACGCACTACTTGGAATTTTCCTTTCGAAATTTCAATCTCGCTCTAGTTGACAACGCTTCAGCAGAGTACTCTTTCCTCACAACATTCTTCTCTCCATCGTTGTCGTATGCGGCGATATCACGGCATTTCAACTATATATTCGAGCCGACATTCGCACTTGGTCAAACCCTCACTAAATCTCTCGTTCACGAAACCTACGACTGTCTAGGAGTACTTTTATGCGTAAGGTTAAATCAGCATTTCGCATTCGAGCTGCAACGTCGAAAGATACCAGCTGTTGACGGCTATATCAATGCAACGGGGATGTTATTGTGGCCTCGCTTCCAAATTGTCATGGATCAGCACTGCGACTCGGTCCGAGCCGTCACGAACGGCGTCTCCACCCGAAAGCAATCGGCTTCGGAACAGGCGAAGCAGTCGGCCGCGCCGCATTTCATGACCCAACGTTTTGGGCAATTCATGCAAGGTATCCTGACTCTTAGTACGGAAGCAGGAGACGATGAACCTGTCTCGTCGAGCTTGACGAGACTCCGTAGTGAGATTGAGGCTTTCCTCACAAAGATGGGGAAGAGCATTGGTGATTCAAGGAAGAGAGAGAGATTTCTTTACAACAACTACTCGCTGATCCTCACGATTATTGGGGATCTTGAAGGAAAGCTAGCACTAGAGCAGCAAGAGCATTTTGAGGGATTGAAAAGGGCGTTTGGAGATTCGGCATGACGGGACCGCACAGGATGTACAATTATAGAATCAATCATTCTATTCAACGACTATCTTATGCACGTGAAATGGAACTGGTACTTCAATGTCCCCGGTAGCCCGTCCACTGTCTCCATAACGCCCCAAAGGGTCCTGAAGGCCCTGATTTCCGCAGCCAAAATGACAGAACGCCTACTAATACAGCGAGTCCAATGGTCCTCGCAGGCCTCCTATATTTCCAGGCCAATTTCCAGGCCCTCTCGCGGCGCTCCGCCCATTCTATTTCTTTCACCTGTCTCTTGAAATACATCTCTCCATCTTCCAAGGTTTGGTTCATCGTTTGATCTTGAGTTCTGGCCGTCTTCAGTACACTGGAGCTTGATATAGAGCGCCATTTCCGTAGTGATTCTGGTGGATGTTTTTCGAACAATGTAATCGTGTTCGTTATCAAGGTCTCGATATCCAGTGGCTTTGGTAACTTCGATAGGATTGAATGGAGCATTTCTGGTTCGTCTGCAGGTGTCTCGAATAGCTCCTCGGAGCGCTGGATGACAATCTGTGCGAACATGTAAACTGAGAAGACAGCTTCACGTGCTAACAAAACGTCAAATAGCCGTGCTATATCTCCATATTCCTGAATATCATGGGCATACATTGTCAGCGTCCCAGAGAGAGCGAAAAATGGTTGTGTTCCAGATAAATGTGCCCATAGCTTCGGATCAACAGCATGTAGTATCGATGGTATCAAGTGTAATTGTGCCAAAGCTTGTGCGAACGTAGGTAGCATGAAATCCCTGATACGCAAGGCTGATAGTCGTGCCACAGCAGGCGCACGACTACGTGGTTCAAGGACCAACAAAAAGACCTGGCAAATATCGTGATAGCCTTGGAAGTAAGATAGATATGGCTGCTGTCGTAGCACCTCTGTTATGAGGTCGGATAGTTCTGCTTTTCGACGATCAAGATCCTTCGAGGACTGGTCTGTGCGAATCTATCAGCGCCAGGTGATATATGACCATATAATAGCTTTGACCTACCACTAGGATAGTATATAAAGGACCTGTCAACATCCAACTGCACCTGGTCCTCATCACGATGTTTCGGTAGCTTCTTCCAGCTGTTTGGCTCCTCAATCTCTTCCTTTACGTCGATATCGTGGCTTGCATAACCAAGGAGAAGCGGCCCTGTAACAGTCAGTCATGGCCTAGGAGCCTCCTATAGTAGCACGAACATGCCTGCCGTCGAACATTGTCCGAGACCAGTCCGCCCTCAGATGTGGCCAGCTTTCTCAGTGTCTCTATATCCTTTCCTTCACAAGCTTCCAGGATGTTCGCAGCTTTCGCATTGCGACTATATTGCTCTGGAGTTGGCGACGGGGTCCGGGAGCTGGGCGTCAACTTTTCATTTTCTTCGGCATCTCTTCCATTGGACTCCATTTCAAGGACAGCGGTCCATGGATGTATTTTTCATCGCAGTTGGAGAGGGAGATTGCCAGTGTTTGGTATTTATGGGTTGAAAGGGGCAGCTGCGTGTCAACGGCCAATTCGGTTCGTTAGCGCTTGTTGAATTACCTTGCCTTTCGAGCTGCAGGTAGCGCCTGGTCATGAAATCGACAGATCACAATACTGTTCACGCCGCAGTCACCACTGCTGACAGATAGTCATGATCTCCCCATGATCCGATCTGGCTCCTTTACCAATCTTTGGCGATCAATGTGATCTGAAGAAAGTCGCTACATAATCACCTCAGTCTTACCGTTAGCTCGAGCTCAAGCTATACGACAGCCTTGGACGACGAGGCTAGGAAATTTATCTACGGCTAAGAGCAAGGCTGGCTCACGCGTTCGAGTTCGCGTGCCCGACAGCGACAGCAAACTTTCGAATATTCGTCTTTGCGAGTTTTTAAGGAATTCTATCCCCGCATATCGGACCAGTAACCAAGGATACCCAAGGCATCTCGAAGAAGTGGAATTGTCGGACTGCTATTTACTTCCGGTCTTGTGTGACCTTGTCTGCCAGGCCAACCTCCAGATAACTTGACTGCGTAGATGTCATTTTACTGATTCGATCTGCCACCATGGCTTTCGAAAGCAACACTCTGGTCAACGGGGCGTGGACCACCAGAGTCCTTGATGTCAACACTGTGCTACGACATTACGACCAGCAAGACAAGGAGAACGGTACCAATCTGCAAGATGTGGAACAGACCCCAAAGTTCGGACTGTTGACTCAGACTGTCATTCGAAGCCCTCTGGTGCACTGGATTCTACCCGTACGACTGAGGGATAGCAGAATCCATGATGTTGCTTTCATTGGGGTAAGAGTTGACACCTTTTGTCTTTGAAGTCTACACTTTCTCATATTCATACTTGTATTTGAATTACCTCTTTCTATTTGCTGTCGTCACATTCTTTCTGCCCTTGTCTCAGGCCGTCATCATTGGTCTACTTCCCACCACCATTACTTCAGCTCACCAAGGCCGGAAACTAATTCCCCCACAGGATGACTTTGTGCAGATCAAAGAATTACGATCCGATGGATTACTCTGGGAAGTAGTCCGAAAAGAAGACTTCGGTGCTCGAATTCGAAATGCTGCGGTCATCGGTTCGACAAGTGCATACGAGCAAGATCCGGATACCCAATTTGACTCCACTCAAGTGAAAACCGAAAAGGAAGAGAATGGTCTAGACCAGGAGACCTCCACACAAGGATATTCATCTTCTGCGAGACAACGACTACCCCCTCAATTTCTTGTCCTCCAACTCGAAACTGGAGACTCTATCTTCCTGATGTTGCAAGTCACCAACTCTAGACAACCCCAATTCGTCACGAGTAGATACCGAGTATCAAAGGCAATGCTTAGAGTACAACCTGGTACACATATTGCAGTGGATCCAACCTCGCGTTATATGGCAGTAGCATGCTCTGAGCAGATATTTGCAGTCTACGAGCTAGAAAACAGGGCCAACCTCAAGGAGCAGTTGTCCAAAGGAGAAGAGTTAAAACATATTGTTTCAAATAAGCACATGTCTGTCATGGATGTCATAGTGAAGATGGACTTCTTGCATCCCACACCAGGCGATGAAGACCACATCGTCTTGCTTGTTATTGTAATCAGGAAAGGCAGGACACGATTGCTCATGTATGAATGGGACTCGGGCGACAATGTCCTCAAGATCAGGCCAACAGATGTCAAAGGCCACTCATTAGACAAGGCACGTCAGATGCCGCTGCTTTTGATTCCATTGACGATCAGGTCGGCATTCATCCTGGTGTTCGAGGAGTCCATTTCTATTTGCGAGGGGATGTTATCAAATCGCCCAGTCTTTACAGACTTGGAAAGTCCAGAAGATAAAACCAAACCCCCAACAGACTTCCACAACGGCTTAGGTGTTCCCTTGTGGACATCTTGGACTCGACCCGCTCGCCGCCAAGATTTTCTATCCAAGAATGACCACATCTACATCATACGGGAGGATGGTTGGGTCAAATTCCTCGAATTCAATAACAAGGATGATGGACAACAAGAGGATGTGCTAAACAACAACTTCGGCCAAGTTTATATCAATTGTGGTTCTGCATTTGCTAGTCTTGACTGCAAACAGGAGATGAATTCAAGTATCAAGAGTGGCGATTTGTTAGTGATTGGCGGCGACTCTTGTTCTGGTGGTACCTACCTTGTAAGTCGATCTAGGTTGCTAAATTGTGTGCCCCAGAATGTCCTCTTAAGCTGCCTTGCCTTTCTCTGCATTGTCACATTGCTGATACACAGCGTCAACAGGTCGAAGCTAGGGGACTACCAATTCCGACAGAACCAGTCCAGAATTGGACGCCGGCACACGATTTTGTTACCACTTTTGCTTCTACCAGTGAAGAAGTCACTGTCAATGGAAGGGTATCTCGAACTAAAGATGCAGTGCCAAAGCCTGACCGAGTATTTGCTTGTGTTGGCAAAGGGATCAAAAGCACCATCACTGAGTTCAGACATGGGCTAGAAGCCAGAGTTGGTCTGAATACGGACTACCAAACTCCCATTTTGCAGGCATGGGCCTTGCCCGCAGAGTTCGAGAACACCGACGACGACGATGCATGTTTGTTCCTCTTGTCGATTGGGGATAGCTCAGCAATCCTGAGCCTTTCTAGTGATGCTGCTGAGATCGCAGAGCTTGATGACTCGGCAACAAGATTTGACTTACGACATCGTACCGTTGCAGTCGTCGCCCAAGAGACGGCCATAGTACAGGTTACCGAGAGAACCATTGGCGTGATAGGTCACGACTTCCTGTAAGCGGTTATGGGTAGACGAATCTTCAACCAAAGAGTACTAACTGAACATAGGCACAAGTTCGACATTTCTGAGCTACCTGGAATAATAGGAAGCAGCATAGGCAATGCTACTATCGGCGACAACGTAATTCTCTTCACGGCTTATCTTGAAGGCTCTGTCCATCTTCAGATCCTGGAATACGGAATGCTTACCACGAACATGGACCTGGACGACAATACCAACGTACGCGTACTACGTCAAATCTCCTCGATCGTCACTAGTCTGATAGTCGGAGAAATCGCTCAAGCTCAATTCGGAATCGTTGCTGAATGGTCTGAGAATTCCATCAACCTGACTTTTCAACCATTAGCAGGCGGAGACCATCATGCGATAGATCTCTTAACAACCATCGAAGACTCTCAAGTACATATCGATGCCCTAGTTAGTCTCGCCATGATTCCGTCTCTTGGAAACAACTTCTTACTGCTATGTGGATCTCGGAATGGTGTACTCATTGCGCTTCAAATTTCTATAGGGACTTTTGAGGTCCTCCAGAGCCGGGTCGATAGGATTGGTGCTACCTCAGCTGTGCTAACGAGAGACAACCATGCGGGGCGCGACCATACTTTCTTCGTCAATTGTGATTCAAAGCTATATCACCTGCAGCCGGTGCTTTCTGGCAAGACTGGAGACTCTACAAGGAGCTGGAGGGGCCAGCCTCACGAAATCCACCAGATATGGCTCAGTGATGCTTCGGATCCTAAGTTTCGACAACCAGGGATAAGCACTTTCGCACAACTACCAAACATGTCTTCAATTTCAAGGCTTAGTGAAAGTCTTCTCCTGGTATCTGGGTCCGCACTGTTCGTAGCAGACCTTAGTGTTGTACCGAAGGCTGTTCCTCGCCACATGCCTCTTGTAGGCACCCCAACACGATTACTATACTCACACACTCTTGACGCACTCATTGTAGCAGTGTCCAATGGAAAGCTATCGACTCTACAGTTTATTGATCCTGAGACTGGTGAAGATATGGCGCAGCCGGTGGATCAAGAGAAAAAGCAACCGGTTGACTTCGTGTCTGGCCTTGGCACCCCCAATGAGAAAATCTTCCGCGTTTTCGAGTGGGCGTACAAGAAGAATGGCAAGTTTTGGAACTTTCTCATTGCTGCTACAAGTCTAGGTCGAGTTCTGATCATCTCAATTGACCAAAAACCCCAGACGAAAGAGAATCGCCAGGGTGACAAGGATCAAGCTCGCCGAAAAATCACTTACTACACGAGACACAGATTCAAGAGCATAGATCCTGTATATTCTGTGGCCGGGTTTCCGGAAGGCCTTCTTTGGTGTGCTGGGGACAAGCTGTTCTGCGACATTCTCGATCAAACGCAAAAGAAATTCGTGCGAGCTGCGGAATACGATCTTCCTTCTCCGGCTATAAATCTCGAGTATAAAGATGGAACTATTTTTGCCCTGACTAAATGCCACTCCTTGGAAGTACTCAGTTTGGTTCTGGATGAAGCCAATCCGACACGTTCGCAAATAACTCGGACTTACGGCGATCAACTTACCCGCGATACGTTACATCACACAATGATCCTATTCCCTGAACAAGCTTTGCACCTGGTTTCTGACAAGTCATGCTCCTTGGTGGGGTTGTGGCCAATCACCGATACGAAGGCTGATACTCTCGAAGCAGTGTTTGAGGCAGAACTTCCCAATTCAATTCTGAGATTCCGCTCTGCAAAATGCCGTCCAATCTGGGACTCCAGCTGGACTAGCGCTCGCGGGGATTCAAAGACAAACGGGACCAGAAGCGTTGAAGGTTGTCTAGAAGCAAGGAACTCACCAGAGACGCTGGGGCTCTCGATTACCGGGTCACTCAGCCACTTCACTGTGCTGCGGCTCAAAGCCTGGAAGTATCTCAGGTTCCTGATTGATCTGGCTATTCATTCACCTCAAGTCTGCAAGTTCACCTACAAAGATGGCCCAGTCTTGCTGACTGCTGTCACCGAGCCTAAGCTTAGGATGCAAATTGATGGCGATATTTTGAAGCGTTGCCTGGTAGGCCATCAGCTGGAAAGCCTACTTCGAGTAGGCCAAAACACACCAGAGTCGAAGAAGATCTTTGAGAGATTTTGTGAGCTGCTTCGGGAGTACCATGAAGGAGAATTTCCTATAAGCGCGGGGCCAGAGGCGTATCTCGAGCAGGCATACATAGACCTGAATTACTTCCTTCGTCCTGTTTTGTAAAAATCATTGTATATGATTTATGGTTCTAGCCATCTCTCTTACAAGTGGAACTAGCCACCTTAGTTTCATAACATTTTATCATAATAGAGGAGCTTCATCTACTGCGTAGAATAGACAAGGAATAGATGAATGACTTGCTTCGGTACTTCTAGTGATGGATGTATATAAGCCCCAAAACTGCGACATCGAAGCTGGAATGAGTGACTCATATTATTGTCTAACGTTTGAACATTGTAGTGAGCCTGGGACCCTTTAGTCGGTGAAGGACAAAGGAACTCGGGACTTTTGGCAGCGAATTTTTGCTATTTTAGGGGAGACATATTGCGTTTCCTTGTGAATGAATTCTCCAAAGCTTTCTGAGAGACAATATAAATTATTCGCAAGTGTTTCGATTGTGACGCGGACACAGATTCGTAAATGCAAAATGGAGCAAAAGAGGCAAACGGAGGGGCATTTTAGCGCACAGACCAACTCGCTTATCATTGTGCGGGGCATTGATGCCTCTTAACCTCAACCTTGAATAATTCCACAAATCCGCCATTTCTGTTTCCCCAGAGGCAAATTCCACGAATTCCCTCGAGCACCAATCTGCCACTTCTCCAAAAGAACACTAGTCTAATACCTCCGTATTTGGCATAGCAGAGTGCATCAGGAGTGCGTTGAACGCCCTATAGCCACACTTGCCACAATCCTCCTGCTGGCAGATTTGTACAAAATTCACTTTTCGATTTCCGATATTACGACACGATCACTTCTACGAAGCACACGCTCACTTTTCGAATAATTCAAAATGCCGCCAAAGAAGAAGAACAATAAGAAGGCGAATGATGACTGGGAGGCGGATTTGGCAGAGACTGCCCCCGCGGCTGTATCTACACCCCCACCAGAGACAGGCAAAGACACCCCCGCCGAAGCAGACGCGGAGGAGGAGTTCCCGGCTGGAGGCCTGATGGCTATGATGCGCAAGCGAGATAAGAAGAAGAAGAAGGGGAAGCAGGATGAGGATTTTGTTGAGGGGGAGGATCCACCGGCTGCGGAAGAGGCGCCAGATTTGACTGAGAAGGCGCCGGCTGAGGCTTCGATAGAGGATGAGTTTGCACTGCCAGATAAGAAGGGGAAGGGGAAGGGTGCGCAAGCTAAGCCGGCTGCGAAGGTGGAGGAGGTGGATGCTGAGGGTGGAGATGATGAGAGGGGCGCGGATGGGAAGGTGTTGACTAAGGCTCAGAAGGAGAAGTTGAAGAAGGAGCGCGAGAAGCAGCGAAAGAAGGAGAATGTAAGTTCTCAATGTTCGAAATTTATATCTGCCTGGTCTAATGCGATGCTCGTCCACAGGCCGCCAAGAAGAAGACCACCGCACCTGCTGCGAAGGCTGCTCCCGAACCTGAGAAGGCTATCGAAACGAAGGTCGAGGAACCAGTAGCTGCTGCGAAACCTACGGCTGGTAGTAAAGGCAAGAAATTACCTGCAGCTTTGGCGAAGCTTCAACAACAACAAGAAGAAAAGAAGCGACGGGAAGAGGAGCAAGCCCGACTCATCGCCGAGGAGAAGGCACGGATTGAGGAGGAAGAGCGACTAGAAGCAGAGGAATTGAAACGAAAGGAGGAGGCGAAGGCCCTGAAGAAGCAAAGGGAAAAGGAGAAGATTGAGCAACAAAAGAAAGATGGCACATATCTTACGAAGGCTCAGAGGGATGAGAAGCTTAGAAACGAGATGAAGTTGAAGCAGATGCTTGCGTCTGGCGTCAAAGTCGGCGGTTTAGACGGAGAACCAAAGAAGAAGCCCACTTATGACAATAAGAAGAAAAAGGGCGGCAAAAAGAACCCCGAAGAGCTCAAAGTACGTATAGCATTCTTTGGGTCGATTCGCAATAACTAACTGTATTACTAGGCTGAGGAGGAGAGATTACTAGCTGAGGCTGCTGAGCGGGCACGAGAAGAGGCCGAGCGAAAGTTGGCTGAAGCTGCAGCAAAAGCTGAAAAGGAAGCCGCTGAAGCTGCAGCCGCTAAAGAAGCAGAAGAAAGCGAGCCTGAGGACGATTGGGCGGCTGCCGCCGCTGAAAGTGAAGACGACATAAAGGAGAGTTGGGACGCCGACTCAGAAGAGGAAAGAGAGAAAGCTGCAGCCAAGAAGGCGGCGGCGCATGCCAATGGCAAAGCAATCCCCGTACGTAGTAGCAAGAACGACGAAGAATCAGAATCCGAGTCAGAAGAAGAAGAGTCTTCTGACGACGAGGAGACTACTGCACGTCAAGCAGCTGAGGCACAAAGAAAGAAAGAGGCCGCAGAGAGACGAGAGAAGGCACATCAAGCTGCAATGGCAGCACGGTCAAAAGACAACTTGCGGTCACCCATTTGCTGTATTCTTGGGCACGTCGATACTGGCAAGACCAAATTGCTCGACAAGATTCGACAAACCAACGTCCAGGAGGGTGAAGCAGGAGGTATCACGCAACAAATCGGTGCCACCTATTTCCCTGTCGAAGCAATCAAGCAGAAGACCCAAGTCGTCAATAGGGACGGTAGTTTTGACTTCAAGGTTCCTGGTCTCTTGGTTATTGATACGCCTGGTCACGAGTCTTTCTCCAATCTTCGTTCTCGTGGTTCATCTCTGTGCAATATTGCTATCTTGGTGGTCGATATCATGCACGGACTGGAACCGCAGACTCTGGAATCCATGAAGCTACTGCGAGACCGAAAGACTCCTTTCATTGTTGCTCTGAACAAGATTGATCGTCTTTACGGCTGGAAGAAGGTAGATAATAATGGTTTCCAAGAGAGTTTAGCACTTCAGAACAAAGGTGTTCAAAACGAGTTCCAAAAGCGACTGGATGAGACCAAGGTTGCTTTTGCAGAGCAAGGCTTCAATGCTGAACTCTTCTACGAAAATAAGTCGATGGCCAAGTTCGTCTCTTTAGTACCCACATCTGCTCACACCGGTGAAGGTATCCCAGATATGCTTAAGCTGATTTTGCAACTCACCCAAGAGAGAATGGTTGGTTCTCTGATGTACCTTTCGGAAGTCCAAGCTACCGTTCTCGAAGTTAAGGCTATCGAAGGTTTCGGTATGACCATCGATGTCATTCTGTCGAACGGTATCCTTCGAGAAGGCGACCGTATTGTTCTTTGCGGTGTGGAAGGTGCTATCACGACAAATATTAGAGCACTGCTTACTCCTGCACCACTCAAGGAACTTCGATTGAAGTCGGCATACGTCCACAACAAAGAAGTTAAGGCAGCACTCGGTGTCAAGATTAGCGCTCCCAACCTAGAAGGTGCTATTGCTGGATCAAGATTGATGGTCGTCGGTCCCGATGATGACGAGTCAGACATCGAAGAAGAGGTACTGTCAGATCTCGGTGCTCTCTTCAAGCGTGTAGAGAAGTCCGGAAGGGGTGTCACAGTCCAAGCCTCAACACTCGGGTCCCTCGAAGCCTTGCTCGACTTTTTGAAGGTCTCCAAGATCCCTGTAGCAAACGTCGGTATTGGGCCAGTCTACAAGCGAGATGTCATGAACTGCGGTACCATGCTCGAGAAGAACAAAGAATACGCTGTCATGCTCTGTTTCGATGTCAAGATCGACAAGGAAGCACAACTCTACGCCGATGAACAAGGAATCAAGATCTTCACTGCAGACATCATTTACCATCTCTTTGACGCTTTCACTAAGCACATGGCTCTCATTGCAGAAAAGAAGAAGGAAGAATCGAAGCTCGACGCTGTCTTCCCTTGCGTTCTCAACACCGTTGCTGTTTTCAACAAGACTGGTCCCATCGTCGTCGGCGTCGATGTCGTGGAAGGTAATTTACGCATGCACACCCCAATCGCGGCCGTCAGGCAAAACGCAGTCACAGGCCTCAAGGAAATCGTCAGTTTGGGCAGAGTGTAAGTTTTCTCCCACCTACTCCTACTCCCAATATCATAATCAATCACTAACATACGAAACAGTACAAGCATCGAGCGCGACCACAAGCAAGTCACAATCTGCAAGAAAGGCCAACCATCCGTGGCAGTCAAGATCGAAATGGGTGGTCATCAACCCACATACGGCAGGCATCTTGAAGAGAAAGACTCGTTGTATTCGCTCATTTCGAGGAAAAGCATTGATACGCTTAAGGAGTTTTATAGGTCGGATGTTTCTAACGATGAGTGGTTGCTTATCAAGAAGCTGAAACCGCTTTTTGATATCCCTTAGATGGGTATTGAATTGCTTGGGGTTGAAGCAGCGAGGTTGTGGACCAGTTGAGGTCGGAAAGAGTCTAGGGCTGTGGAAGTCAGAAGGGGTGATACATGATGAGTGGGTGGTGGTTGGGGTAGGGGAGTTTGTATGCATAGCGCGAAAAGATTTTCTCTCTTGCTTTCTTACCATCCATCCCGTTGTTGGATCTTGTTTGGCATTGCATGGTATTAGCAAAAGCTGTAGATAGAACAGAATACAAATACAAGCAAATATACGTTTACTGTCTGGTTCATCAGTCCGCAATGTTGTTTACCTCCCAAGTTGGTGGTGATATGTAACCTGGGCCGGAAGAAAATGGGAGGTGAGAGTGATCACAGTGAGAAAATTTGGAAGTAATTAGGTGGAATAATTTAAGAACCCGAATTAAGATCCTGAAGCCTTTGCCAGCAAGGCCTAAGAGCATCGTCAATCAGTACTCCAGAACGCCTTGCTTTCCCAAAACATCACAGCATCAAATCCAGGGTATCTCAAACACTCCACTCTCCTTCCCCTAGTCACCATTCCCTTCCGTATCTAGTGGGATCATATCTCTATTCCAACTCAACCGGAAATCCCTTATGTGCAGGCGTGGGACGCCCCGGCTCTAGAATCTGAGGCGTCTTCCTCGGCGGCGGCGGAGCCAAAGAACGCTGACTGCTCCTCCAGGCATCAACCTTCTCCTCCGAATGTAGCTCTGCCGCATAAGTCATCGGTAGCAATGTCTCTTCCTGTTGCGGCTGCAGCGGTGGTTGATAAGAAGCTCTGTAAGGATTTGCTTGTCCATATGCCGGATCCACATTATGCATCGAAGGACTTCGCATGGGATTCGGGTTTTGGTTCAAGTTTTGCCATGATACTCGCTGGTTGTATGGGTCTCGGACGTTGTGTGGGGTCTCTTGTGGTGGTTGGTATGAGGATCTGTTCGAGATCATGGAGACGCGGTTGTTTTGTGGGGAGAGAGCTGAGTTGTAGAGTCCTAGCCCCGAGTTCTTCTCTCCGAAGTGGGAGAGCTCGAGAGGGCGGAAACTGCTTACGCTGCTGTTGTCTGTCGCAGGGCTCAGGGATAGATGCGGATTACTTGAGAAGGGTGATTGATTCCCGTCGTCGCTCGTGCTTTGTTCGGATATGGAAGGGGGGTAGGGTGAAGCTTGCGACCCGGCGAATATCTCTTGGTTTTTCATTGAAGCGTCGACGATTTGGGCTTTTACCAAGAGGCGATCGACGAGTTTGGAATGGGCCTTCTGGAGGGTTTTCTTGACGAAGGACGTCATCATGAAGTTGCATTTCATGTCGACGTCTTCTCGGAGCCAGAGGCCGGATAGAGGAGCTCCAACACCCAACTCGACAGGCGCTAAGGGCTCGCCGGGAAGAGATCCTCCCAGAGTCCATTTCCCCTTGATATTCAGCCCCATCGGCGCATAGCAGTGTGTTTGGAGTCCATTCTCGAGGTCGTGAAAGCAGCAGGTGTATGATACCTTCCCGGAAGCCAGTCCACCTGGCAGATATTGAACTTTATCGGTCAGAGAGTACCAGACACAGTGATACTCTTCTGCCGTCGCATTTGGCGGCGGTTTGATGGGATGTCGCTCTTCGACTAGAGGGTTGAGGTCTATCATCTCTGTATGGCTTCGGAGGGTTTCCATGACGGTCTCTCGAGAGATGCCAGCGGGGAGTGGGGTAAGCGTCGTGAATACTGATCTTTTCGACATTGTGGCTAGCGACTTTGCGAGTTTGGTAAGTTGAGAATTCGAAGTGAGAAGATGATAAGAAAACAGAAAAGGAAATTGAAGGGGGAAGGATGGTGTTGATGTATGAGAGCTGTCAGCACTCAATGCGACAACAACACCAACCCCTGCGTATCACAAACTAAGATTCCTCAAGGGCCATAATTAGCTAACTATGAACCCCGAATTATTATTCTCATCTTTCACAGCCCGAAGGCATGCGGAGGGACCGGCTGCCGAATCTAAACGGCTTCGAAGCATCCGACACTAACTAGACGGACGGGATGTCTCCCTCTGACGAGTCGTGGGCTGGCTGAAGAAGAGCCACCTCCTCCATGCACCATTTGCTCAAAAGCGCTGAAATAAGCTGCGTCTTGGCTGCTGATCATGAAGCGAACAAATCATCTCCACGCACACTCATTCTGACCAACGGAAAGGAGGAAAGTGTGCGCTGGAGTGGCGGAGATCTTGGCTGCGCCCGCTGCACCAAATGGTCGGAAGCCAATCACAGCCAATCACAACCAGTCACAGCCAGCTAGCCTTCTATTCTAGGAATCATGGTTCAGTCCCACACGGGGAAATGTTTTTAGAGACGACTTAGAAAGGCAAGCATCTCATCCACCGGTCTCGATTGGCTTCGAGCGTTGGCAGCAGCATCGCAGCGAGATACACGTCTCTGTACCTGCAATTGATCCAAGCAGCTCAAAGCTTGTTCTCTATGCCACCGATCGAACGAACCGAAGTCCAGGCCGTCTAGCAGAGCTCGATGGATACCTCGCAACAGTATTGTTCATGTCCCAACTTGCGTGGACTTGGTCGAGCTTCGCTGATGGATGAATTTTCGTATACTAAGAGCATCATGCCAGACTGTTGACGATCATTCAGTCCAGCTCTTCCTAGCCTTTCGAACCCTCGAGAAGACCAGAGCCAGCAACTTGCCAAGTTGTCCATGTTCATGAGTTGAACGCTTGATATTGTCACGCTGCCGCAATATGGGTGTCCGAGCCACGATGAACGGTTGTGCAAACCTGAAAATTGAGATGCTCACAGGCCTTGATAGCTTTTCGTATTTGGTTTCGCCGCTGCTTGGCTTCTTTCCTTGTCTACATCGCCGTTGCTTTGCTTGTAGTCCCAATCCTTCGTCTCATTCAGCATATATCGGATCAAGGAATCATGGAAATACCAAACTTCATAAAGCGAGCGATGAATTCTGAAAGGGATATGCGACTGTCAAGGTTGGTAGGTAAGGTAAGGCAGGAGCGGAGGGAGTAGGCGTCGGCCTCGCTTGCAAAAGAATTGCCCCAAAGAGGAAATCGTCGTCGCATGGACATATCCCGCTAGATGGCCTTCGTCATAACAACAACAGAGACCTTGACAATATCGCAAGACAACTCCAACAAATCAGAGGAGTAGCTTCCGCAGTAAAGTATCTGAATTCCATGCCTTTACACTAGCTAACGATCACAGGGCGAGGAGGAACATCTAGAAAGCGCCAGTGCGCTCTTTCACAACGCAGAAATCAACGCAAGCAGCTGGCAGCACCACGCCGCGACGTGTTGTGCCAGGTAAGTCAGAGACTATAAGTTGTATAAACATAGCTAACCAAGATTGAAACAAACGTAGAAAGGAAATGGCTACCTCCACCGTCAACAAAGTCCACATTAAAGCCGAAGAGGAGGAGCAGACGCGTCCACAGATCCCAGAGATGCCCAAAACTGTAGGTACACCAAAAGGCAAGTGCATTGCCACAGATAAACCTAGGATGAGAAGCAAAAGCATGCCTTGGCAAAAGCAATGGGATGCTTTTCGTGCGGCGGAGGCAAGTTCGCCTGGCCGTAGCCCCCAAGTACGAATTGTATACGAAGAAGTGGAAGATAGTCAAGCCCGCATTGACAGCCCAATACCCCAGGCCGCTCAGAGCAATGGGGTCCAAGACAACTCAGAGAATGATAACCTTGGCATCGAGGCTCACGAAGAGAGAGACGAGCCTGTCGAGACAGGTCGCAGGTAAGTCACCTTCCTTGAACAGTATACCATTTTGCCCGTAGTCTCTTGAACCTTAAGGTGTCAAATTATCTACAACCACTTGAACATGCAGCCCTACTTCTTGAATACACAAAGGGGCTATGCTGACTTGGCTTTTCGGTTCAGATCCTCGAACGGTCGCGATGGCCATATGAACGTCAACCTTGGTGATGGCAACACAGCACAAGTTGATGTTGCAGTCGCGATTGGCCGAGAGGTTCTCAAGATCCTTAATACTACATCGCAAGAGAGGGATACACTTGCGAGAAAGAACAAGAAGCTTAAGAACAAGAACAGACTCCTTGTGGAGGAGAACATGTCATTCAAGCTATTGTTGGCTCAACATGGCATATCTTTGGATTGTATCAAAGAGTTTGAGGGTCCTCAAGGCCACGATCCAGGTGATCTCTCTGATAGCGTGTCAATCAGCTCAGGATCATCCGAGGGAGATAACCCTCCCGGGGAAGCCTCTGCGGGAGCACCAACCTCGGTTCCGGTTGCTCAATCTGCTGAGGGTCCCACTCGAATCCCTGAGGCTGGGCCATCCGCTGCAGAATCTTCTGTCGAAACCCCCTCAGAAGCGCCAGCCATAGTTTCCCAGTCAACTGAGATCTCCGCCCAAAGCCCAAGCTCCGGTGAGTCTGGCATTACCTCTCCTGGCAGCGGCTCGGGAGGTCATGAACCTTCCTCTACATTATCGGGCCCTCCTGCAAAGCGCCTAGCAGACACAGGCTCTCAAAGCAAATTGCAGGTCGATGCTAATCTGGACAATCAAAGCAGAGATGGTATGCATACCGCGGCGGGCATTGACGTAGCCAGAAAATCATCAAGCACACATGATCAGGTAACTATGCGGGAAGAAGATTCTCATGAGAATATGCCGCCTGTCAACAACGAGCCAAGCTGGAGGGAAAGAGCTGAGTCTGTCCAGACCATGGACAGTGTTAGCAATAATCCACCAAGTTCGCATTCAAGAAGCCAAGCAAAAGTCTCTTTCAAGGAGAATATACCTCTTATCAGGAGCGAATCGAACAAGGCAGGAAAGGCCAGATCTAGCCTAGCCATAGAAAGCGATACAGCTAAGAATCCACAAATCACACGGGCGTCACTAGCCAGTAAGGAGCAGTACCATGAGGAGAACATGTCGCATAACAATGCTGGTATGAACCATATGAGACAAGACAATCCTAGCACCATTATCAACGAAAGTACAGCCAAGAATGTACTGAGAACATCTAGCATTCTAGATAATCCTGGAAAGGACTTTCGCAAGGAGAACATCCCTCCTACCAGGAACGGAATCACATGGAGAAGCCAAGTCGATGTAGTCTTGGCGGCAAAGAGTGATATAGCCAAGAAGGGCGAGGCAACCAAGATCCAAGGAGACACTCCGGACCTCCCAGTCAAACAGGGTCAGGATGTTCGGAAGGTAAGCAAGAGAGGCGGCGATGAGAACGGAGAGGTACTGAGCACTCTGAGTAAGCGTCGCCGAATGGAGAATGAGACTCAATTACCATCAAACTCCAAGACTGCTACTCGACAAATTTCCAGCCAACAATCTCCAGAGGCGGTCAAATCGAGTATTATTCAGCCAGGTGATCATACTCAGACTTTAGGTCTGAAGGAACGGGGCTCCAACGTAGATAATGTCAGCCGCAAGAATCTCCAAAGACAACTAGACACTGAAAGCTTGGGGCACGAGAAGATGCGACAGGTTGAGGTCAAGGTCCTGGAGTTGAGAGACCGACTTGAGGATGATGGGTGAGTAGCTTCCCCACAGCGCCTTCAGATCTGCACCACAGACTCTTTAAGAAATCTTGAAAGGCGTTTCGATGTCGCACGAGACCCAGATGCGGAAGCTGACAGTTTACAGAATGGCTGAAGCTGAGATCGAACAGCAAACGGATGCTTTGAGACGAAGATTGTTGAAGAGGGTTGAGCAGGAGAGCGCCACGAAGGCTAATGAGTTGGCAATGCAGCAAGCTCGTGAACTAACAGAGGCCAAGACAATCAAATTCGAACAAGGTCATGAGAACCTCACCTTTGACTATATTCCACTTTCACGAACCAAAGCCGTCATGGAGCAACTCTACGGTCATCAACGCCAGGAGCCAAATATGTTGGTCAAGGCTAAGCATCCTGATGACCCTTCGCGACTTTTAGCCCCTCGGGAACTGGACTATGATGAGGATGAAGTTAGACTCGAGGAGGATAGAATAGTTTCGGCCTCACTTATCCGACGCGAGCTGACTGGCAAGTTGCGGCAAGAGACCTATGTGCATGAGCTCTACAACTTTGTGAAGAAGAAAGGCGAACAGAAGTTCAGATGTCAAGTCATGGGATGTCCTAAGCACTACTTCAAAGATGTGGATTCCTGGACAAACCACTTTGAACAAGAGCACTCAGAAGACTTGAGAGACTTGAAGAAGAAGGTAGGTGAGGTTGGGGCCGTCCCCAGAATGTCGCTAATGTTCTTTAGCATGGTATTGCCTGTACTTCTGTTCTTGACCCTATCCAGATCGAGTCCTCCGAACCAGAGATGGTGAGTGAAGGCATAGCAGTCGGTCGAGCGTCACTAAAGTTTTTCTAGAATAGCGTTTCAAGCTCTCGAGTTCCAGATCCTGTCCAGACTAAGTCCTCAAGACCAAGTGCTTATGTTGACGGCCAAGTCCCTACACTTTTAGAAGGAAGCAGTACTCAGAAAAAGAGAAAGTACCCCGACGAGCGGTTCTATTACAACGAGGGCCCCAATGAACTGGATTACGACGAGGACTCAACCCAAGTCGAGGAGTCTCCCAAAGTCAAGAAGCCGCTCACCACTATCGGAGAACCTTCTGCACCTACTCCGAAAGTGAGACCTCGAGTTTCTTTCCTGCTCCCCATGAAACCCCCAACTCTCAGCGGGAGAAAATGTTGACGGGGAACTGTGTAAGAAGCACTTCGCTCTACGCTTTCCTACTTTGCGATCACTATGAAAAGTAAGTCCCTCTTCAAGCCATCTCCCTTCTCCAAGCTAACACTTCAAAGCTAATGTTCAAGCCACATACATGTTAGGAAGTGCCCAAAGCATGTCCAAAGTCAACATCTTTTAGAACCCGTAGAGTCAAACGATGGCTCTTCTACCGTTTAGAATAGCTGATGAGAATACGAGAATTGATGAAGTATGAGACTATGTAGCGAGGTAATGATATCGATACTGCTGGTCGTAACAGGATCACTGTAATTAAGTAGTACTTTCAATGTAGATTTTGTATTCACTCCCTGTTGTGCACTGGCTTGAGTTATGCGGATTTCTACACGCTGTCGGAATTTTGCTCATTTACATGGTTTAACTTCAAGAATGTTGGTGAATACAATGTTCTGGCTTCCACGGGATAATCAAATTCCCGTACTGCTCGCAAGTGTGCAGACAGGGACTTGACTTTGCTGAGGAAGAATTTAAGCGAGGTGAAAAGGGGTTGAAACAGCAAGCGAAGGTTGAAGGTGAGAGAAGGGTATCGGCTAGCAACCTGTGAGCTTATGGAATTAGAGACATGCAATTCCAATATCCCGCAAGTGGAGGAACAATGGGGCACGGGACCGTAGTACAAAATTCAGGAGTGATGGCTCCTTCCCAAAATACAGCACATGCGCGCACCTGCTATATCGAGAGGAAGCGACTCGAGAAGAATGTCAACTTCACACTCTTTCCACTTTCCTCAATTACCCACCACCTAAGGAACATTCTATTCTACATCTCTTATGAAAATCCTTAGATTCTCTTGCATCTTCCGGCCTATAATTTGGCTTACGTCCCGTAGTACTCGCCAAACCCGTGCGCGTACAACCCTACGCAATGAGACGCAACGTTCTCGGCGTCGAACAGCAGTCCGAGTCAACAACAGCGACTTCCCGGAGCGTCAAGACCCTAGATCCTGACCTATCATCATACTTCTTCATTCGTCGACAAACCAACGAATCAGCAGCTGTGTCTCCGAGTTACCAGGAGTTCAAGGACAACGCGTCGAAGTCGCCAACAGCAAAACCTCAGAGGTCTCAGCTCACACAGAATACGGATAAGTCTGCAGGGTCGAACAAAAGCACAAAAAGCAAGAAAGCTAGGTAAATAGCCTTCAATCTTTCTCTGTTCCCTCTTTCTGTCAAAATAGATGCTCCAACAATCTTAGGACATTCTTCTAAGTTCACGAAAGCATTAGCAGGAGTACTGACTCTGAATAAATAGAACACGTGTAAATTCAATCAATTCAGTCTTGTCAGCATCGAGCAAATATCGAAACATCGCAGAATGGAATGATAAGAGTGTCGGAGCTAGCACCGAGCTTTGGACACCATCCTCCTTCGAATCTCAGCTGCACCCCGCAGATCCACCCCGCCCTCCAAGACCGGGGTTAGAATGGGTGTGGTTCCCGGAGGGGTACTGGGCAGAAAGAGAGGTCCGCGATGTTCCGCCGAAGACGACACGGCAGAGATGGTGGAATAGATCGCCGGATAGATCACCTGAAAAGTCTAAGAGGGACTCGGCTGCCAGCAAGCTGACGAGCACGGATAATGTCCCTCGAAGAACGGACATTCCAGAAATCAAAATTGGCAGCACAGTTTCATTTGCTCGGACAGTCTCGGTAGGAGGGGGCAAGTCGCGAAAGAGCAGCCGCCAAAGCAGCAAAGTTGAATCTCTCCTAAGTATCAAATTAGGTAGGTTCAAGTTTCTAAGACCTGTCGCCGAGGCGGACATTAGCAGCAACCATCCAGAGGAAGCCTTAGGATTGTGCTGCAGAACAAAAAAGTCAATCAAGAAGCGGCTGCACACTCTCGCTCCAAAAACGCCAAAACCGGTAAATTTAAATGTCCCCAGTTTGAAGGGGCATTGTTAATTGATGAAAAGTCTAGGGTAGAATCCGGAATGAACTCCCTCGATCTGGTCGGCTGGGGCTCTCGTACAACTACCGTCCTTGAAGGAGCCGCTAGGTACTTCAACAATCAACAGCGGCTAGGAACAAAGTCGTACGCTTCGACTCCGGCACTGCCTTCGTCCCCTGAATACAGACCTCGCCGTCCTTTCGGCCTAGCTCCATGGCACCGCAAGAGTTCCAATGATTCATTCTTATCGGTTTCAAGTTCTGTACACCAAATTTTGATGGGCAGAACACCTGCAGCCTCACCATACCCGGAGTTTAGGTATGCTGGGCATGAAGGGCGAACATACCCGAAGGGTAAGTTCAGTCGTTGTCATGAGCAGGAGCCAGAAGAGCTAATTTTCCTGCGTTAGTTGATATATCAAGCCCAGATCCAAGTGAACCCAATTTTCTCCCATCCGTAAGCCTTCGCGGTACTCACCCAGGCGTGATACGTAGTCCAAGTGATGGCTAACTTGAATCGCGATGACCTAGGAAGCCACGCGTATCAACACGCCACCAATGTCTTCTGGTACCCCTGCCATAGGAGCACGCGGGTTCTTCTTCGACTTGGGCAAGGCTGGGAATGAGGCAGACACAGCTTCGCCAGTTACAAGCGCTGGCTCTGGGAGTGCCATAGGAAAGCCCAAGAGTTCGCCGAAGGCCTCCTCACCAAAGGCTTCACCTCGCGAATGGTGGGAGGCTGACTCTAAGCACGCAACTACGGGCAACAAATTATCTCATCCAATTGAGAAGCATGCGACCAGAGCATTTACGCCGTCAGCTTTTGAGCTGAGCTTACCACCAGAACACTTGCCAAGCAGCCCACTCTGTCCCAAGAATCCAATGCATTCGAGTGGAGGTAACGGTGTCTGCCCATTTCATGGGAGGAGAAAGAGCGCGGGGCTGAAAGTGATCAGAAGAGTGAACGCGGGCGATACGAGTGACGGTGGCACAACTGGAAGTACAGTTACTCCGTACCGGTAGATGGTTGGACTGCTAGGGATAGAAGTAGGAAAATATTTGCTCAAAGAGTCTCACGTACTGCGGGACATTCTCTTGGGAAGACAAGAGCGATGAAATTCAGGAGTAGTTAATCAAGAATGAAAATTGTTTGATCCAAAGTTCCAAGCATAAAATTGTACCAGCATGGATCACTGGTGAATCTCGCCCAATTGAGGATGCACAGATATGGGGTAGGCGTTAACCTTATCGATGTCCCTCAGACTGCTGAGATGGGCGGAAGTGCTCCACGAAAGTTGGCCTGGATGTCGCCGAAGAGGATCCACGTGATTTCGCGCGAAGTGCGCCAGTGTCATCAACGACTACCGTACTTTCAACAGACCTCGATATTTGGGAGCCTTTCAAAGACCAAGCCTTCCAACCCCGAGACCATCGTCGCATTGCAATTGAGCAATATGGCTACCTCTCAGACTGATCCTTTGCTACTCCTGCGACAATCAATAGCAGCAGGCAGTCCTTGCGTTCCAACCACAACAGAAGATGCCTCGTCCGCATCCTCAGTCGACCTCAGCCTAGCTCGAGCAACATACCTCCAATTCTCCTCTCCCGTGCAAACCTCGATCCCTCTCAATACACCTACGCGCTTCATCTCCTCTGATAAACCAGTCGATTTGCGCAGTATCTACTTTGCGTGGTTGAAGCGCGAGACTGCCATTCCCGAATACAATGCTTCAGCGCTTTCGCTCAACGAGGAGCTAGCATCTGCTGGTGGCGCGGGAGGAGAAGTCCAGAATCTTGCTTTCGTTGAAAGATTGGATCTTATTACGTGGCTAGAGGGTGCGAGTGAAGAGTCTGAGCATATTAGGCCGTTGAAGGAGGATACGAGTGCTGCGGCAGCGAGCGCGCAGGTTGCTGCAGGTGTTAAAGGTGGTATTGCGCCAGTGTCGAGTGGGAAGCCGGGAGCTGGAAAGACGATCGATCCGCGGTTGCAGGAAATTTATAATGGGGAGAGGAAGATGGGAGATAGAAATAGTGTGTTGAGAGGCATCAAGCCTACGGTATGTATTCTCCTGTCGCGTGTGGTGTGGATGGCATATGGCATGAAGCTGATTGAAACAGGATTTCTCGCATGTCCGCAAGATGGCAGCGCCCTTCAATGCCCGAAAAGCAGCTCAAGCGGCCGCCGCTGCTGCAGCTACAAGCACAACTCTCGCTCACAACCCGAAAGCACCACCAGGTCGCCGTCCGGAGCCAATTATCATGCTCTCTCCATCCGCCTCGTCTCTTCTCAGAATGTCGAATGCCAAGTCCTTCCTCGAAACTGGCATTTACGTTCCTCCAGACAGTGGAAGCATGCCTTCAGCTTCCAATGCTCTTCTCAAAATGAGCCGTCTCATCCCATCAGTCGATCCTATCAAGCCTATTAATTTTGTTGTCGTTGATACACCTGAGCGCTTCAAGCCCGAATATTGGAGTCGTGTTGTAGCGGTCTTCACAACGGGTCAGGCATGGCAGTTTAAGAGCTACAAGTGGCAGCAACCTCAAGATCTGTTCAAGCATACACTGGGCGTCTATGTTGGCTTCAGAGGTGACCAGGTGCCAGATACGGTCAGGGGGTGGGGAAGAGGTGTCATGAGTGTCCAGGTCGATAAGTGGAATCCGGGACAGGGGCCTGCTGGCAGATGGAGAGATAGAGAGGTTGTAGAGGGGATCTGGAAGGCGGTTGAGGAGAATATGAGATCGAAGGGATGGAGAAAGGAGAGCGGTCCTATAGGAGCATAGATCTGAGTGTTTAGGATGTAAGATTTTCGAAGCGGCGTTTGGAGTTAGGGCCTCTGAATATGGGAGGGATGGCATGGTATGTGCCCGCCGCTGAGATACCGGAAAAGCATAGAGAATGATATCCATGATTTGAAGTATTTTCTTTTGCTTCTGATTTTTGTCTGTAACCCTTTTAAGTCTTCTAGTTAGGCTTTATACTCAATGTAGTCATCATCATTGTCTTTCTGCATCTACTGTACAAATATTATTGTAGACATTGACTCCTTTTTGTTGAACGTCTCGTCGCTTGGGACTTCTCTGGTTCCTTTAGTACCCTCATATCACCTCCATATAACTTCTTGGATGTCTGGGTGTCGAAGGCCTCTGTCTGTTTTCCAATATCACAACACTTGATAGTCCGTTCCCCTCCTTTCTAAGGAAGTAGCGAAAAAGGAAGGCAAGCAGCTATTACACTTGCCAAGCGTCACTCACCTCTTTTCGCTTCTCTCCTCACGAATGCTACGGCTTCCAAGAACACACAAAGATTTCCTCTATTATAACATCAAAAGAAAGAAACTTCAAAAAAATGTGTCTGGAACGCGCGAGGTTCGAACTCGCGATTCCCTACCAAAAACCTGGAATCCAAATTCCGGTACCTGATTTAAAAGTGCCAGGATTGTAGAGTATAATAAACCACTTCACCAGCAGCCCTCCATGTGCGCCATGGACGTTGGGTGATAATGGGGTAACGTTTATTTAAATCTACATGAACGGATAGCGTTGGGTCGGTGTGTTGGGAAAAGGGAGTGCGTTCATATGGATGGAAAAGGGGTGAGTAGATTCAGAGGAGATGTGGGAGGTGAATAAATGATAACCAGCAATTACTGGGATACTGAAATGTCTCTAGAAGGCTTTTCTCTCTGCTTTTACTCTATGCATCAATTTCAGCTCTCTGTGATTGTCCAGGTTTGACGCCTTGCTCTGCACTGCTCTCCTCTCCATTGTCCCGAGATGCGTAGATATTTAATAAAGCTTAAATGTCCCGTCCACAATCGAGACATTGATGGAGTTTTTGTTGCACATCTCGTCCTAGCCGACACTCTCCGGAGCATCTCCAGGTAGCGTTGTGCCTGGGACTCTACCTCGTTTCAGTCTAGCTATTCAGTGAATGTATAGCTGGAAATTCCTCCCTCTGAACGGGACATTGACCAAGTTTTGTTGCATATCTCAGTGTGGCGCAAAGCTAGCGGGCGGTCTAGTCTCGATTCGACCTAACTTTCAGTGAATTTTTGGAAGGTGAAGGAGTCTTATATTTGACAAGGCTGGGAAAGTCCTCTTACAGTTAGAGCATTGATTATCTTTTTGTTGCATGTCTCACAGCTCCGGTCCGGAGGGGGTCTCTGAGTCTAGCCTGCGCCCCCTCCCCTTTGTATTTTTGGTCCAGCTCGTTCAGTGAATGTTAGGGCATTGCAGTCAAAGGAGGCAGAGCTTCCTGCCTGCTTTGAAAATTATCTTCATGTTTCTTGCGTTGCAGTGATACAAAGAGGTTAAATGACAGAAATCTGGGATCTTTCATATTTCCATGTTAAGCGAGGTGAAAGGGGGGTGAAGTCATGCTCAGGCCCCTTCAATCTGGAGCATTTCAGATCTAGCAATCAAATCCAATAGAGAGTTATTAATTCCCTGCATGTCACTTGATAGCAGTTGTGTTATTGAATCTTCCAAAGATGCTGAGGTCTGTGAACTCGATGTCTTTGAAAGGGGTTGGCTTCGTTCTCGCCAAAGCGCATCGGTACCAAGCATGCCCTGCCTCACTCACGCCTCAAAAACTGTGTAAACGAGCAAAGTAGAACCCCATCATCCTATCTCACATCATATTCAGTCATTAATCTCACAGTCAAACATGATTGACATTGAAATAAATAAAAAAAAACCCCCTAGCATGACCAGGTCTTGATCCTGGGACCTTGGGGATATGAGCCCAATGCGCTTCTAACTGTGCTATATGTTTCTTGTTAGTTATTTTAAATCTATTCAATGACTGCGGGCCTTTCTTACCATGTTGGCAGTCATTTTGTCAATTGAATCTACATAGTACATTTGAGAAGGTTGTGAGTCAGACTCGACGTTTGGGATCAGATGCGGCAGGGAGGTGAATCAGAGGGAGCAATCTGGTAGAATTTCTTGCGTACATTGATACGACTGTTCTGTAACATGCAAGGGAAATCAATTTGAACCTTGGAAGGTGTATTCAGAGAAAATCAGTTGGTAGTTGTCCAACAAGAAGAAGTCTTCAGAATGCCTCGACTCAGTCGAACCCTCTTTTGGTAGCCGAGAGACCTGCCGATTGAAGAAGCTGCTACAATCCAGCTCACCAGGAATCCGCCAGTCTTCTACCATACAGCCGTCAGCTAACCATACTGCTAGAGGCAGAGACTATTTAATACTTGAACTTGAAGCGAGCTTGGCTATGGAAAGATGGTTTCTCTTGCCTTGTCACACGAATGAATACTAGTGAGATAGAGGTGAAGGTCGACTGAGTGTTGAGTAATACTGATTCGATGATATCGAATGAACTAAATTTTCTTTCCCGGCCTTATTTAGAACTGAAAGACGGACATTAGACCAGGTGTAGAGCTTTCAGGAAGTGCTTCCCTGCCAATCCCCAGATCTCAAACGAATATCAAGTACATGCATAGTATTGCCTTGCAAGAGACATCAAATAGGAAGCGTATTACTCTCACTCAGTCAAATTATTCCAAATTCAGAATGTTCGCCTTTTCTCTCGCTCTTTGAGAGCAAACGCTCCACTCGCACTCAGACCTCCTCGGATGTCTCTCCGCAGGTGGACATGACCCTGTGATCATATAACAATGCAGTATCTTATGCTAGTTATACCTCACTCGTAGTCGGAACCCGCCGGAGGCCTCCCCACAGGTGAACATGGAAGTCGAACTCTATTTCAGCATTTGCAGATGCCAAACCTAGTCGCCAAGAACGATATTGATTCAGACATTGTTCATCTTCAACTGCCGACCTTGCATTTCTCTCTCTCCCTCCACAATGCCTTGGCTTCTCGGCATCCGGCATCCGGCACTCGCCTCAAAGCTCTCGATTAGGGCTTTCCCGCCCCATGTTCCCATCTTCTCTTGGCATAAACTTTCCTGCCTTTCCATGCTCATCCTAGCCCTCACTCAGGTCTTGGCTATCAAACATCTCCTACTCGACGACAGCTTCGCGGACATCATCCGTCCGTATCGGAGCGCAGTACTCGAATAGGGGCTTCTCCGTGGTTGTTATACTTTTCTTCGCGGACCTTTCCCAAGACTTCCATACCTCCTTTTGTAGACGCACTCTTGCGTTGAACTCTATCATCATCACCCGCACCACCTCTCTGATCAGCGGACCCTGCATATCCCAACACAGTGTATACGTACCACTCATATCCGCTTCTGCAGCTAGTATCGGACATAACGAGGAAAGTCAAAAGAGAAGGATATGATACCATGACGAGATGATTTGTCCGTGCATGCATAGGATTGTTGGACAAGCGAGAAACTCTAACTTTAACTTTAAATCTATTCCTATCCTCCACGTCAGAAAGGGGGGGTTTGGGGGTAAGATGTAACGCCATACGTCATTTTAAAGTTTGGGGTTTTGGAGAGGGTGCCGAAATTGAATTGTGAGGTGGTGGTTGGTGGGTGGTGAGGGGGGTTGGACTTCGAGAGGGTGGTTTTGAGGGATGGGAGAGGAAACGAGCGGAAATCAGATGAGACGAGACTGAGCTGACGCTAATAATGATGGAAACGAAGCAAAGTAAAAGGAGGCAAGTGAGTACTACCTACGGGTTGTAATACTACCCACAAGGCCTTTTAAATGTTAATTCTGAGATGATTGTGGCCGTGTCTCCAAGGGGCGGCTGGACTAATCACTTGCTCGAGGTCGCGGTATTTTACTATATCTAGTTAAACACTAGCCATTGCTTATTAACATTTAATAAGGCCTGTAGGGAGTAGATGTTAATGCAGGGATAACTTCCAATGGCGAATACAGTAGTCTACTACGTACAGGCCATAATAAATGTTAATAAGCACAGGTCAGCATTTAACTAGATATAGCAAAATACCGTGAATCGTGGAGAGATGATTGGTCTCACCACCCCTTGGAGACACGACCACAATCACCTTAGAATTAAACACCCCGCGGGAGATATCCAATCACCTGGTCAGGATCTCGTGTTTTTGTCTGCGATAAGTTAATTCCTATAGCGTTATTTAACATTTATTCACCCCTGTAGGGGGTAGGTAGCACAGAAGAAGGTATTGAAAAATCAAAAACGTTTCATGCTGGAAGAATCGTAAAGTTAGGATACTATCATACTACAGTATCTATCATAGAAGGAATCATGAGAGGTAAGTGGCGGCATAGATCCATTAAGTATAGTTTCGTTATGCCGACAATATCAACCTCACCGAGATTTGAAACAAACGTTCGGCCGGCCGGATAGATGGATAGCTGGAGGAAAGGTTGTTTGTGCATGGATATCTGCAAAGTACAGTACACGCACGGATCCTGGGAAGTATAAAAGACGTGTTTGACACTTCCACATGGAAGATTTAAGAATTGGCATATGCAAGAACCGTGTGAGATTTTGGGCATCTGCATTTGACTTGATCCTAACCTATAAAAGCCTTGAGGAAGAACTTTCTTTCTGCTTATTTGGAACTTTTGGTGCTGGAATTGGCTTTGGCGTGCTGTTTGGAGAAAAACTAGGATGGATGATCTGAAATGGAAGAACTTTCTTTTATTATTGTTGCTTGAATGGGCATCTGCGCGCATGTCTGGACGCCCAAAACAGGAGCAGAATTAGAAAAACTCTCTTTGGCTCGGGATCAGATGCGGCAATTGGGCAGGCGGGAGAGGATTTCTGGCAGATTGGGATCGCCATGTTTACCTCCTGTGATGAAAGGAGTCGCTCAATTGAGTATGCAGATGCATGTCCAGAGAAATAGGATTTTCAGAACGGACTCGAGTACAGAAGAATTCTCTTTCAGCTCACCTTGGGTTCCGTTGTTTCAGAATTCGATGGACAACGAATGAGGAATCCCGCAAGATTAAGTTTAAGATAGGTTCTTTCTTTGATGATAACAGAAAGTTTCTTGAATCACCGAGCCGCCTTTTGGATCCGCCGAAAAGTTACTTTATGAGATTGATAGTTTAGATTCTGAGTCTTGGGATTAAGGTCGAATTTATTTCCTCTTCTGGTATTACGTTACCTGGTCCAAATAGACGCGAGTAAGGTTAAAACATTGACTCAGATGAAAAGCCTATGACATATCTACGTGCGGTCATCGAACCATTATAACTTTGCAGCGGGGCGGACTAGCTGATCTTCTCTCTCAAATCAACAAATCAGATACTGTGAACAGAACTCAGAGAAAGGGAGAAAGACGTTACGCAAGAAGCATGCCAACCAAACCGATCTAACCCCCACGTGTAACAATATCCGACAATATCTCTTTCTCTGTACGTTAATGTATCCTCGACACGAACTACGGAACCTTCAACAAAGACGCGGTCTAGATCTTTCCAGATCGTCGAAATGTGGTGACACAGGCTTTCGCGTTTCACTTCGGCTACTGCACTCACTCAGGCACAGAAATTTGGTCGTCCTACGGTATCTTGTTCCTAACGTTCCGGATGAGGCCACTAGGTCTCTAACCGCAGCCACCTCGTGGCGTCCCTTCCCGGACAAAAAAGGCTTGGAATGGGCTTCTTGGCGCCTTGGGTTGGGCTTGGGATACTTGCATCCGGCGAAGCCACGGCGTAACGTAACCTTGATACGACTGCAGCCCACGGCTGAGGGGCGGGTGATACACTGTCAGACTCGCAGATCCTTTATCGCTTTATCCCTCGTGGCAATTGTGTCCATAGGTATGGGATGAGGCTTGCCGATCGCTGGCTTCCGTGTTGCGGGAACACACCGACGGGAAGGAAGGATGTATGGCTGCGAGGAGCCGAGTCAACGGGATGGATATTGGGAGGGACGGAGGGGAGGGAGGTTTTGACGGTGAGAGAACGTTGAGGTAGATTGAGGGCGAAGTCGCAGGGGGGTGATGTGACAGGTAGGAAAGTGCGGGAGAGTGACGTAAGAATCGGCTGCTAACTTGCATTTGTTGAAAACGCGATTGCAGCTTGAAGTCCGAGAAACAAAGAAGTGGAATGTATCTTCGGATGCGGATATCGATGTCCCAAATTCGGGAGTGTGTAAAATGGGTTTCTTGCGGGTTCTGACGGAAAGGGGTTCGGAATATGGCCTTTTCATGCCTTTGGGGCACTGAAGATCAAGCCTCCGTGAAGTGGACACTTCTTTGGCTGTAGCTAGAGCGCTACTCTGATCGATATCTCGCTCCCCAATTGATGGACAATATAAGGCTGAGCCAGATTATGACGTTGTCTCTACGTGCAACTCCCGAGACATTTTCAATCTCATCAAATCAGGCCATAGACCGTGCCTTCAATGAATCTAGATCCCGTGCTTTGGCACCTGAGATTCTGAGATTCCGATGGCAAAACATCGGATAACAATTGAAGCGAGGGAAACCAAAAAACAAACCCGAAACAAGCGCCAAGAGATCTAAGAATTTGAGGAGTTTTTTTTTTTGAAGCTAAATAAATAGAGTGAGACGATGTTTGCAGGTCGTTGCGAGGTTGTGGATACTGTATCGGGGATATAGATATTAGAGGAATTATTTCCCGTGTAAACTCATTGGGAGGGATGGCAGATTGGGAACCTTGCTGAAGATGATGTTGGATATAATTGTCCGAGGTGGGACTCGGGAAAAGGAAGGGGTGAGATGAGACATTCTAGAAGATTTGGATGTCTAGGGAGGGAAGACGTTCGGAGGTTTAGAAACCTTCGAGAAGGAAAGGCTTGTGAGGGAAAGGGGTCTGAAATCGTTCGAGAAGGGTGATCAGGATCACTTTTATAAATTAATCTCCGGCCTCTTCCAGTAGTTTATTCTCATCATCGAGACGATCAAACAATCTCGTTTTAGCTCGTGTAAGGCTAACCGCCGTTTGTGGGTCAGAACAAGACACGGTGATGCCGAACAGACAAAAGGGGGAGTTTGAAAATCAAATTGTGGAGATCAACCTCCTGAGCAAGTCAAGGATTTGATTCCTATTTTATCGTTTGCGTTCCCTCGTACTTTATAATCTCCGAAGGGGGGGGGGCGGATGCGAGATCGCGATTCGTTGTGTAACGTGCAGGGATGGAAGATTTGAGGGCTTCTGGAAAGGGTTTGGAATATTTAAGTGGGAAATGTGATGTGACCCTGAAGTCTTGCCGACGGTGTTTTGTTACTCCGATGAGAGTGGGTGGGTTTGAGTTTGAAGTTGTCTTGAGGAGTCCTCGTGGCAACTGCATGACAGGCAGGGCGACTTTGCGGGGGTCTGTGATTTGATGGAGCGCATGGCGGTGAGTTCAAAGGATCGCTCCCGATTTAGATGGGGATATTTGTTTCTCGAGGTTGGAAGCTGGTCTTGGACTCTTGCCTCGGCATAGTCTACGCCGAAAATTACGGGACTGGAGGGAGAGAAGAAGAAGAAGAAGAAGAAGAAGAAGAAGAAGAAGAGAGAATCCAGATGTGTTTCAGCATGGTGCTGGATTGAGTGTCGTTTATGTAATCGGGATAAATATGGCTGGGGCGGTCCTGTACTACCTACAGGGCCTTTTAATTGCCAAAACGTCGCCACCCAGATTACCCAATTACAGACCAAAAAAAGAAGATCTGGACAGGTGATTGGGCAGACCACTCGGAATTTCGACAGAATTTGGACGTATTTTCTCTCGCTTAGCAATTAAAAGGCCCTGTAGGTAGTATGCACGAGGCACGCAATGAAGTTGCCGTGATTGGTGTCCCGAGATTGGGGGGTTGGATACGGGATGCGAGGCTGTTTGGATGGTGATCCGGGTGTTTGTTCTTTTTGTCCTTCCCACGCATGCGCGCAAGGCTGAGGCTGCCATTGCTCTCGACCATGGACCGGGAAGTTAGCAGCAGCCACAACGGTATCTCCTCCAATCCCCTTCTTTCCTCGATGAAGCTCTGACGGATCGCTACTCCCAGCATCACCAGCTTGTCCCCATCTCCTCATCAACAAGTGCCGAGTCATGTCCCCCATTTACAGTACCTCCAATTCTCCTATAAGCGGGCCGTATCTGGTGACGATCGTTCCGCTGCGGACCTTACTCCTACTTAGTTAGTATTATCAACGCAGCGCCCGTATTATTATCCCTTGCCCTCTCCGCCGGTCGCGCAGAAAAAAAGTAGCTACCCTAGCCCGCCCTGGTACGAGCACACGCGCTAGGACAAGTGAAGGGTTCCACACGGATGAAGATCCATGTCTACCTCGTGGCCTGATGTGCGTTCAACGTGAGAGGCAGCACGGCGTGCAGGGGGATCCTGTCCCCGGCTAAGCTACTGTGGGAGGCAAGAAAACGTGGGAAAGGCCGGTTGGGTGCTGCTTTAAGTTTGTGACCGGGCATGCAGACGGGCCACTCAGAGCGCGAGGAGGGAGGGGTGCGGGGTTCGTGGCTGCTGCTGTCTTGTGAGAGCGGGAGGAGTGGGAGGAGTAGGAGGCGTGAACTGGTTCACCGCTTGGGGAGTCGATGGCTTGAATGATGACTGGACGGGGCATGGCCTTTGAGCCTATTTGCTTGGTGGGAAACTAGGAAAGCCTAATATGAGTAATTATTAAAGCCGCCCACGTGCATTCCCGATTCATGTCGTGTTCTGGATCGCGTGGAGCCGTGGGGTGGTGGTGATTGGGGGCGTTGGCTGTAGTGGAAGTGGTGATGTGAGGGCTGCAGATGTGATGGATAGTTTTTCTGTATTGAGGCCTGAAGTTCTCCACTCGGGCCAGATGAGTCGGAGATAGGAATAATGGAAGGTCATCGACTCGTAGGCCTCTCCAACGTCGTATGAGGCGATCGGGCAATTGGAACAGCAGTGACTTGGTGGTGGGATGGAGTTGGTGGCCACTAGTCAAAGAGTCGACGATCCTCCACGTTTTCGACGACTGACAGATGACAGATAACAGCTATCTCCAAGCGTCCGGGCGTGAGGCTCGAATCAATTGACTTCTGTCCCCTGAAGTCCAGTCTGATAGTGCTTCAAACTGTTGCGGATAATCATGTGGCGCATCTTTGTGCACTCTCTCGTTATCACCACTTTTTGGATGAGCATTAGTAATGGGCACCACCTCCACCTATCGTGTGCAGAGGGTTTCGCCAAAACATCCTTTCATGCATTGTGCCTGTCTGCTGCTGGTGTTGGAAGGTGATTGATGGTGCTAGCCACATCATAACTAGATCTCGACGCACTGAATGCTGCCGTCCTGCGCTCGAGCACACTCTCACGCTGCAGTGCCTGAGATTCTGCCAGTAGTTGCGGTCAGTGATCTCCAGGTTACCGAGAGCCGATGCAGCGTCAATATTGCTCGGAATTGATTCTTCCATTTTCCATCCCTCTCCTCTTCGTCCTCGCTCGGAACGTGGCATCTGTTGCTCTGTCTTGTCTGTGAACACTGCTGCAATTTTCCCGTCTGAGGCTATCGCCCAGATCTCCCTCCTCGCTGCCACATTAAGGCTTTCCCTCACCTAAGCGGGCCCTCGAAACACTCGTTGTCAAAGGGCAAGGATCGCTCGACGGCTGATTTTCTCGTGGCATCTCGACATCCTGCCATCAGAATCACCTCCTGGCTTCGCCGGAAACACGTTCGGATACTAAGTACGTTGTAAGACATTCATGCCTTTTCTGTTTCTGTTCTCCTCGCACCGGCATTTCATTCTAGAAGGGCATTGGAAGGAGAGGGATCGACGAACGTTTCCATCCTTGTGGAATTGGCTTACTACATCCACTGTCATCTCGTTCCTGAAGCTTCAGAACGCTTGGTGTGGGAGAGATTCAAGCTTCACAGGGTTCCGAGACTGTAACTTCGCGGATCTTACTGGAGGGTCATGGGAAGAGGACTCTGGTCTGGAATTTACAGGTACTGACAGAACCATCCCTACAGACGAGGCAACCACCGACTATCGTGCGAACGACTGGGCAATTTGCGTTTCCATCTTGACGAAACAAGAGCTCATTTGTTTCAATCTCGGTGGGGGTCCTGTTGAGTGACGGCGAGCTGCAGAATCTCCCGCGACTGACGTGTGTGAGATAGAGTACGTAACTGGATCTCTTTGAATGCTTGAATTTTTTTCCTTCTCCTCTGAATGGCGCGCCTCGGGTGGGTGCATGGGTGAAGTGAAAGAAGCACCTCGGCGACAGTTCTGTGCTACTCTGCTGTCGCTGGCCGTGGCTGGAAGGAAGTGCCCTCCTCGCATCAAAGCTCACGAGAACGGCGAAACAGAGGCACTCCAAGCGAGCTAGGATCACCAGCGACCAGACTGTCGGGGGAACTGTACTCTATTCTGTGGTACCGTGATACAGCAGAACGCACACCGCAGTTCTCTGGCTATTTTCTGGCCGGCTGGCTGGCATATACAGGACGGGTGCTGCAGGGAGGTTTAGGGATCACGGATTCATTCGTTCATCCAGTGCAGCAGTCTGACGTGCCCTGTGTAGGAAAGATCAAGCCGCCAACACGCACGGGAACGATCAATCCGTCGCTACCGGTCGCCTCTGCGCTTCCGTGCATCATTTGCTTCGCAGTCCTCTCCGGCATCAACCCCAACATCACCACCACGCCTTCTGGCGCAGTGCAGTGCAGCGCGGCTGTAGTGGCAGTTGCAGTTGCAGCTTACAGTTTGCAGTTTGCAGTTTGACGCTGCAGCACCTCAGGCCCGGCCGGACCAGACATTGATACGGTATTCGATCGTCATAGACATTTCCATTGGGGTTTCAGGCACTTGCAGTAGGTAAAGTACCAAGTACCCCTACCCTACCCTCGCCCTCATGTGCATGTCTCATGTCTCATGTGTCCAGGGCAGATCCAGGCGGCGCTGTGGTGGAGCACTCCACCACTTGCACTCCATTGACCGCGACCACGACCCGCCCTCGTTTTTCTTCGGGTGCGTGGGTGTCAGGGAATCGAGCAGCTCGGCCTCGACCTGGGCGGCCCTTCGAACATTCGACGACAGGGGCAGACCCTTGCTTGCACGACAGCTGATCCCTGTCGACCACGAGCGATCTCACGCCCTAGTGGATTTCCTGCCACGAGGGCAGCGAAACTGGACCCGAGCCCACTTGAGCCCTCAAAACAGCGCCAACCACGCACACCGCATCCACTCCGCACGACAGCTTGCACACACTGGCGGCACGGGCACTTGCTTCCTCTGCCACAAGATACCCGAGCCGACCACCACGGTTCCACTCGCTGGGAACATTTCCCAGCTGCAGTGGCATTTGCAGTTGCAGTTGGCCGTTGGCACCTCTCGCTGCTGTTACGCCGTCGCTCTGCACTGGCAATTGCCCCCGGCAACTCGCGACTCCTTCCCACATCCCTTACTCTTCCACTGCTAATTCCACTTACACTTCCACTTCCACTTCCACTTCCACTTCCACTTCCGCCTGCCTCCCAAATCCACCTCCACCACTCTTTTCTCCGTACAGGACGTGCACTGAGCCCCAGGGTGCGCCTGCGACTCTGCGTTGACGCTGCGTGTGCTTTCCCGCGACGTTCCCCTACTACCCGAACAGTCCTAACTCCCTCCCTCCCTAACGCCCACGCTACGCTTCCGGGCCTGCAAGAGCTATCCACTAGCCTCACGCCTAGCCGTCGTCAGGATTAGCATACCAAGTCAAGCCAGGCGGGTGACGGGATTGGGTCAGGTCCTGATCGCTTCCCTTTTAGGCCATCGTCGTAAAACATCCCCAAATTCTTAGATGGCTCTTTCTCAGCCCACCCCTTCCCCTACCTCTACCTCAATCTCAACCTCGACCGAACAATCTCAATCTCCTCATATACCCGCCGAGCACCTGACTTCTGGCAAACGCCCTGTCTCTGTCTCTCTCTCCGGCTCCACCTCGCTTTCGCCTTCGCACACTTCCAAGGACCCATCCTCGGCAACCGTCCGCTCTGTTCCTGCCGACTCCTCTCCTCCTGCCTCACCATCCAACGGCTCCATTCTGACCGACAGACAGGGTAATAACTACAAACATCGCCAGTCGACGCTCTCTACAACTTCTTCCAAACAAAATCGAGGCGGCTTGTTCAACTTTGCTGCATTAGCCCGAGATAAGACTTCAAGCGCGATTGCAAGCCTATCCGAACCAACAATCCGCAATCGACAGTCGACTGGCAGTCTCTATCGAACTGCGCAGAGCTCTCCCGTCACCGAAACGCATAATAATAATATCAGCGGTGGCAGACCGGTAGATTCAGCAGGAAGCGGTCGGGTCAATTCTAATTCACCCAAGACTGGATTTACCCCGCCACAGACGAATTCGCACACCAGGACAGACTCGCTCCTCGAGACCGATCCGCCATCCCAGGCGTACCAGAATACTGCCAGTGATACACCAGCTCCGATTGCTTTCGCCCCCCAGACAAATTACAACAAGATGCACCAAACAAGTTCGCGCTTATTGCGCATGACTTCAGACGAGAGACCGTTCACCAGGGTAAATATGGCATTGGAGATCGATCTACACATTTGTGCTAATTCTCCCGGCAGGATTTCAAGGATCTCTTCTCGACATTGGTTGTGAGCTTACCACTACAAGGCCATCGTGTGCGATTAACCCGAATCGAGCATTCATTTTTGTCAGAGGAGGCCATTAATAATCTGGGATCACTGAAGTTCTCTCAGTCCAACCGAATGCCAGATCCGAAAGATCCCTCGCGGATAGTTACAACGACAACCACCACTACATTCTCAATGGCGAGGGAGATGGCTCGTTCGGTTTGCCAGCGTTTCTTGGAGGCAAGGTTTATCGAATCGGCAGATGGCAAGCAGGCGAAGGAGTTCACAATGAAGAGCTCAGTCTGGCAATTGACACCAAAGGGAATTCATATCTTGGAGAGATTCTGCTCGAAGAATGGTATCAATCAGAAGCATGTTTCAGAGCTGATCAGTTCTCCTAGAAACACTATGCAATTAGTCATTCTTGAACGAGATACAGCTACTGACAAGCTCTCTTCGGACCGCAGCACGATTGAGGTCATTTTCCGGAGATTTATTGGTACCAATGGACCCAATATCAAGACCAGTATCAATTCTGCGGATTCGGATTCGCTGAGCGAATACAAGGATGGTATTGCAGGCGTCAGAATGGCGAGTGAACGCAAGATCGGAAACCCTCCTCGGACCATGTATCAGACTTTCACTGGCAAGGCTGCAGTCGATTGGTTGATGGATTGCTGCACTACCGTAGATCGAAGAGAGACTGCGGAAATTGCTACTCTATTCCTGGAGCAAGAACTGATTTGGTGTGTGCAGCAAGACAGAGCTTACATGTCACAATTTCCAAATGAGAAAGATAGGCCTGCGTTCCAGCCAACGAAGCATGCTATCTACCAAATGACGCAGAAGGGCAAGGATGTGGTCAACATGACACAGCGAGAGCGAACTTCAGAGAGCGGCGAGCCTGCTTCATCTGCAGCGAGAGCTTGTGGCTCGCGAGATTCAAGCGCGCAGAAATTGGACAAGATTCTGAATGATCCTGCTCTTCGACTGCTATTTCGCGAGAATCTGCGGGACACGCATTGCGAGGAGAACCTTTCCTTCTATTTGGACGTGGACGAGTTTCTCAAATCCTGCAAGGCCGCTATCAAAGCCAATTCTCCGTCAAGAGGTGGGAAGGGGTCACCTGGAGGGAATCTCGATGCAGTGAAGGAAACGATGGCGTCTGCATATGGCATCTACAATGCTTTCTTGGCTCCTGGCTCTCCTTGCGAACTCAACATTGATCATCTGCTCAGAAATCAACTTGCTACTAGAATGACTAAGGCCGTAGGACAGGATGCAGCTATGGTCGAAAGTCTGAGGGAGGTCACGAAACTCTTTGAAGAAGCTCAGCTTTCCGTCTTCAAGCTGATGGCTAGTGTAAGATATCCATTCTCGGTTGTGCCATCAATACTAACAAGTCTTGTAGGACTCCGTGCCCAAATTCATGAAGAGCTCAAAATACGAACAAACACTCAAAAATTACGATTTCGATTCCATTGCTCCCCGATACAACAGCGTGACCCTACCCGAGCGAAGCATGAGCAGATCCAACCGATGAGTTCTGGATACCATGAAACTACTATAAACCTTATGTTCGACTTGGATATCCCAAGTATGCATTACCATAGCGGCATCAAAAAGGTCTCTCTTTGAGACCAAGGCTGGTTTCTTGATTAGCGATTGCATAGATTCCCTGGCTCCCTTGGACATTCCCCCAAGGGACAAGTTGTCGTAAGCGACATTAATGTCCAATTGATACACACAGGATACCTGCATCTGGCGGATCACTGGAACACCCAGCTTTGTCTGAATACATTGCATATTAGGCGTTTGGGGAACCGGGAGACGGTTTAGAAAGAGACTCCCATTCATTTGCACGAATTTCCATTGCAGAGAGAAGAAGAAGAAAGAGTCGGAAACGATTCTTTAATGCGGCAGAGGGTCTGGAAAGAGGATGGAGGGGTGGATTGTGTGCGCTGGTTGCTCTGCTCAATCGTCGAGCTCCTCAACTGAAGGAGCTGGCGGAGAAGGAGATATAATCAGGCTGTACTTAATCCCGATCAGTGTACCTAAAACCAGCTGCGATAAAAAGCAACATTGAATCAAAAGGGTGAAACGAAGCCCCGACTCTCTTCCGTGTGGTAGTAGTTCGTGAGGAATGCGAGTTCATCTCCCAGCCTCTTCCAGGGTTGTGTCACCTCAGCTGCATCACAACAATTATCAAGTGACAAGTTGATTAGAATGTGGTTTCCATTCCTTTTTCAGGCTCTGTAATCTCGTTTCATGTTCATACGAGGCCCTTCGTGCTGCGATTTGGTGAGTTGGTAGCAGATGCATTCCTGGCGTAGTAAACAAACGCCTATTCACCAGCCACCACGAGGAATTGGTCGAGATCTACCTTCTAGAGCATGGCATGATTGGACGAAAGGGAGGTGCGGTGAGGTTTTGGTGTGGATGAGTGGTGGGATTGATGAATGTTGCTTATTTGGGGAGGCTAAGATCATCTCTTACAAGAAGGGCTCACATTCTCCCTTTCCCTTCTCCTTCCTTTTCTTCTTTTCTTCCCATCGGTTATCTCTCTTACAGTCGCTCCTTACCTTCTCTCGTTCTCACTCAAACTTCGGGTTTGTACCACGCTCTTTTAAATCATCAATCATTGTTCAACAATCAACATGCGGTCATCAGACCTTCTCTTCTTGGGAATGGTAGGAGGGGTATTGGCCGGTGCGATGTCGAGTTCTTGGGGAGCAGCTTGGGGAACGAATAATACTTCGATTTCGTATACGACGATTACGACGACGGCGTTTACGACTTATTGTCCCGAGGCGACAGTGTTGACGCATGGGGGGTTTGAATATACGGTTACGGAGGCGACAACGTTGACTATTACCGATTGTCCTTGTACTTTGACTCAGGTTTGTTTCTCTTTCTTTTCTTTCCTTGGATCATCCCTCTCTCTCCATTCACATCATTCCAGATGAGAAGAGCAAGAGACGGAAGGAAATATAAGAGAGTGAATAAAGGCTAACAAAAATGTGAAAAATAAAAGCCAGTAACCAAAACCCTAACGCCAACCACCATCCTCTACACATCCTGCTCCTCCACTCCAATCAATACCAACCCTCCTCCACCGCCAAACACCAACCTTCCTCCACCACCAAACACCAACCTTCCACCACCGCCAAACACCAATGTCCCACCACCACCAAACACCAACTCACCTCCCAACCCAACCGCGCCAGTCGTATCCCCAAACAACAACGTCAACACCGACACCAACGCCGCTGCGAAGACCCAAACAGCGATTCAAAATAATGCGGGAGAGGTTACAGTTACAAATCAGTTGGCGACGGGGACACCGGCTCCGACGCATGGACAGCAGAATGGAGGCGTGGTTGGGACGGGGACGGGTGGGGTGGGGAATTATAGTCAGGTTGTTGGTGCTGGTTCGAGGGTGAGTTTTTTTTTTTTATTATTTCTTCCTTCGAGTTTGGGTATGTTTTTTGGGAGTTGAGCTCAAAAAGACTGATTTTTTCTGTAGGCGGTTGGACAGATTGGCGCGGCTGCGCTGGGGGCTGTGGCTATTGTTGCTTTTGCGCTATGACCTAGCTTTTGATCGAGGTTCTTTGGGGATGGCTGGTTATGAGGAGGGGTGGTGGAGAGGGGTGTAGATATTCTGCGTGGGTTGGTTGGTAACTTGGATACTTGGAAAGTATAGGGACATTTATTTGGACAGTGGATGAAGCGTAGTTGGTTGGATATGATTGGGAGGAAAGGAAAGGATAAGAATCTGGCGGGACCTGTCTGCTTCATTTTCGTTGTTTGTATACGAGCTAGGGAAGGTCATGAGTATCTCACTCCTTTTGTCAGTCTTCGGATTTCTGGGTTTTCATGGTTGGGCTTGGGCGGAACAGGTGTTGGGATGGGAGGATGTGGAAGGGAAGTTATGCGTGCATGTTAGTTAGATCAATGGATGTTCTTTAAACATAGGTCTAACCTACCTGGGGAGTGAGGGAGTTTTGGGGGACGTGTCTGTTCATTCATTCATTTATTGCATAGTTCAATGACCCGGGAGGCGCTGAACAATGAGCAGCTAACGATCCTATACATAGGCTAGTGAATCTGTCTGCTTCCACATGGAAGAGTTGATCGAAAGTCGGTAACTGGATTGGAGCATCGGAATACGACACCATTTCTGTGATTCTCTCAGATAATCCATGAATGGTCGTGCACAGCAAAAATCGAGTCCCTCTCCGCGATTTCAATCGTTTACCTTCCAGCACCAACAAATTACAAAAAAACCACCTCTTCTCCTCCCTCTGCAACCCTAACCTCACTAAATCAGGTCCTCGACTCCTTCGGCCTACTCAAATTACCACAAACTAAGTCCCTCTCAATCCAAATCATCTTCCTCAACCCCACCACCAAATCAGCCCAGTTCTCCATCTCAAACCACCTTTCAAGTTTCCAACCTCAAAGGCACGTACCGGGAGCATGAAGTGGTTATGCCACGCGAGACATAAACACCCCCATATCACATGGTACAACCTAGACGAACACGTCAAATGCACCTTTCCCGGCTGCGAGCATCTGCACTGTGATAAATGTATGTTGATTAGGATGATTGGTTGGCCTAGTGCTGTTATTCAAGAACCCCAAGTTTGGTGTGGGAAGGGAAACGAGGAGATGGAAGCAAGAAAGGATGAAGAAGCCCAAGAGGGAAGATGATCTTGATAGAGTAGGTAGAATCATATGATACACATGACATAATACCTTCTTGTGCCATGGAGGACTTTCAAGAGAGGCAAGGTACGAGTATTTCAGTGACATACAGCCTTTCTTGTTGCAAAAGGAGCTACTTGTCGTCTTCATTTCTGCTAGCGTGTGGTGGTTGCTGCGACTTAGGACTCTATGGACCAGCATTCATCAAAAAGGGGGCTGAATCACTTCTAAGCGAAAAGCTGTGAATGTTCAGCTTCAACCCTCTCTGACGTAAGAGTCAAAGTCTTATTGACTTCGTATGCATATCAACTCTAAAAGCACACGTAATTGCGGCTGTCTATAAGAAAAGGAGTCTTTTGGAAGTTTCACAAAAAAAAAAAAAAAAAAGAACACTTGCTCGCTCTTCAACATATCCAACAACGAACAACGCATCAAAGCACCCACCTCAAACCTCCCAACCATCATAAATAGAATCAAGATCCTGCCAACATGAAGTGGATCTGCTGTGGAAAGCATGCCCATCCTGCCAGCCCCTCTCTCCTAGTATGTCATTGAGTTTGTAACTTCTTAAGATCTTGCCCGCTGACTATTGATCAGTGGACCAACCCTCACTACATCAAAACCTGTACCTTCCAACACTGCGAGCATGAGCGCTGCGGCAAGTGTACTCTGCCTTCCATCGAGGACTGGTACCCGACTCCAGCTCCGACCCCGACGAAGACCAGCCATGGAGGAGTCAAGGTTGGTGCGAATGGTGGTTCCGGTTCTTCTGGCACAAAGTAGGGTTGAAGAAGGAACGACTCGGAGAAGCACTGGCTTTGATCATCTCTGATGGATGGCATTTGATTGGGTGGTTAGGGCTGAGCTTTGCATCAGGACTTCTTGTTGGCATGGAGAAATGATGATGAAGGCATGACTTTCGTCTCGGTATTAGAGCTCATAACGGTTCACGAAATGAAATTGAGGCGTGAATTCAAAGCGAATATTGAAGACTTATGGTCTGAAAAATCTCCGTGACTGCCGTTGCCAACTTCGAGAAGGATGACTTAGGACTTGACGCCCTTTGCCAATTCTCATGTCCGCCTTTTTTTCAAGAGCACGTGAGATTAGATATCGAAACCAAATATGCCAAGTTTCAAGCGCAAAAATAATATTCACATGAGTTCTCTATATTATTGAAGTCCTCCAATGAGCGAAAATTCGGGGGGCGCCGTTGCGACCATGACAGCTCAAAAGGCCTCACCGAGTTCACGAATGTTAGAGAATAAGTAGACCAGATACGATTAACTCTGTGACTACACAATGCACTTAGCGAAAGACTTTATACATCTGAAATAGTAGAAAAGTATCGTCTGATTTGACGATGGTAAGCGGCTCTGAATCATCCCACATTGTGGTGTCTGAATGTGTTGGCTTTGCATATGTCGGGCGACTCCCGGTCACTCCGAATGTGGTTACGAAGCACACCGCTCCGTCCTCGAATACGCATAGAAAACTGATCACTCGAGAGTCTAACCATCCGATCCAAGCTCAGAAATTTCATTCCCAGGCATCGTCGAAACTGCAGAGAAGATGGTAGACGAAGTTTGGCATACAGGCGTACAATGGCGCTGCTGCCGACACAAACGACACAAGAATTTTCCATTTATGAGCGGCAAAGGAGATGTGAGCTTCAATAATTAGCCCCTCACCTGAACGTTCGATCTCGTGTCGAATTTACTGATCCTTCGTAGTGGGAAGAAGTAGATACTACAAACGAATGCACTTGGCCAGACTGTCATCATCATAGATGCGGTTCTTGCGATCTTGGTTTTGCGTAAGAAACTGCTTAGAGCCCAATAATGCTAAGAAAAAATTCTGAGGCTGAAATGAGAAGGAAACCCAATTACGATCTGTACCTCGCATTTCGCCCGAGCATAAGAGAGAAGTTGAAGAGCAAAAGAACGAAAAGGACAATAGAGAATAACTTCGAGACCTCAACGATTTCAGACGGCGAGAACATGCTGCTTCCGAGTGTTGCACTTGTAGAGGACGATGAGGATGAAAATATGTAGCTTGCAGAATGATGAAAGACCAAGGGAAATTCTTCGCGTAAATATCTTCTGGAACCAAACTGGGTGATTCTCCCCACTGTTACTGTCCGCTATCCGCGCCCGCTCCGTCAAACCAAGCCTTAAGAAACCCGTAAAGACGGAAATTTGACACCGCCATGACTCAGCAAGGCTGATGGTATTGATCTTCAGTGTCAGTGGTTATGATCGACGGCATCCGCCTCGGGCTGGGCTGACGTCGAGGGCCCCGAAGCGCGAGGCTATGGTCTTGGCTCTGCAACAACATACTTCTATTGGTAGACTTGGGGAGTATAGCTTAAGCTTAATGGAAAGGGGCCTGGGCAGACGTGCTGAGGTCGTATTGGAATATCCAAGACTTTTGTGTGTGTGCAGCGTGGAGAACTGTTGCGGCTGATTGAGAAGATAAATATGGGAGGGGCCCAGGGCAGTGTTGGAGGTCTGAATTCTATTTTAGCATTGCTGACGTGAGAAGCTTTCCTACATATTTGAGAATTAGTGATTAAAGTAACCAAAATGATGCGCTTGATCCCTTACCTGGCATTGTCCCTCACGATCTTCACCGTCATCGCTATCATCCTCATCAATGTCGGTGGCGTGAACCCAGGTTACTCCTCGAGGCAATATTACACCCAAGAAAAAACAGTGCTTTTAATTTCGTCAATGTTTGCGTTCCTCTCTTTCACAAGAAATTGTTCCCCGGCTGACCATCACAGTGGAACTGTACAATCGAACCCAGGCAATACACCTTATTCGACTCGTATGAATATCATTTATACCTGAATCGATTCTGCTATTTTGCCCGGAGCACAGAAAACAGCTTCAACTGGTCCATCGTCTCAGGAACTTACAGGAACGCTCGCACGACGGGAAAGCTTGAAGATGGAAGAGACTTGATTACACTCAATGCTCTCGTGGGAGATATCGCGTCATTCCGATTCAGGACAGTCTATCTCGTCGTCCTATTCGAATTTTGCATCTTGACGGCTCTTTGTTGTTTCTTCATGCTGCCATTGGCGCCATTTGGGGGAAAGAGACTGAGCCATGGAGTGACGTGGGCCGTGCAATACTCTCAACGGTGAGACTCCCCATATCCAAGGATTTTGACGATAACTAACGAGAACGCCAGTTTGCCTTAGTCTTCGTGATCGTCGCGTCGACAGTGCTCACGAGACAAATGATTCATCTGCGCGACCAAATTCGAGATGACACGAGGGTCACGAACCTTCCAAGTCAGATACTGGGAGGCCAGATTGGAGATACAACGAACTGGTATACTTCCGTCTAGAACGTCTCGTTTGTGAGTACTGCATTGGGGCTTACTTGGGCTTCTGTAGCGGCGATGTTCATCGTAAATGTAATGTGGAATTACGCGTGGCTGAAAATCCGAAGAGAGCCGCGCGATGTAAGCATGAAGGGGGCGGGGGGGATATGTGCAGGGTTGATTCAAAAGACTAGGTGATATCGTCTGGAGTGGTGCGGGGATGGGGAGGACTGTAATAATATACTGATACGAATGTGAACGAATTCTCATGTCTACTAAGACCACGCATTTAGAATTTTGCAGCAAAAACCTAGAAGAGAAGATACGCGAAATCAGCAGGAAGTAGAACAAGGAAGGTCAAAAAAGGGAAAGTAAATTGTTCACATGGCCAGGTCAGGAAGGGGTCAAAGGCACTTGCCCAAAATGACTCTTGCTCAAAACTTTTCTTCCTATTTTGGCAAATCGCAACCGATCTCTGGACATTTCAATCATCCGCTTTCCTTATCTCAAGACTGCGCCAAAGTGAGAATGAATTCACGAATGACATGCTTGTACACTCCTAAATTCAGGATCCACCATAAGTGTTTTAACTCGAAATTGCGCCCGGCCTCCAGCTGTTGCCGAAATCGTGCAAGAGGTCGTCCCTACAAATACTCATTGCATGCCTATTTCCTTCTAAGGCTGTACCTAGAATTCGTCCTCAGGGTCTCTCTCTTGATGGCAGTGCCTACAGACGCTCCCTCTTCCTCAGACATTCCCTCTTTAGATGGATCATCCTCAGGCGTATCGTTTGGGTCCTCAAGCCCGTCGCAACACCAATTCGGAGGATAACCTCCGTAATTCTCTTCAACTCTCCTGGGCATGTATGGAACATGCTTCATCTTCACTACTCTCATCTCGGGTATACCTCGCTCGATATCATCACTCGACAGCATCCATAGATCAAATCCTGCTACAAAGCGCGCTGCATCTGTATCCCCGAGGATCCGGTCTCTTCGTTCTTTCCATTCGGCAAACGTCTCTCGATGAGGATGATCATCAAATTGAGTGAGATAGTCTTCAAGATCCTTCTCAAAAGTAGCTGTACCAAGACGCATCTGCGGCTGTTCAAAGAAAGGATCTGAGTGCTTGCAGTAGCCAACAAGAACACGTTGGGTGTCGAATTTCGGATCATTGACCAAAGACACTCTTTCCAGGCCTTTCAGTCTGCTTAAGCTGTTCCTTGTGTACACACCGTCTGCCATGACAGTCCTCGTTGGAGCAGTACTTCTACGCCAGAATGTAGCTGGTAAGATGACATGCTTCACTGACTCGAGGTCTCTGACCACGTCCTCACATAGGACCTTATCGACAGGCTCACTGTAATGTCGCTGGCCGGCCCGTCTGGTGGTCAGAGTCCATTTCCATGGGATGTCAGGATTGGACATGTACAACATATCGCCCCCTGCAAGGTCGGCATAGATGTTCGTCGTGCCAAAACAGAGCTTGAATCTCTTCAAAGCCACGAATCTCGACTCTCGGCAGGTGCTCAGGGCAGCTGGATTTGGTGGCTGGCCATCTTTCGGAAAATAGAGTCGATGCTCACAGATTGGCCCACTGACTGGAAGTTTGAAAACTCTTGGGCCTGGTAAGGAGAATTCCCAGATATACTCCCGAATCTCAGGAGGTATTCTGGTAAAGTAAGGGAAGGCAGTGACTTTATCTAACGCTGCTGCTTGATACTCCTTTGCTTTGGACTCATGATGAGCCTTCCGACCATAATAAGTAATGGGAAGACCGTCGGTGCGCTTCAGGCGAGTAATTAATGTTTCTTTCAAGCCTTTGTGGGGTAGGTTTCGTCGTTTCAATTCGTTGCGGAGATCTAGGACTTTCAGTGCCTCCCAATTCTCCGCCTTTTCCGTCACATCCATATTGCTCTTGATGTGCTGTAAGTGATATATTTGGTACGGAATTTCGAGACTGACGCCAGTCCCGGAATGCTCGTGTCGCGAAAGTTATTGTATGGGTTTCGCAAACATCAATTGCAGAATATCGTCGAGATCAGGCACCAGCCCCACACGTGACAGGCGAGCATTTTGCATAGGAAAATATGTCCACTATTCTGAAGCATTCTAGTCATGTAGATATTTTATAATTCTTGGCGTTCTTTCTTATCTCCAAGCAAATTTGGCCCGGGAGCTAGAGTAGGTGTTCGAGAACATAGAACAGTTCTCTACTTGGGTATCTTGGTTTTACACTGAACTATTCCTAGATTATATATTACTCTTTGATTCAGGACTCTTCCTTTTCCGTCTTCCCCGCCTCATCTTCTTCCTTGGTCTCTTCCTTCGGAGTCTCCTCAAGCACTGGAGCTTTCGTCTCAGGGTCGAATGATTCAAGGTCCTCAACATTCTCCTCTTCCTTCTCCTTGCTAAGCGCAGTATGCTCCTTAGGTACAACCGGTTCTTCAGTGTCGAGCTCAGACATGCTATCCCAGGAGGAGCCAGTGGAGCCAGTCGATCCAGCTTGCTGTGATATTTCTTGTTCAGTCTCTTTGGACCCCTCAACCTCCTGCTTCGGTTCCTCGCTCTTGTGGTCGTTTACTTCGTATTCTTCAACAATAACAGTAACCTCAGCTTCTCCTTCCTCTTCTGCAATGCTCATCTCATCCAACTTCTTCGCAACATCTGCAGCCGCCTCCTCCTCATCCGATTCTAGAACCGTAGTGACAGCCGATCCTACAGAAGGAGACTGTCTGATATGCCTCCTCGTATTCGTCCTGCCAACACTGATGAAGTCTTCCTCAACACCTGCATGGTTTCCCGCTGGTGTGGACTTCATGATAGATGGTACCATTGGTCTCGCTTCCTCCGCAGGTTCTAATCCTTCGGCTTCAGGTGGTAGTTTGTAATTCTCTGCTGGTAACAGATCATAGCTGTCGCACACAGTCTTGAACAAGACGTAAAGGCCTGTCTGTCCCTCAACCTGCCAGAATACTCCCCTGTGTTGGAACCAAGCGTGCGCAAAAATCCTGTGTAGCCTCCTGAAAATATTCGTCAAATGCTTAACTCCGGCACCTGTCTCATTCACAGCATCTCCAGCCCCAAGACTCAACCTGCTGGGAAAAATCTTCTGACTAGTCACTATATTCGTAGCCCAATCCAGCGTGTGGCAGCAATAATCGATAGCACAACAGCTTTTAGGACTCTCGTGTACAGCACACAGGAACTGCCATTCTGAAGCTCGCATTTCGGGACATGTGGTAGCGGAACAAGGTGGGTTGTCGAACAGGAAGCCGATAATTAGGTCGTTGCACTTGTTTATTAGGAAGCGACAGAGTTCGTAGAGCCAGAGCGCCCGGTCGACGCCTTCCGGTTTGGTGGCGATTAGGTGTGCGGTCTCACGGGTTATGGCGACTGTGGATTGGGAGACGGCATTGGGTGTGCTGCTCGGGGGTTTGGAGTGGTAGTAGTGGAGGGCTTTGAGGTGTTCTTGTAGTTGGAAGGCAGAGTCGAGCTGTGTGGTGTTAGGAAGGTGGTCACAGAGAGTGGGTAGAACTCACTTCGTTGAGAGGGACGAGAGGGGGGCCAGCTGCCATGTCCGCAGACTTGGTCCCTGGGTGTATTCTTCGTTTGGCATTGGCGTCTATAATACTCTGCTCCATCGTAGGCTCTGTGTTTGCGCCGCTCGAAGAAGGTGATTTGGGGCCGATTTGTATCTCTGTTGGAGGGGGTGGGCTGGGAAGCCTTGGTGAGCTTGGCGGCAAGGACATGTCGATGGTATTGTGGCCAGCTGCAAGTAGAAGCTCAAGATCAGACCAAAGCAGTTGTATTTTCTCCTCTTTGAAATTCTTAGATTGCGTGGTGGAAGTTGTGAGCGACAAGGATTTGTTGGAGGTTGGACGTCGACGCGCCTTTTGGTTGACGCGAGGTTCAGATGCGCTAAAAAAAAATTCAAAGAGACAAGGCTGATCTCCCTCCAACATATTTTCAGAACACCATTCATAGAAAAATCTAAATAACCATGAATTTTGATGAGGAAGAACCTCCATTTCTAGTCGATGTCGATGGAAATCAGGAAGAAAATGCGGCTCCGGAGTTTAAGCTCATCAAAGTACCCATCACTATAGTCACAGGCAAGTCACTCCCATCTCGTCACGAGGCACATCTAACTTAAGAGACAGGGTATCTTGGAGCTGGAAAGACAACATTGATGAACTATATTCTGAATGTGCAGCACGGAAAGAAGATTGCTGTTATTTTGAATGGTAATTTCGCTGTTCCAGATAGGTTGACTTTGGCTAATATCTGATTTCTAGAATTTGGTGACTGTGAGTAGAAACCAAGTTAGTATCGAGCCTGGGGCAATATTGACTGCTATAGCTGTGGACATTGAGAAATCCTTGACCGTCAACAAGGGTGGTGAACAAGTCGAAGAATGGCTTGAGGTTGGAAATGGTTGCATCTGCTGCTCAGTGAAGTACATTCAGCCTGCCTATCGCTGAGTTATGTTGTTGATAGACGGAAGAGATTCAGGAGTCAACGCCATAGAATCCCTCATGGAGAAGAAAGGTGCCTTTGACTATATCCTCCTCGAGACCACGGGGCTTGCGGATCCAGGAAATCTTGCGCCATTATTCTGGGTTGACGAAGGGCTTGGCAGCACTATCTATCTTGATGGTATCGTCACTCTTATTGATGCGAAGAACATCCTAAAAAGTCTTGACGAGCCTGTCAAAGAGACGATTCAACATGAAGAGCACGATGGGCATATAGGACCGGCTTTAACCACAGCTCATCTCCAGATCTCCCATGCTGACGTTCTTGTCATCAACAAGTCGGATCTCGTTAGTGATGCCGAGCTCCTTGCAGTCCAAGAACGAGTGCAGGCCATCAATGGATTAGCGAAGCTTCATATCACAACGCAAGGCCAAGTCCCGAGTCTCGAAGGATTCCTCCTAGATCTCCACGCATATGGCGATGTGGGAGCATTAGATGTTGCAAGTAAAGGTCACAGTCATCTGGATCCGGTAAGTAGCATTTAGACGCTTTATTTGGTTTCTTGCTGACCCTCCTCAGACGATAGCAACCATTACAGTAACTGTTCCTGTACTACATTCCGAGCAGCTCACCCAGCTCGATGGCTGGCTCAGGTCTATCTTGTGGGATTCCAAGCTTCCCGAGCAGGCGGATGACGGTGCCTCAGAAGACGGCAAGATCGAGATCCATAGGCTGAAAGCAAGGCTACCTTTATCGAACGGTGATGTCAAGCTGGTCCAGGGCGTTCGAGAAGTCTTCGAGATCCTAGATGCACCAATTTCGGACGGTGCACTATCTAGCTCACAAGGTAAAATCGTATTGATTGGAAGACATCTACTCGATGTTCCATTCGAAGAGAGCTTTAGGAATATGATTGAAACCCCCTAATTTTCCTCTCCGTGTGTGCACATTTTCATTTATCACGACCAGAGAGCAGAGTTGTGATCAAAGCTATGCTTTGAGGTCTATGTTTGTTGCATTTCAATAATCCTTGCTCGATTCTGGACATCGGCTTCTACTTGCTGTGTTGCGTATCAGCATTTCCAAAAAAAAACTGGAGAGGGGTAATTTAAAGCGGGATGTCTTTGCTGTCACTTCCTTTCCTTCCCTTCCCGAATTCATGGTTCCTTCCTCGGAAAGCGCTAGCTCACATCTCGAACAAGAATCGAGGCCGAGCACAACGTCCAAGATATCTGCCTGATATCAATATCTGAAATGCAAAGGACGATTTTCCGAGTAAAGATTCGGCTCTTCACTGAGAAGCGGCTTCGCTGTAAGCTGCGGCAAGCTCACACAATGTCGGAACGAACAAGCCATTGAAGACCTACTACTTGAACCAGGGAGGCTATGTTATGCTAGCTTTAGTTGAGTCAGCAACCCTTTGAGATGCACTTGTCGGTCTCGTAGACAATGAGAACAAAGTCAGCTTCACGTACGGGTCTAAACATTTCGCTCTAGGCGATCTGTAGTAAGGGTCGTCGGAGCCGCCAAAGCTTCGAAACCGCCATCGCTTCTTACTTTCCTTTCGTGTTGGTTGGACAGAAGTCTATGTTGTGGTTAAGACCGCTTCGGCAATCGACCTTCGGTAGGTAAATACTAACGGATTGGCCTACAACGATACGGTACTGCCCTCAATTATGTGGCTTGCAAGTCGTAGCTTCTGTGAAGCTAAGGGTATCTACTTCTCGAGTAAATCGAAGAAGCTGGGGTAGATGTTCACCTTTACTGCTTACAACGATGATGACCGTCGACCGCCACATCTCAATCGCCGATCTATTTTCACATACCCCTGCTCGGTATCTCACGTCTTGGGACACCAGGCTTTCTCTATCCGACATCCGACGGTTAAATCTTCAATTTTGGAAGTCCTCACTTTCAATCGTTGGCATGCTTTCAGATTTCTCAGGCGATTTAAACATGGTCTCTCGAACCCTGCATCGGGCTAAGGACCGGTTCTTCTATGTCATCCCTGCTGTTATCCTCGTTATAATCACCATTGTCTCCATATTCCGAAATAAGCCGCATCCACCATATTTCTTGTTCTTCAGAACGGAAGAAGGGAACCCAGAGGCTCCGAAACAGAGATGGATGAGGGATGCTATGAATCTTCTCAGAGAAGGTTTATAAAAAGGTATGCGGTCTTTCATTCTCGAGGTGAGGCAATCTTCAAATTGACCACTCCCGCAGTATCCCGACAAGAGATTCTAAATCTGGACAACAGAAGGCAATCAGCTTGTGCTACCTCCCAAGTCGACGAATTGAAGATGAAGTCTGATGGTATCATGCCATATGCCGTACTCGAGGTACGCCAAGAGCCTTGGTTCTCCGGAACAATGTGACGAGACTGATCTCTACTTCAAATTCTTCCAAAGCCGACACACTACTTTTACACGTCCTGACAGGCCACCTCGAATTGCACATGTCATCAAGCATGAACTCAACAAGAACATACGTAAGCCCAATGCATGAATAACGAACCTCGAATGCAAGCTAATTCAATGATTGACAGGCAAGCTTTTTCCTGGAGTAAAGGCAGAGATTGACTACTCATTCCCAAGAGAGTTCCCTCAGAATCTCAAGGAGTGGACATCGATTAAGTTCTATCCGATGGTGAGCCGACTCATCTTCCGTGTTTCTGGAAGAGCGTTTTTAGGGACAACTCTTCATCGTAACGATGACTAGATGATGGTTAACATCAACGTGAGTGTTTCTAGACGATCTGCTGCATCGACGCCAGTATCTTCCATTCAATTAATGCTGTCCAGAAGCTAACACTACGCAGCAAGCCAAAGATGCCTTCCAAGCCGCACTTGAAATCCGAAAGTATCTGAATTGGCCTCGCCCCTTAGCCAAGTACTTCATCCCTGAAACCCGCCGCCTCTGGAAACACAATGCAAGGGCTGCAGAATATCTCACACTACTAATAAAAGAGAGAAATGAAGCTGAGAAGCAGCCATCCTACGAGAAGCCGATGGACACACTTGAATGGATTCGTGACCAGCTGCCGGAATGGGAGAAGAAAGACTATAAATATCAAGGCATAATGTAGCTCGGCATTGGCGCAGCAGCCATCCACACCACGAGTCAACTTCTCACAAACGCGGTCTATAACCTTGCTACATGGCCAGAGTATTTGACCGAGCTTAGGTCAGAGGTAGAGGAGGTTCTAAGAATGCAAAATGGCGAGTGGACGATTGAGAGTATGCTTCAGCTGAAGAAGATGGACAGCTTCATCAAGCAGTGTCAAAAATATTCACCAACAATCATCTCCGTCCAACGCAAAGCTTTCCGGACTGTCACTCTCGCAGACGGGAGTCAAATTCCTAAATGAGCTTACTTGATAGCGCCTTCAGATACCGCCTCGTACGACTCGAATGTTTACGAGAATCTAGACGAGTTCAATGGCTGGCGGTACTACAAGATGCGGCAGGTCCCTGAGGAAGAGAATAAGTACCAACTTGTTTCTACAAGTGATACGCAGTCGAATTTTGGTGGTAGCAGACATGGTAAGGTACCCTTTCACTCGAGCCTCACTCTAGAGTTCGAATTCACAGGTGCTAATACTAATCAGCTTGCCCTGGGAGATGGTTTGCAAACCATGAGATTAAGTTGGTGTTGTCTGCCCTGATTGTGGAGTATGACATAAAGCTGAGAGATGGAGAGACAAGGCCGAAGAACATTCTGTTCCAGTCACAGCTCAACCTAGATCTTAACACGGAGATTATGTTCAAGGGTCGCTCTTGAGGAATCCATATGACATATTAGTTATGGATGCTTGGCGGCTATTCTCAGCAGCGATGAAGTAATCTTACGTTTCGATACTCGGGAGTCATTGCCTAGCAGTCCTTTTCAACTAGAATGAAATCCGAATGAAACGCTATAGATTTTATGTTTACTTTCAACGTGTACGCGTTTATCACTTCAAACCCACTGTTTAGGTCGAACTTCACTGTCGCCAATTAGTGACTAGGCTCTCCTTGTCTTGATAGGACCCTGATCCCCTCTATGCATACGCTTCATCCCAGAAGTTCCGATCACTCTCGAAATTTCTGCAAAGAAATTTTCTTATAAATCATGATAAACTGCATGGAAAAATAAAATGTGAACGTCAAACTTGAGCAATAGAAACTTGCGGTACCCAAAAGAGTTGGGTCATCCAAGGAAAAGGGGCATCTAACCTCGGAAGCGAGGTCATCGGCGCGCAATCCTCAGAAACGCCGACCATCGTCATACTAAAGCCGAACCGTCATCTTCTACACCATTGACAACTCCTCCCATTCACGCCCATTCACGCGCAAAATCAACGGTTCCGGCCTCTAACGTCTTCAAAAAGACCATGTGATTCTCCATCACCCATCTGCAGCCCACCATGATGGCACTTTCGGGACTGCTCAAACCATCGAGCCACGGCCACACTCACAACACGTCCACGCCTCATCGCCAGAGCCGCTCACCCTCCAGGTCCAAGTCCAAATCCGCGCCTACATCTTCCTCCGACAGCGGCAGCTCCCCGGAAGCAGGTATCAGCTTTGCACACGAGGTACACATCGATTCCTCACATATCCGTGAAGAGAGCAATCTCCAGCCTTTGGAAGCCGAGGATCCGGATCTCAGGGAGCTGAATAACAGCTTGGTGGCTCTTGCGGCAATCTTTCCGGATGTCCAAGTCGAGGTCTTTAGGGAGATGCTGCAGAGCTTTGATGAGGAGTCCAGACTAGCGGTTGTTACGGAGACACTGTTGAAGCATAAGATGAAGTGGGTGAGGGGTCGGTATCGCGTGACTGTGAAGAAGGAGAAGACGCCTACGAAGGAAGAGAAGGAGGACAATACACCGGCAGGATCACAGGGCGTTGTTGCTCCGGAAGATAGGTTCAGGAGTGCGACATACAAGAAAGCTGTCAAGGCTGTTGCATACCAGGAGTTTAAGGGATTGTCGAAATCAACCATTAATGCCGTTCTAGCCGAATTCAACTATTCTTATACACTGGCACGACCGACATTGGTAGGATTATCCTCGAAATCATGGCGATTTTCAATCTCTTCGTTATTCCTGCGAAGAAAGCCCACATCGTCGCTGGAGGCAGAACATCATCCATTGATGATTTGGCAGTCTTCCGGTCAAGGATCTATTGTTCCTACATTCAAGGCAACTGGCTCTGCGGAGTTAGACAAGGAGCTTTATGACACTTTGATTGTCCCTATCAAACAACGCCTGCTCGCTGAACGAGAACACAAGGATCATGTACTGGCGTTGGAGCTTAATAATGCCGAGGCGGAGGAAAATGAGGCATTGCATGATTGTGAATGCTGCTTTACCTCGACATCATTTGAAGAATTGACCGCTTGTGATGGAGGGGGACATTTCATATGCTTCAATTGCGTCCGCCATGCCGTGAACGAAGCTGTATTTGGACAAGGTTGGCAGCGGAACATCGACCTCGAAAGTGGTAGCCTACGATGCGTAGCAGCTATGTCCGACGACTGTAAAGGCTGCATACCACAAGATCTGGTCCGGCGAGCATTCAACGAGGACAAGTCTGGCAAGGAGGTCGTTCGAAAATTGGACGAACGTCTCGCCGAAGATAGCCTCCTCAAAACACAACTACCTCTCATTCGATGTCCCTTCTGCAGCTACGCAGAAGTGGATGAACTATACCTTCCCGAATCCCAAAGATCTTGGCGTCTGAAACGACTAGGACCGGCTTCACTCTATACCCTTGTAATTTTGATTTTAGGCGTTGGCATGATACCCTTCCTTACTCCTATATTTGTGTTATTCTCCCTTTTGTTTCTGCTCCTCTCCTCCCAGCAGAGCTTTGCAGACTACGTATCCGCCCAACTACACGCCTCGGTCACCCGTATCCGTCGAAAACGCCTTGGCTTGAAGTTCGTCTGCCAGAACTCGGAATGTGCACGTGCGTCTTGCATTTCATGCTGCAAGGCCTGGACCGACATTCACATCTGTCACGAATCCTCACTCCTGGCACTTCGCACCCAGGTCGAGCTTGCTATGTCCTTGGCCATCAAGCGTACTTGTCCTCGCTGCCAGATGTCGTTCGTCAAGTCATCTGGCTGCAATAAGCTCACCTGCGTGTGCGGCTACCAGATGTGCTACGTTTGTCGGAAGGACATTGGCAGTGGTGAAGGCTATCGACATTTCTGCGAACACTTCCGACCGAATGGAGGCAGAGGTTGTACTGAGTGTTCGAAATGCGACCTTTATCGATGCGAGGATGACGAGGTCGTAGTAAAAAAGGCGAAAGAGGAAGCAGAGAAGCAATGGATGGAAAAAGAAGGTACTAATTTGGGTGGTGATGAAAAGGTCAGAAAAGCACTCGAAAATGAATGGAAGAAGGATGGCTCTTGGTTTGATCGGGAATGGAAGGCACCTAATTGGGAACAGATACTGGATGCGTTGGTCGAGACCGTGATTGAATGAATGGATACTTTGGTGTTACTGGATGGGAATTGCATGAGGCTCGGGTTCGGGACTGGTATGGAATGGGTTTACGGCTTCGGATTGGGTTTACCAGTTCAACGTTCGCGTCAAGCGTCTGGGGATTGTACGTGACTATACAATACAATGAAAATATAATGTGTCAGTATTGTTCGAAGATGGCAAGGTGATTGCAAAAGGGTATCATCTGAAATTGCCTCCCAAGTATCTAATCTCTTAACGCCAGCCCAGACGAAGTAACCTGTATTCATCCATCCTCCTTTCCTTCCTTCTCAAAGTCCTCCATGGCGGATCAAACCAGACCTCGAGTACCGTCCTCTAATTCAGGACGCTCCTCGTCATGGCTAGCTCAGAGCTCTTACTCCAAACCCCAGTCGGTTCCCTCCTCCACATCAACAACTTCCCATCGTCTCCTGTCGACGCCAATAGCTGACCATCAGCATCAAACTCCACCCTCCACACAGGTGTCTTATTATTATCCAACTTCGACACCTCCTTCGCAACATGCACTACCTCCCCTTCACGCCCCTCATCTTCCGGTCTCCGCCTCGCTCCGGCTAATCCCGCCCCAATCCCGCTCGGCGCATTCCGATGTCCATTCTCCTCCCTCCTCTCTTGAATCCTAGAATGACTCGTATCCCTACTCGCTCCCTGTCCCTTATTCTTCTGCTGCGGCGTCGTAACCTGAAACACCCTCACAAACCCATCCTTACAAGCTGTAGCCACAATATCATACCCTCTAATCCCACCACTCGCCCAAGCAACATCTCTCACTAGCCCTCTATGCCCCTTCAACTCCGTTGCTAGATACAATTCTTTACTAGGCGTGTTTCCTAGACTGACGTTATGGCTTATTTCCTTAGTTCGCCATATACTAGCTCGATTCATAGACGCGACAATTATACCGAGAGAGTCGCGTGGAACACCTTGCCGGATCGCAGTATAGCACGGCTCGAGATTCGGATCAAACGCAACCTTGAAACTCGTTTCCTCTCCTCTCGCAGGTTTCTCACAGACATTCACTTTATCGATTTCTGTCCACGCTTCTAGATTCTCTGGGAATTCGTTCTCATATAATGTCAAAAGACCGCTTCGAGATATGAGGGCGAGGTAGGTATGGCGAGTTTCAGTATTATGGGTTATGGAGAAGGAGAGGTAGGGTGCGCGGGAGGGGGAACGCAGTTCCCAGACGGGTTTGTTGGAGTGGGAGTTGAAGCGGCGGCCTTTGTTGGGGGCTAGGGTTAGGTCTTCAACCCAGAGTTTGAATTTGCCGTCGGTGCCGATGGAAGAGAGGAGGTTGGGGTGAATGGTTGGGGGGAGCCATTGTATCTTCACTTCGATCAGCCACTGAACTTCGCAGATTGTAGGTGTAAGGATGGAGGAATGGATGAGAGACGTACTTGTATTATCTCGGCAGTATGAGCGCCCCAGGTATCGCACATATTCCAAGAACCATCTCGATGCCGATTGTACACCTTTATCTTCCCATCAACGGAGCTGGATGCGAATCGGTCGCCATAGGCATTGAAAGCTGCGGCTTCGACCATATCTTTATGGCCATGTTGGAGAAGCATGAAGCCATCCTTATCGGCGTCTATCGGGTCGTCTTCCATCATTGGTGACATGTTGTGGTTGTGATTGAGATTATGGAGGGGAGATTGTCCCTCAGCCGTGTCGACATCTGAAGTCAAGGAGATGGTCCGTGCCACAAGGCTGAATGTCCCGCTCTCATTTGGGACACTCAGGGGTGCTTCATTCATCCACGGCTGGAGATTATCTATCTTTTCCATCCGGTCCACAAGTGTGATACGTGGTTGCAGTATGTTGGTTTACTACTGGAGTTCCGGTCTGAGTTCATAAATCTGTTCCCGAGCCACGAGGCCGAGCTCTCTCGTCAGGTAGCCAAGCTTCTTCAGCAATGCTCGCACAGCGATGAAAGTTCTCGTATGGCTCTTCAAGAAATGCAAACACATTTGAATCAAAATCGTTTCTTATTCTTATTTTCTTCCTTTACTTTTGCCATTGTATATCAAAAAAAAAAAAAGGTAGTCTCCGACACCTATGAGAATCGAACTCATGCTCCCGAAGAAAACAGCTTAGTAGACTGTCGCAATAACCACTCTGCCAAAGTGTCTTTCTTTCTCCTTTGGTTGGAAGATATCTGCTTATTTAAAACTATATAGACATTTGAGTGCGTTTTGGTGGTTCGGCGAGCTGAATTGGGAAAAGATGATAGAGAAAGAGTCATTCGGTCTGGATTAAAATGAGGCTGGTGAGGCGGGAGTAAGATGTTTACCACCATCCATCCTCTCCACACGCCTTGATCACCACCATATTCTCCTTGCCTCCATCACCAAGAAACCAAAATCTTGCAGCAAAGAATCTCGAGGGTTTATGCCAGCTTTTGAGGGAGGTCGGAGAGCGGAAACTCGATGAAGGATGCAGAAGAAGGCGGAAGTCTTTCGCGCTGGTGGAGACAGAATTGGAGAGAAGAAAGTGAGAATGGGAATATTAGCAGAAATATATGAGTGGTATTGAAATTGAATTATAAAATAATTAGCCAGAAATCTGTGGTACCGAAGAATGCCCTCCGTGTCCTCCAAAAGTGAGGCGCTCACGAAGGAAGAAACAAGCAATTCGGTCAGCGAATAGCACCTTCAAAAGATCGACGGAAACGAAAAGAGACATAAAGAAAAAGGACGCAAAAAAGAAGAAGGAAAGAAAACATTTGAAAGCGACTCCCATGCTGTGACGCATAGAACAAAATGGCAAAAGTAGGAAACTTCCGAAGAAGCTCTTATAAAACCACAGCAAGTATGGTTTTTAAACAGGCAGATGAGCATTCGTATTTCAGGAGAACTCTAAGATCTAGTGACACGGTACATATTGTGTGTAGATTTCCATAAGGTAATCCGGCTACTCATCTGGTTGAAAATTTGCTTATTTAAATCTATACGTGTTATTGTGAGGCTGTAGTTGCTACCAGATTGTCCGAAGCGAGGGAGGAGGATTAATTCACTTTCATCACCAGCCTTGGAGATGACTTAGTGCTTGAGCGCGGGCAAGTAAATTAAGGAAGGGCTTGCACGATTATGTTTACTCAATTGTCGCAGACGAAAAATTCCTTAGAGCCCAAGCTTTCATTCCACGCATACTATACAACACCTCGGCGCCCCTTGCCACTCACATATCACACAGATCCTCCTTTTCTCCCCTAATTACTCGCATAATGGTATTCAACATCAATAAGCCTCGCCACCAATCCCATTCATAACCAATATTTCACCATTCATCGCCTTGCCCGCTTTCTTTCATTTCAAATTCAACAAACGCAAACTATGCAAGAAACGAAAAATCCACCCCCAAATTCAGCCTGCCGCCGCCGAAGAATCAATCACAACTTGGTCGTTAAAGGCATTATCATTCGTTAAATCGTCATCTATAGTTGCTGGAGGAGTATCAAATTGCGGATCGAGAAGGTCGTGGGCTGTGCCGACGCCTGTAAGGTATTCTGGGTAGTCTGTTGATGGAGGTTGGGCCGCTACTGTGGAACGCGGCGTTTTGGATGCTGGATCTGGATCTGGATTTGGTGTGGGTATTTCTGGTTCTGATGCTGGTGGTGGTGCTGGGGGCGCTATGTCCTGTTTTTCCATAGCATGCTGGGTAATATCTTGTGTAGACTCGGATTGGGGAACTGGAAGTCCTGGTGTCGTTTCCGGGGGAGGAGGAAATTCGCGTCGCTCAAAGTCGGCTTTGGGACCGGAAAGTGGGAAATCAGCAGTTGGGGTTCTATCTTCGTCTTTGGCTGTCATCTCGTGGCTTTCAGGTGTGACTGAGGTAGGCGTGGCCTCCGTTGAAATTGGATCGTCCACGGTAGTAGGCTGCACGTGGCCTTCAGCAGGTATTGGTGGTAGATCAGTCGAGTCTACTTCTCCTGATTGTGCCCCTGGTTCAGCTTGAGAATCTACGATCTCTGGGACGCTAACAAGTTTAGCAGATAGATAATCAAGCCCAAGACCCGAGTTCGGTGAAATAGCAGGCGTGAAATCTCTCTCGGCTCCCTCTTTGTCACAATCTTGAAATGGTGAAGAGAACTCTGTCCTTGTCCCGGGAAATGCTATCTCGCCGGTATGCGTATCAAGATAATCAGAACCCGAACCTGAATCTGGCAACGGAATATTGTGAGGTTTCAATTTCCTCTCAACGCGGGGTGGAGATCTACCACGACTTGGATAATCAGGCTCAGTCGAAGTGTCCGTTACAGCGTAATCGTAGACATTGGGCACCTCAGAGACCGGCGATTGAGGATATTGAGGAGCCAGAGGATTATAATTGTCATATTTGTGGCCGTTAGAAAATGAGACATCTCCCGAATGGTAGGCATCCACCACAATTGGAATTGGGTATCCATTTTTGTGGTGCTGTTCTGAAGCCATAGGAAACAATGTAAGGAGAGCTGAAGCTTGTGATCGGCACCTTGGATCGTCGTTCAAGCATCTATGGCACAGATCCAGGTAGTAGTCCGGAATCTCAGCTGAGAAGCAAGACAGGTTCAAAGGTCTATGGTTTTCTGGCTCATCCTGTTGAGTTGCAAGAGCATACAAAACCATTCCGAGCTGATACAAGTCGGACTTGACGCCAATGTACATCGAAATACGCTGATTGCTGTCGATTAGTGCTGCCACTTCTGGTGGCTCCCATCCCACAGGACATCCTCGGCGATTGATATCGATGATTTTAGCGTTATCATCTCCATCAATGACAATATTTGAAAGTGTGAAATCTCCTTGAACGAAGCCAGCCTCATGAATCTCCGAGAGACCCTGAACAATCTGTTTGGCCCATCGTTCTCGCCGTTTCCAGGGAATCCTGCCTTCACCATCATAGATCACATCAATCAAGGCGCCCTGCTCCGCAAAACTGATGAGAAGACCTTTGACAACCTCGCCCTGGTTATCCAACACAACACCACCGAATTGGATCACGCTAGACGAGCCAGATAACTGGTGCAGAGCATTTATCTCATATAGGAATTCATCAACCGTATCTGGACCTGGAATTTCTTTCTTGATAAAAACGTGGCCATTGTGTCGGACCTTGTACACAAATCCAGAAAGATGTGAATCAAATATAAGCTCATCTTCTCGGACTCTTCGACAATTCAAATGATGGATAGCTTTGATGGGAGGATATGAAATGATTTCTGAGAGATCTTCAACCACGTGAACGTGCAATCGCTCATTTTCAGTCTGCAGCTTCAGATTCGTAACCGTGTCGTAGAATTGAATATCCGGCAGAGATTCCCGAATAGCTTCATATATCCTGGCGCTCTTATCGCGTTGGAATCGTGTTCGCTGTAGCTCTTCTTCCAGGGATCCTTCGGGAGCATTCCTATAATCCAGGGAAATAGTCACACGTCTCCAGTGAGTCGGGGTTTCTGCAAACGTAACAAAGAACTTTTCCCGCTTGGACTTGTCTCGGAAGTGCATGCTGAGGTTCAAGATCCATCGCTGTTCAAGTTCTTCCAAAATCATCTCGTCAAACGCCTGGGTCGAGATTGACTGTGTATCCACATTCGAAGGCTCTTTTGAGACCTCAACGTATTCCTCTTTCCCAACCCCATCTTGTGTAGAGACATCTGACAAGTTCGACTTGTCTATCACACCGTCGATTGTGGTAATCGTGTCTAGCAATTCGGGGGCACTCAGTCTCGGCGGTGCCACGCCGGTGGAGGAATTTCGAGCTGAGACATTTCGACGTCGATCGACTGACAGCGTTCGTCGTTCTTCAGGAGCTTTTACCGCAGGTTCCAATTTATCTCGAAGCTCCGACTGCTGTCTTTTGAAAGTCCCCGCTCGTGGCAGTCCTGGCACCACCTTCCTCGAAAGTCTGCGGGCGAGCCCCGCACGCGGAGTCTCTTGTGGCGGGGTTGGAGGAATGGTGCTTTGGCTGCTATGGCTGCTGTCGTCCTTCCCAAATAACCTCTTCCAGGACCATGATGTTCTCGGTGGATCAGTCGACGCAGCTCTGGCATGAGCTTTCTCCGTTTGTGCCATTGCTTTGGCAGGGTAATTCTATAGGTGCTTATGAGTCGTGAGCTCCAGTTCAAAAACAACAGTTGTGCATTTCGATCTGTGGGGAAAGGTTTACATACATCGGAGAATTGCCACTTGTTGAATCAGTTGTCGAGCTCATATAAGATTGTTAACGAGTCGGAGGCTGGGTGGGAGCTTTAAGCGGTCTACTCATGCATGCGGCCGTTCGATGGAGAGAGGCGATGGCACTCTCAGGTTCTTGTAGGGGCGTATCATTGCAGCATTGAAACGGCGTGAGGATTGTTATGGGTTTTGATTTCGAGGCGGACGTGAATAAATGGCCCGTCAGGGGATGTGAATGCGGAGAGGCTATTGATGCAGGCAGAGAGGTTGGTGATGGTGGTCAGAACTCAGCCACAGACCGCTACACTGATTCGAGCTTTGAACAACGCAGCAGCCAGCCAAGGCATCGTCTCTTTGGTTGCCTTAAATTTCGTGGGGTTGCAATTGTTCGGGATGGTCGTCAGTTGTCGAATGTCGAGTCGAGAATCGGGGGCATTTCTGGTCCTCGAGGGCACGAATCGTAGGAGAGAAGGAGGATTGGGGCCAATCGCAGGAGTATCGGCGGCGGGCGAAGCGTCGAGTGGATGCTTATCCAAACCCACGCCATGCCACGTTATATCGTGTTGAAGTTTGCAGGACAGATCTCACATATCTCCGACAGCCAAGGCTTTTCTGGTGCATGTATCTTGCCCGCGGTTCTGCTATATAAATGGACATTCCCCTCCGTGTCTAGCTTGAATGGATCTACGTATATCGCGAGAGGCAAACCCCACGCACGCTATACAGCACCAGCCACGAGGGCAAAAGATCATCTCATATATACCGCAGTCACCACATCTCATAAGTATGAGTATAGCAATCACAAATCAAAAGCAATCAGACGGATGATTTAGGAAGGTCGATGTTCTCCTCGGCTTCTCACGGCCATGATCAAGACGTATCAAATATACCGTACCAACCACATCCCCAAGTCTGGTCTGACAAGACCCCATTCCGTTAGCGAGAACATGCGATGAACCCCCTAACACCCGCCCGGACCGCTGTTAGCCAAAGCTCAAAGCTCAAAGCCCAAACTGTGCCCGCAAGTCTAAACCAGAGCACCGTCTCCCTTCAGTCCTTCTGTAACCTACCCACTCCCAAGGCCACTCACTCACTCACTTCCCACGCACTCCGACGTCTCTAGCCACCATTCATCAACCATCTCCCACTCGCCTCAGCAATCTGTTCAACCCCCCTCGCGTGACAAAATGACAAAATCCGAGATACCAAACGTCGACTCGTCGGGCATCAACCAGCCTGCCACTTCTGCTTGGGTACAGACAGTGAGGCTGGAGCTTTCCCCCATCAGCAAGCTCCAATCGCCCACCATGTCTCCGTGTAACACGTATCTTTCGCCCATTCTGTTCTTCCCACAGGTTCCGCGCAGGCAGACAGATCCGCCAAAAATCGCTGGTTGGATCTTTTCATGCAGCCTGTATCGGGGCGCTGATCAAGAGAGTCGCCGCTGGCTCCCGCTGGCCGAACGAGCACAAGCCCTGCTAGATTGAATGGTTCAGCGCTCGTCGCGGATCCATACCCCACTATGTATGCAGAAGCAGCTTGCTGCAGAACAGTTCAGTCGTAGTAGTCCGCAGTCGGGCTCGGTTCCATCACGCTTCAGTGTAGTTGCAGAACTCAGGAGTTATTTAGTTGGACGAGATCGGTTGGAAGCTGAACATGTAAGGCGTGATGCTCCTTTTTCGTGCTTTGCCTAATCTACAATCATGTACTTTTTCATGAAAGGGTTGGTTTCATGAATAATCTACTCTAGAGTTTAGGCTATCCGTAGATGCATTTGGAGAGGAGAATGTTATCCTTGAGCGGTCGTCATTCGACGAAGCTCGCAATGTTTGGAACGCCCATGCAACGCCCCTATGAAATCCCAATCCCCATCCCACCTGCTCTAATGAAAATGCTATGCTGCATCCGAGGCTTTGATACAATGACAGGCAAGGTATATACAATCATGGGGCTGGTTGGAATCATCGTCACCGATGCTTCAATCGTCGTCCGATTCGCTCTTGCCCTTCGTTTTTGCGAGTTGTTCTTTCCATAGGTTGTTGGCTTCCTCAGCGTTGACGTTGGGGAAGACTAGGTCAAAGACATCAGAGTACCATTTTGCCGGGTGACCTTCGATCCCTTCCTTGATGTTCTGTATGCTGTTAGTGTTGATCGCATGTATTAAAGATGTACACTTACGTCAGGGAGCTCCAGCCAGTCCGAGATGTTGTCGGCTGGGAAGATGATCCTCTTTGATCCTGCTCGTCGAGCTGCAACAGTCTTCTCTCGAAGGCCGCCAATTCTCAAGACCTTCCCTGTCACTGTGAGCTCGCCAGTCATGGCGATGGTAGGGTCGAGTGGCTGGTTCAAAGCAAGGGAAAGCAATGACGTTGCCATTGTGATACCTGCTGAAGGTCCATCTTTCTGGACAGCACCTTCAGGACAATGCAGGTGGACTTTCGCTTTGTCAAAGAAGTGATTTTTGGGGAATTTGCTGGCCATCACTGATTTGGCGAACGAGTACGCGATGACGGTCGACTCCTTCATAACGTTCTTCAGATTACCTGTCGTGGCCATGCCAGGACGTGAATCAGATGTTAACGCACTTTCCAAGATCGATTCAACATAGAGAGCAGCACCACCCATCTGCGTCCACGCCAGACCCATGGCAACACCAGGTGGAGGGATGTCGTATAAGCGGTCCGAGGTATAGACTGGCGGACCAACATAGTCCTTCAAGTTGTCCTTGTCGATAGTCACATGGACCGTGTCTGGCACACTAAGACTGACTCGTGGTGTTTCCGTAGTTTCCTTCGCGATAGACTCCGGTGTCTCCTTGACATCAGTCTCGTCCTTTTGCGACTCCTCCATAGCGACCTTCCCCTCCTCCGTCAAAGCTTCCGATTCAGGCAGCACAGTCTCACCAAGATCTTGCACAATCTTCAGTGCGGACTTGCGATAAACCTTCTCGATTTGCTTCTTGAGGTTTCGCACACCAGATTCTCGGCAGTAGGACTTGATAAGTTCTTCGATGGCCTCCTTGCTGAGGTTGACATCGACGTCCTTCAGACCTGCAAGTTCTTTGGCCGCTGGTCCGAGGTACCGCTCGGCGATCGCCATCTTCTCATCGGCGACATAACCCGAGAGCTCAATCATCTCCATGCGGTCAAGAAGTGGGCGAGGGATCGTGTCCGTCATATTTGCTGTGCACACGAAGAGGACCTTGGAAAGGTCGACTGGGACATCTAGATAGTGATCTAAGAACGAGTTGTTCTGCTCAGGGTCAAGCAATTCCAGAAGTGCTGAAGCGGGGTCACCTTGATGACCTCTACCTAGCTTATCAATCTCATCAATCAATATCAATGGATTTTCAGTCTGGCACTTCTTCAAAGCTTGGATGATTCGTCCTGGAAGAGCACCAACGTATGTTCTTCGGTGACCCTTGATTTCGGCCACATCAGCGAGACCTCCCACACTGAATCTGTAGTACTGTCTGTTGAGGGCTCGCGCGATACTCTTTCCAATACTCGTCTTTCCGACTCCTGGAGGGCCGACAAAACATAAGATCTTACCTTCAACGGTCCCTCGTAGCTTGCCGACAGCGATAAATTCGAGGATGCGGTCTTTCACATCCTTCAAGCCGTGATGATCTTCATCGAGGACAGTCATCGCATTCTTGATCCCGAAGTTCTCTGCGCTCCTCTGACCCCAAGGAATTTGGGTGAGCCAGTCCAGATAGTTTCTCGTGACATTGAATTCCGATGCTGCCGGCTCAAGATGAGCAAGCTTGTTCAGCTCTTCATCGAAAACCTTCTTCACAGCATCTGGCATCGCAAGCTTCAAGCCCTTCTCTCGGAACTTCTCCACAAGCTTATCTTTGCCATCAGATTCGATGCCAAGCTCTTTCCTGATGCCTTTCATTTGCTCCAGCAGCCAGTACTCTCGCTGTCTCTTTTGGATCGACTTCTCGACATCTTTCGAGATCTTTGCCTGTAGCTGAGCATTCATGAGTTCCTTTTTCAGAACTACGAGCGCCTTCTGTAGTCTTTCTTCTACGTTCAGCGTCTCGAGAACATCTTGCAGCTCGTCTACCTCGCCTGCAGAGACGGCAGCGGCAAAATCAGCAAGCTTTGCCGGCTCTTGCATGACATTGCCAGCAGATTGGCTCATGGAGAAGGTCGAGATTTGGTCTCGGAACAGTTGGTTCAAGCCCGCCACTTCCTTGAAGACATTCACTATCTCGTTGGTGACAGCTCGGATGACTGGGCTTTTAGGATCATGAGGTTCTTCTGTCAAGTTTTCAACCTTGACAAGACTAACTGCATACTTGTGGAGGAAAGATGTCGGATCGTATGGAGCTGGTGGAGCAGCACTCTTCTCTTGCACCACGCTTTCCTCGAAGCTTGCTACAACGTCACCCTTCTTTTCCTTTGAGCCCTCCTCCTTCGGCTTGGGTGGGATGACTTCTGGTACTGGAGGCTCCGGAGCCAGGCTATCCATCTTCTTCACATCGCCCCCAACCTTATCTCGAGTGATCATTGAAGACATCTTGATCCTTCGATGAGGATACAGAACTGCCGTCAATGCTCCATCATCTCCATGAACCGGAAATGCGCTGGTGATCTGCGCAAAAGTCCCAACGTCATGAACATCATCGACACTCTCAATGATATCCCCATCCGCATTCTCATCCTTGAACAAAAATGCCCCAATATACGGTTGCCCCCTCTTCATCATATCCTGTATCGCAGCCACGACCTGAGGATTTCGAACCGTAACCGCCTTATAAAATCCAGGGAACAGAGGTCGTTTCGTAATCGGTATCGTCATGACCTGAGGATATACATCCGGCACAGAAGGTTTCTGCAAAGCCTTCTCATTCGACGTCTTCCTCCCCCTCTTCCCTCCATCCCCACTCCCCGAGTCCCCAGAGCTTCCAGCAGATGCACCACTCCCCTTCCCATCCGCCGCAGCTCCAGAAGTCGAATTGCCACTCTGAGACGAAGATTCTGGATTTTTGCTCTTTGCCTCTGCAACATTGTCGCCACTCACTTCCTTTGGCTCAATCTTCTCTTTATTCTCTTCTAGTATCTCATCCAATATTTCTTTTGCGGGTTTCGGTCCATCTTTCCTCCTAGCAGGCGATGTTGAGAAATTCGAGGTCCCGGTCAGCGATTGAGCTAGGAGGAAAGGTCGTAATGCGGGTGTTGTGCTTGCAGAGATTTGGAACCGTCGGGCTGTAGTGTAGAATCTACTCGTGCTGTTCGAAGAACATCTAAAAGATGCCCTCGTCGAATTCCTGAGCGCAACCCGCCATGGTAAATTTTGGCCGTATAACATAACTTCGAGCGGTTTCGATGGACGGGACAGCCAATTCTATGCAAAGGCTTCAATCGCCCTGGTAGAAATCAGAAATGCAGCCAGATTTCAGGAACAAATACAAGATCCGCCGTTGAGAAAGTCGTTGTCGTCGTTGAGCAAAAATTGGTGTTGTGGAAGCAAGCATCAACAGCTCAAGAGATTATCTTGTCATGATGCTTTCAAATCGCATCTCTGCCGAGCTTTTAGCGCACTAGCTCATCCTCGGACCCGATGCTCAGGCTTCAGTCCATTGCGAATTATTTCGCCCCCCTTTTTCTTAGCGCCTCCAGCTGCCGAAACGGACCATTAAGTAATCGTCTAGGAGGGCAACAGGCGCTCGACGTGTTCAGGAAAAGCGACAAACCAAAGTACCACGAAGTCAGAGGCATTTATTATGAGTTGGGAATATGGCAAAGACAATCATAGCATAATCCCCTGAGTTATCTATCGGAATCTGCTATAGTTCAATTATTTTCCTTTTCACAGTCCCACAGAAAGTGCAAGACATCGACAGCCTCTGTCGCTTATCCTGAGCGCTGGGAGAAGGTTTTTTCATTTTTAGAAATGTTTCGAAAGCTTGAGAACATATCACATCTTGTAAAAGGGATAGATTCAGATCACGAGAAGGACAACCACAGATATCCTATAACTCTCACTGGCAGATCATTTTTATTAACAAGCTACCCTCGTCTATCATGCAGCATTATTTGCTAAGGGACTGCCTTGCAACACTGAAATCACCAGCTGCTGCAAAAATGCATATATGCGTTGCTATTCCCATACCTCTAACTACCTCCACGAATTCAGGCCCGCCCACGGATCACTAGAATTGGCTCCTTGCTGCGGCGCCCCTCTCTGTTGATTACCGTATGTGTAGTCCTGATGTCCACCTACAGAAAGTGCACCAGGTTGCTGGAACGTCTGTTGTGGGCCTAACGGCGGGGGACCTCGAGGAGGAGGTGGAGGAACATATCCGGGCGGAATATAACCTTGTTGAACAGGAGGTTGAGCGACCGGCCGGCCATAGTTTTGTATATTTTGTGGAAACGAGGTCTGATTAGGCGGAGGCGAGACAGGAGGGTACATGCCCGGGTTATATCCTTCCTGTGCTTGTGGCGTTGATCTTTGAGGCGCCGCTTGCTGCGACATTCCATATTGCTCTGGTCTTGTCTGTGGCTGTTGAGGCAAAAAGGATCCGTTTTGAGATGAGTAGGCTGGATGAGCGGAGTGAGATTGTTGTTGAGGTATTGGCGAGGCAGGTACCTGGTATTGACCTGCAAAGTTTGTTTGTGGATATCTTGCAGTCGGGGATGGTGAGGTGTATGATCCGGATTGTGCGCGCGGTGGTCTATCGGTAGAAGGAGACGTCGATGGGTTCATTGACATTCGTTCCATAAGTCCTCGAAGTCGTTCTCGCTCTCGATCTGCCTGACCACTGGCACTGCTCGCTCGGTCTTGCTCGATTTGAGTGAGAAGCGAGGCTCCTTCTGATCGTCGATTGTTGACGAAAGTCTCGACATTTTTGTCAAGACTATCCACGGTGTCTTTCATTTCTCTATACCAATCCTTGGCAGCTTGGAGACCAGCTTCAAGGTCCAAGAATTCCTGGTACACTCTCTTGTACTTTGACATGACGGATGATCTTGACCGCGTGATACTCTCGTATTTGCTTTGTTCAGATCTTACCCTCTTGTCTTGAAGTAATGCGTTGAATGTTGACGTAAGCTCCTTCATCAGAGATGACTGCTTGTGGTTTGCCGACAGAAGTCGTTGTTGGTGTGGTCGAAACTTTTCAAGCTCTGCTTGGAAAAGCTGGTTCTCATAGTTTGATATCGACTTCTTGTTCAAGATCAAAACTTGTGAAATATCATCGTTGTGGACCTGAACCTGTTAGTGGATGGGCAAGAGTGCACATTTCTCGGGAAGGTTACCTTCTCCTTCAGATCTTTCAGCACCTGGGCCCGTTCACGTTTGAGCAGATTCAGCTTCTTGAGGATCTCTTCCACCTTCCCAACCTGGTCCATGACACTGGGGCCACTGTCTCCGAAATCTTCATCGATGAGATTACCCCCTCCTGCAGGACTTCCAACATTGTTTCTCGACTTTCCGCCAACCTGAATCAAAGCTTTCTGGAACAAGACATCCGACTCACCAGTCTCACCGGCTGATCGCATGTCCTCGAAGTCGTTCTCATATTGCCGCATCTTCGAGTTCAGTGTATTGTCACTTCTCGCAGCTTCTTCAAGAGCGTCTCGATAGTTGCGTATATCACTTCTTAGTGTCGTCGTTAATCTCGAGCTTGGTTGCTGCGTCCAATCGCCTTCGTACTTCGATCGCATCTTTTCACAGACGCTTTCTTCCATATCAAGTTGCCTAGTACTCTTTTCCAGGACTCCAACAATCAACTCCTTGCTGGTCCTTAAGAAATCAAAAGTTGACTGTGGAATATCGTGATTTGCAACTTCATCACACCATCCGCGAAACTCATCATCAGCAGTTAATTCCTGGTCAAAGCCGCCTTTCAGCACTTGCAAAGCACCCGGTAACCTTAGATAGTCCAAGCTTGCTGCCATCTCGCTATTCGCAGTCTCGACCCGCTCCGTCTCAGCTCGAACTAATTTGGCCTTCTCCTCGTCATACAAGCTTGCAGATTCGGTCACAGACATTGGCACGATCTTTTGGAAGATGTCTGGTCCAGTGATGCGTTGTATGTCTTGTCCAGCGTAAAGCTCACTAACAGGTATTGCTTTAGCTGCCGGGAGCTTGGGTATTACCGAGAGCGCCGCCTCAGCCGGCACAGTCTGATGGTAGATATAATCATTGTCCTTAATCAGCTCGGTCAATTTCTCCTGGACAATTGCCGAATGTCGTTTGGTGATCTCAACCAAAGATAATCCAGTTTCCGAGTTGAGATTTGAATTAGCAGGAACGTTGCTTGGAAAGCTACTTGCGATCTTGTTGGCTTCCCTCGCAGCTGCTTCGGCAACCTGAAGACGGGAGACAGCAATACCGTGTGAATTGGCATCGTCATCAGCTAAGGCTTGATAATACTGTGCTACAGAAGACATGTAGCTGGATTTGATCTATACCATCCGTCAGCACAAAGCGGAAGCTTGGAAGCCTTCTAGTCATTGGAGCATGCCACTTCTGAACTCTGGATGGCACTAAAATTGGGCTTGGCATACCTGTACAACCAGAAGCCAGACCTTCTCAAACACAGCCTTATTAACGTTCTCTTGCGTGCCTTCTACTGCCTGGGCATACAGATAGCCAGCCTGACTTGCTAACTTAGCCAGAAGCCCAACTTTCTTTCCATCTGCAATCTGCTTTTCCAAGAAAACTTCTTGTCCTTGAGCTAGCATTATCTGGATCAGAGTTTTGACAGTCTCTCGGCTTAGGTCGGTCGACGGGGCGTGCAGGAAGTTCTCGTTAATGTATGTGAACATGCCAGCGGAGGCTTGGAAAGAGTGGTATGCTGTCTTGAGACCTGAGTCCTCAGATCGAGTCTGATGTGCTGCATGGCATGATAGAACGGCAGATATGTTGAAGATTATCGACGCTTTCTCGTATGCCAGGGAATATTGAGAAGTGGGCTTGTGTGTAAACGCATCGAACCTGGGATACCTCGATTAGCAATGTTCTAAGCCCGCAGAACAGCATTCCTCCTACCAAGTAAACGAGATCTTGATATGGTTCTCATCGACTGGAAACCGCAAGTCCAATAGTTCCAGTTGTCCATAGTATCTGTACAGCAGATCTCGACCAGCAGCACTATCCTTCCCCGCGCCCCGCATATCTTGTCGCAGCCTATTCAGAGTCGCGCACTCTTCTGTATACCGCTCCGGGTCATCGCCATAGGTTTGTCTGATGTATTGCTTCAGAGGCTGGATCCAGTCTATCTCGTTCGTCGCCTTCAGAGGCGCCGATATCATCGGTGCCTGCATCGTGCCCTCCTTCGCACAGAACCTCCACGATTCTTGCAATGATCTTTTTCCCAGTTGAGCGCAGTGGCAGACTTTGAATTTTGCTTCTACAGCAGTGTGTCTAAGAAGTAGGTGGTGCTGGCTGCCAGAAGAGTGCCTAACGTGTCTTTGCGTATGCGGAGGAGGGGTCCTTGTGAGGCAATATCGACCTAGCTTGTTGTACCAATATCCGTGAGCCCAACTTTATGCATGCGATTCATGGTCGTTGAATTACCAGTCGAGTAGGCACAGAGATTCGGGTATTATTAGACAGTAACGGTAATCAGTGATGTGGTAAGATATGCGTGTGTGTCGTGGTTTCTCGAGATTCTTAAAAGGTCGAGCTTATTCGGGACATCCAATGATTGTGGATCTTGCCTGTGATGCGGCTTCCTGCAGCGGTTTGGCCCCTTAAAAGGCCTGGAATCGAATGCCGAATGATTTCGCAGATAGATAAGCGCTAATAAAACTTTGAGAGGTTACTTCGTATTTCAAGAAACTTTGGGAAGGTCGAAAGGGAGGGCAATGTTCTAAGCGCCCAGACGAGTCAACTCCATGATCTGGTGCGATGACCTCAAACCTAAGGACCAAGATGCGGGACCTCTACAAGCGTGGTTTGTGATGCAAATGCGTCTAAGTGATACCATGCTACATGTAACAGCACGAGCAAATGCGTGTGCTGGTCTGCAGAACAGTGGTGATCCTACCCAATCGTGAAGCCTTTTGGTCGTTATGATGCTTCATTGGTCAAAGTGAGGTGTGCAGGAAACGACAAGGGGGCTTGCGCGGGCCGTCCAGATGCTCGTCGATCGGCGCACACAAATCTATTGAATTTGTTTGGGTTTCGAATCCAGGGGGAACTTATAAGCAATATGCCGATTGCGACATCTCAAGTGCCGTTGAAGCTGAAACATATCCTCATAGCTTTAGATCACAAGGCAAGAGAGAGAAATCCCATACTCTTACCAAAAATGTCCATCAACAATTCGCTAATCGTCGAAGGTTCTTAATTACTTTAGAAGAAGACAATTCGGCAAGATAGACCACAAGCTTAAGATGAATACTTTCTGAGCAGAGTTTCCTCCTACATAGGCTGATTTAAACGTACAAACTGGGCATGAGCCATCGCAACATCCAGTTATTCTTAATATGTAGACAGACGCCTTTGCTCCAGTCCCATATCTCCCAACCTCGCTGATGCAATACAAGTCGAATAGAATCTCTATAATACACTCAGATTACACACCAGTTCCAGACGCCTTCTTATCGTTTTTGTTGTCCTTGGAAGCGGAGTCGTCTTTTGAAGATGAAGAGCCCTCATTGGTGTCTTCTTTATGGGCAGCATTGCCTGTAAGATTGTGCCAAACAGATTTCAGAAAGCCTTCATTCTTATGAGAATCGCCAGAAGTTGATTCAGTTTCAGAAGACCTGAGAAGTCAGAACTTGAGTACTCGCATGTCGGCAGGATAACTTACTTCCTTCCAACATTCATAATTCGTTTCGCAGATTTATCGCCTAATTCATCGGCAAGCATTTCCAAAATAGTACGTTGGTTGGCACTGAGGTATTTCGGCATGCTAACTTTGAATTCGACTTTGAGATCCCCCTTTCCGTTTCGCTTGCGGTCTAGCTTCTTCATTCCCATTCCTCCGAGGGTGATCTTATCGCCAGTGCCGGTACCTGTAGCGATCTTGACCTCAACATCTCCATCCAGAGTAGGGATCTTGACTTGACCTCCTAGCAACGCCGTCGTGAGTGGTATCGTAGCAGTGTATAAAATATCGGATCCGGAGCGGCTGAACTTGGGGTCCGTGGCCACTCTGATAAGCACTCGAAGGTCTCCTCGGACAGTTCTGGCTTCCGGATTGGCAGCCTGACCTGTTGGAGGTGCATCTCCTTCTTCTCTCAGCACCAATGCCATTCCATCATCGATACCGCCCGGAATATCAACGTTCACCGACTTCCTCTCCCTAACAACTCCGTTTCCGGAACACGTCCTACATTCGCCTCCCTTAGGAATTGTAACCCCTTGGCCACCACAAGTACCACAAGTAGATGCCATTTGGAATCCACCTGACATGAAATGTACCCGCGTCCCGGTTCCCCCGCAGGACTTGCACTCAGACCTCTTGGTGCCAGGCTTCAAGCCACCCCCAGAACAAGTCTTACATGTCGTCAAGGGCGTTATATTGATAGTCTTCGTTGTTCCCTTTGCGGCTTCCTGGAAAGATATAGTCGTCTGAACCTCGATCGTATCTCCAACCAAAATCTCCTCTTGCTCGAATGGGCTCCGTCCCCCTGGCCGACCCCTCCGCGCTCCTCCTCCAGTGAAGCCCCTAAACAGATCTTCGAAATTAAAATCCGCGCCACCAAACCCTCCCCCGAAACCGCCAGCACCTCCAAATGGCCCTGCGCCGCCAAAGGGGCCACCTCCACCTCCTGGTGATGGTCCAGCTCCCTGATCGAATGCCGCCGAGCCGTACTGATCATACGCAGCCTTCTTTTGTGGATCTGTTAGAAGCTCGTATGCTGATTGAGCTTCCGCAAACTTATCCTTTGCCGTCGGGTCCTTATTAGTATCCGGGTGGAATTTCTTAGCCAAGCCATAATATGCCTTCTTGATATCTGCAGCGGAAGCTCCTTTATCGACACCCAGGGTTTTGTATGGATCCTTGATGGCCTGGAGATTCGAGCTCGCATGGAAATCCTGCAAAAAAGATGTTAGATAGAGACAAACAGGTGGGTAAGGATTTACGGACTCTTCTCCTAGGTAGACCGGATCGCGCAGGCGTTGATGCCATTGATCTAGGCCTGCGCGAACAGCCCAGTGACGAAGAGCATATTTCCCTCCTTGGATTTTTCCTCGAGACTCTATCCCCAACGCAAAATTGTATTGAAGCCTGTGTTGGACATAAAACTCGAGCTGCTGTGGCGGCCTTGCTGAAAAGGCTTATTGTCCCTACTTTCATCGTGGTATGAGATCGAATTGCATCGATGCAACCATTAATACGCTCAGTATGAGAGCAGCTGAGAGGAGATTGTCGTTAAAATCGTGTCGAGAGCTAACAATGACAGCAAAGTTGACAAGTGCATCAGATGTTGACATCTCAACTTTTTTTTATTCTGCGGGAAGGCGATTGGTCAGAGTTACGGGAAGTTCCGCAGCTGGAAGGGTTTGGACATTTCTCGAGACTTCCGCATCCCGAACATGTTTCTTTTAGTTACAATGTGAAAATTTGGAAGAATAATAGGCAATAATATTGTTCAAAATATCGCCGTGGTTAGACAATGTGTTGGCCAAAAATCCCGCCATTCCTCATGACAATGAACGCCTGAGACTTTTCCAGGAAATGAAAGTCCGTACCACCCACAAAGCCAATTATCATATTCTCCGAAAGAATGATCTACCAGACTTGTGAACCTATCCCAATGACAATAACACCAGTCCGAATGTATGTTCCGGGTATCCCATTCGTATTGACCAAACATAACACCTTATTCTACCAACGCCATAACCATGGAAATATGTAAGCGGTCGAAGCAATTTTGTCGTCAGCGACGTCTTTGTGCATCTTGCGCGGAGAATCGCAGTCGGAAATTCTTGTCTGCAATGCTGTTAGCTAGCAAACAATAGCAATAGAAACTCTAGAGAGATAACAAACCTTGCCAGCGAACTTTATACAAGAAATCCACTACGACGTCATTCTCTGCAATACCCATGCTATTGAAGTGCTTCCGCACAGTGTTCGCTAGTTGTTCCTTGCTCTGTCGTCGGTCCTCCTTCCTTCGAGCCATAGTTGGCGACCCTTTGGCAATGGGAGAACGTGAAAGAACGAGCTGGTTATATGGTTTGTTGAAAGCTGCGGGAGTATTCAATCGATAGTCGTATCGGTATGCGTGCAATACTGAAGCATCAAAGGAGTTCCATTGTAACTACAAGACGTTTCATCAGATTGTGGTTCATTGATAGCAAGGCCGGACTTACACCAGGAGTATTTTCTGCGAGAGCTGTGCTTGAAGCCCCCCCAGCTGTGCTCTGCCCCGCCGTAACAACATCTCGCAATGAGCTTGCTCCAGTCGTGTTCCCCGCTACACGTCGTCCTTTGCCATTGACGTTGCTGGTTAGGTTCGTCCCCACTTTCTCTTTGGTGCTTGAAGCCTCAGATCTCGAGTCGTCGGGAGGAGGTCTTGATCTCGGAGGTGCCATTTTTACGACGAGGTCTCTCGAGATTGGGCGAGTTGAGCTTGCTTTGATCTGGTAGGAATATCTGAGAGTTGCATCCGTATCGCAGTCCGTATATTGCCGGTTACTCAGCGGTCGCGGTCGCGCGACATTCTGACGGGCATTGCCCCAAAAAGTTCGTAGCGCGCTAGGCAGAATAGCAGCTCATGATTAGTGGGGCCATGAGGGCGGAACAAATCCGTACGATATCCTCTTCCGTTTTCAAACTTCTTCCTTGCATTCTTTCCTTTAACATCCACTCCTCGGTCGATGCCCTTCCAGCTTCCCTTTCGGTCGCTCTCCATGCCGCTCACCGTTGGCACCATTGGCAGAAGTCTGCGTTACTTTGTTGCCTCTTGAAAAAAATTCTCATCGGTCTGTTTATGATGGTCAGCAACTTAAAGAGATGAGATTTTTCCTCCACCATGTCTCAGACTTCCTGATCCTGAATGGCCTGCATATTTCCAAGACGCCAAACCAAGCCTATGCATATACGCCGTCAAGCTTTTTCTTCATCTGACCACACACAACGAGTTGTGATTTGACAGACCGCGCCAGCACTGCGTCAAGGCCCTTGAAGAATCTACCCCAGTCTCAGCCTTCTCACCCCATCTTTCCAACCCCGGATTAGCGCGAGGCCTTAACAGGAGAACCGACGCAGCCGCGACTTTTAGGACGGGCCAAAGCCGGCGAAATGCTGACCGATCCAGAAGCGAAGAAAGGCAAAAGCACAAGAATAACGACGAACCAAGAGTTCTTTTTCCAGGAAAACAAAGTATATGCAGGAGGAGCCTCTTGGGGAGTGTTACGCATGTGTCCTGTCTCCGCTCTGGGCCGTTCCGATGACGGTGATCCTTCAACTTTTCCCTTGCAACCCTCCCCCCCCCCACACCCAAGCTTCGGCGTCATGACTGCACATTCCTTTTGCTAAAGAAGATCCTTTCCATTTTTCTTTTGCATCGTCTCGTTTCTTCGCGCCCAAACGTACCTAGCCCAGTCTCTCAATGCGTGAGCCTGGGTCAAGGAGAGATCCCCAAGCCGTCTTTTTTTTCCCGAGGAGCCAGACCAACAAGAGGCGAAGGCACAGAAGGAATCATAGAAAAAAGGCTGTCTTCATGTCACAGATACTACCCGCTTGGAGACAAAGATGCCAGCACGTAGCCGGATAGACAATGGAATTAATACCGACTCAGATAAATGTGAAAAGGGCACATGAGAGGCTGACAAGCGGAGATCTTCTCCACGGACTCGGGCGACACTTGCATGCTCCACTAGCCCTGGCGCGTTTGTGTAACCTGTCAGAGGATGACATCTCTGGATTGCAAAGATTGTCCTCCTAGAAATAGTGGTAATTATTGGCGCAGATGGGAAAGTTTAAGTTCATCAGGTACTTGTGCTGCGTTCATGTTGTGCCTGACTGTTCCATAACGAGCCTCGACTCCAGCGCCGCCGATGTAGGGCAAGGGTAAGGGTGGCATCTCCACATGCGGAAAGGTCCAGCGTTGGACAGGATTGGGTCGTGTTCGAAGAGTTCGAGTGCAGCCTCTATGCCCACAGCGTGAAGACGTGCATGGCAGTATAAGACAACAGGCGGCAGGGACGAACCTGCTGACGGTCTGAGGTTTTTTACCTAGGCGAACAGCGAACGGCGGTTTTTCACCCCCTCTTTTCTATGCTTTCTAGAAGGCCAAGGGCTCGCGTGCGCAGCTCATCAGTGGTCCACTCTCGAGTTCGTCTAGTATCGGAGCCAACCGCAGTGACAAGTAATCGATGAAAAACATGGCGCGAGAGCCGTCGAGAACTATATTCTACCAACCCAACCAAGCACTTATCCGCACTTCCTCGCCGCCACCACTGCTCCCTCCCAGACCTGACCCAGCCATCTGGCACATCTCCCCCTCATCTCTGCTCCTACTACGGAACTAGTCCTAACAGGGTCACGCTGGTCGACGGAACCCTGAAGGTGCCCGTCCAGCCGTCAATCGAGTGAGCACGGCGCAGCTAAATAGTCGGATACCCCCACAAGCTTTGTCCACACCCGCATCATCCATCCCACGACACGACCCTCGAGCACGAACACCTCTCTTCTCCGCATTCACCAACACAATAAATAACGTCGCTTTGCCGTCGCGGTACTCGCATTTGCGACACCCCTCTTTCGCGCCCCCATTGCTGTCACGAGATACGGTTACCGGCAGCACTCTGCTCCGCGAGCACATTTCTCCGGCATGTCCTAAGTATACCGGGTCAATTGACCGGTCGATTAGAAAGCGCAAAGACCTTGACGACGGTTCCGACAACACTGATGTTTGTATGAACTCTAGTATTTGAGTGGGCCGAAGCGTAAGTTTCTTCTCTATACAAGGGCGCTCGCATGAACACCTGCATATGTCAATAACAAGTCCATGCTCTGACCTGGTCTGATGCAGTAAATGTAATCCCCACATCCGCGAATGCGCCCAGCGTCGAGGTGGTCTTATCTCAAAATAAATTGTCCTCAACAACTCGGTCACTGCTAGACTTTGGGACTATGACTTCTGTCCTAGCCGCACAACCGCTTACCTTTCCTCCTAACAACATCATGACCCAAATGGATGCATCTGGCAGACCGCAAATCCTCGATCCCTCCTTGCAGCGGAGGCCCAAGACCGAAGGCGACGACAAGATACGCGGACGAGGCAGAAGTCGCCCACAAAAAGATAATAAAGATGGTAGCGGCGAAGGGTCACCCGATGGTGGGGCAGACGGACATTCTTCTGGCACTGATGGGCCTTCTCGAAAACGGAGGAGGAGTCGGAAAGGCTTAGATAAAAAATTCGAGTGCCCTCAGGAAGGCTGTGGGAAAAGTTACTCAAGAGCCGAGCACCTGTGAGTCTCACGATATTTTCCCTTGGCCTCATGCAACCACTAACGTAAGTCCTATGAAGTTACCGGCACCAGCTGAACCATACACCAAAGCAAATTTATAATTGTGACTTCCCTGACTGCGCTCGTACTTTTGTCCGACAAGACCTATGCAACAGGCACAGAGATCGCCATACTGCGAAAGGATCGCAGCTACATCGAAAAGATTCCATGCTTGGTCATGCCCATGCGTCTCCAGTCACGGAATCCGGCAAGCCTTTGTCAGCTCATGGCTCCTCTTCACCCGAGGTCATGAGGCCAAATCTCGCAGGAATCAAATCGCGAGCCAACCAGCTACAGTACCAATCGCCGACTGAAATGAATCCCAATTCGTATTCACCAGCCACAAACCCATCATCTGGGACATACTCGGGGACTGCATCATCCAATGGTGCAGATAACTATCCACAGTCGAACAATTTCAAACGATCCAATAGTGATAGCATTCCCCAAAGACATGAAAGTGCAAGCACAACTCCCATCGGCAGGCCTCAGCGACATGCGAGCTTCGGCATTTCTGATGCAAAGCCGGCTGAGTTCTCACGGCCCCCTTTGCAGACGAATGTGGGCCCATATGGACTTTTGTCAGGTGCTTCGAATAGCCAGAGTTATCATGGCACGCACAACAGTCCCCAGTCATTCGTTCCTCAGCAGAACTTCACGCCGTTCTCACTTCCACCGCCTGGGTTCAATACTGCGGTGACTAGTGCAACAAGTAGAGAACCAGAGCCAACATACCCAACTTCGATGTCTACAGAGTATCAAAACGATTCCATGCCACAAAATTCCGGTCCAGATATGATGCTTCTAGATCAGATGACTGCACCAAACACAATGCCTGTCTTTGGTGGGGAGGGTTACAGCAGATCTCCGTTTGCAATACCTGAGGACTTTGTTGCGTATTTATTCAGTGAACAACAGCTTAACAGCAAGTCTTCGCCAATGGGTCAAATGGGTCCGCAAGGCTATGCAAAGTCGGTCTCAACCTTCCATACACTGTGTAATACTGACAGTGTCACTAGCTACCCTGAGAACCAAAACCAGTATTACGCTCCATTTTATGCTGGTGATATGGGTCTCGGTGGCTTCTTCCCATCCAACCAACAACCTCACCATCCAATGGCAGTTACTAGCTTGCTTGACACAAGTCAGCCAGAAATGCTCTTGTCCGAGGAGAAAAGCCAGGCCATTGTTGACTTGATCAAAGATCGTTTCAACGAGGGTGATCACGCACCAGTTGCAAGGCAAAAGGAAGCTCTTATGGAAGGCGACCGTAGCGTCGACAGCCATCTCTTGAGTCGTAAGATGATGCAGACATACATTGGCAGCTACTGGTACAATTTCAGCGAACAACTTCCTATATGTGAGTCCCAAGAGATCTTGTTTGGTGCTAGAGAAGCTAATAATATGACAGTACATAAACCGACATTCTCGCCAGACAAGACGCCAAACCTGCTTCTGATATCCATGATGGCTATCGGTGCAGCTTGCTTAGACAAGGTTCATGGCTACGATACCACCCAGAACTGTGTTGAGCTCTCAAATTTCTTGGCTTGGCACCTCAGATGGGAGATTTTTAGTGACTATCATTTCCGACCTCCGGCAAAGTTGTGGGTTTTCCAAGCTTTACTACTCTTGGAGGTATACGAAAAGATGTACTCGACGAGAGCGTTGCATGAGAGAGCGCATATTCATCATGCAACCACCATCACTCTTATGCGTCGTGGTAGCTCACTCATCGGTCGGTCGGCCTTGGATTCTCCTCCTAGTGTTAGGGAGGATAAGCAGGGCCTAAACGGGTCTCGACAATCCTCAACCTCTGGTGCAAATACTCCTGACGAGTGGTGGAACCATTGGATTACTAACGAAGCAACACGACGGGCTGCATTTGCAGCTTTCGTAATAGATTCAACCCACGCGACAATGTTTGGACATTCGACGGTGATGGTAGCTCACGAGATGCGACTGCCGCTTCCTTGCGACGAAGCTCTCTGGTCGGCCAACAACAGTGCTGAAGTCGGTAGGATAGAGGCTAGCCTACATGCCAATGGTGTGAAGCCAATTTCATTCCTGGAAGGGCTGAAGAGAACCCTAAACGCTCAGGAAGTGCGTACAAACTCATTCGGGCGAACTATTCTCATGGCCGGTCTGCTCAGTGTAAGCTGGCACATGAACCAACGAGATCTCCAGGTAAACTCCTTAGGCGTTTCTCAGGCTCTAGGTGGACGGGACAAGTGGAGAGGCTCACTCACACGAGCATTTGATCTTTGGAAAGCAGATTTCGACCGGTCTTTGTCACGCAACTCCGAGACTATACCCGGACCTTACGTCTACTCAGGAAAGGAAGAGGTGAATATTGTATTCCAGGGCAGAACTGTCTTGCACCACTTGGCTCATATGGCAATGCATGTCGATATCGTGGACTGCCAGATCTTCGCCAGAGCGAAACGCCTTCTTGGTCGCACCATCGGAGCACAAGATCTGAGCAGTGCTCAACGGCGCATGAAAGACAACTGGGCTCCAACTGCAAAGGCTCGAGATGCAACCTGGTACGCACTCCGATTCTTGTGCGATGTCCTCTTACCAAAAGAGCCCATCTCGTCAACAATCCATCCCGGCTACGACGATCCTCCTTTCGAATACTCGGCCCGCGACGACTCCCTGCTGAATCGTCCTTGGGTTCTCTATTTCGCTGCTTTGATCGTTTGGTGCTATGGCTTCGCTCTGGAAGGGCCGACGACCGAGCCTATTCCATCCGCATACGATTTCGATGAGCAGGTCCGACATATGCGCGCTTATCTCCGTCGACTAGGCGGTGTCCGCTCCCCCGAAGAGCTGAAATCGATGCGAGGTTTCAATGGCTGCACCGGCATGCTCATGGTGCTCCACACAACCTTCGAAAAGACGAGATGGGAACTTCTCCACGAAGCTGCTTTGCTGTTGAATAATTGCATTCAATTGATAGGGCAGGGACAACAGTCTTGATACGATACGAATGATGGAATGAAAATTTTAGGTTGTATATGGCTATTACCTTGTATTGTATTTTATGTGCATACTTTTTCTTTGTTTTGGTAGTGGCATTTGGGGGTTTACCAAAATGACAAGATTACCTAAGGATGGAATGGACAGTACTTATGGCGCGGGACATTTGGTTGGCATGTTGGTTGTTGTGGCTCTTTTTCTGTTTACGTATACCCGGGAATCATTCCATTTTCATTGCATGAGATGAGATAAGGCTACGTTTCTTGGCATATCATTGATTTGCTTGATTTTGTTTAGAGAGAGAGGGTGGGGGAGAATGAAGATTGTTGATATGAGCATATAAAATTGCATGCTCCATTTTGGGAGTTTTGAGCCACGTTCCAACAAAGTTCAACTGATTATGCAGTGATTTGGCTACCTGTGTTGGAGTGAAGGAGACACCGTCAGCCATTTACAATTTCTCGACTTGCACTCACCACACCGAATAAAGCTCAACACCAAGATACAATTTAGTTGCAAAGTTGCAAGATCATAGATTATCCTTAAAGTATATACGGTAGAACATATCATCATGCATCGCATAACCTCTTTCTTTACTCCCTTCCATCTCATACGAACCTATTCGTACGCATCTCCACCCCCAACTAGCCCCAAAACACTTCTCCATCTTCATCACCAGCATCTTTACAACTCACAAGCATCATAATCATCCTCCGCAGCAGCGCTCGTGCTAGAAGGTGCCGTACTATAAGTCAAAGACGAATAGTAAACAAGCGGCGTAGTCGTCTCTACAGCTGCGGCCGTGGAAGAAGAAACAACTGCTGCGCTTCCAGAAGCTGAGGCGGCGGCGGGCGCACTGCTATCATCTGCTCTGGTGCAGCCGGAGTTTTCGGTGATGGCCGCTATTCATTTCATCAGTACTCATCCTTTCATCCCATCCTTCAACCTCCAAGCAAGATTGAGCAGGATAGTGTCAGGTGGAGAGGACATACCAGGACAAGCAACTTGCGTAAACTCCACAGTAGGATTATCACACCCCTCAAACCAATCAAAACGCCAATAACAACCCGCTTGCAGCGCAGCAGGGAAGGCATCACAGTCTGAGCGGGATGAGATACCGCCGTATTGGGCCCCCCAGCCGGATGATGGGGCTCCCCATTCAGCGGTGCAGCCGTTGAAGATTCCTACGCCTCCACCGGGCATCTGGTGGATGTCAGTTGTTGGTATTTTGAGGAAAGGGGGATAATGGAAGAGGGAAGAGGGACGGGAGAGGGGAGGGGGGAGGAGGGGAGATGTACGCTGATATCAAACTGATTGCTACCAAGATCTCCACCAGTGTTAGTAGCCTGAACAACCATTTTCTTCCCCGCCACAGCCCCAGATGTGAACGTCAACTCATAACAAGCACAACACCAACTGTCCTCACTTCCACCCGCAATATTGACCGCCGCATATCCATACGCCAAATCATCAGATACAGCCCATGGGGATTCATTCGAACACATGTATGCGTCTCCGCCGGAGCAGCCAGAGACGGCGTTGTAGTCGGTTAAAGGGTTGTTGGAGATGTCGCAGGTGGTGACGGGGTTGGAGCCAGAGAGGAGAGTGGTTTTGCCGGGCCATGCGCAGGAGGGCTTGCAGCAGTCCCAGTAGCGGGTTGTGGTCCCGGTGCCGGAGGCGAGGGCGGAGACGCGGAGGAAGTAGGGGAGGAGGGCGAGGAGGGTCTTGGTTGGGAGCTGCATGCCGGTGGTCTGTTGATGTTTGTTTCGAGGAAGGTTGATGTGAGTAGAGTAGTGTTCGTATGGATGACAAGAGATACTCGACGTGAAGTTGGGTTCAAGGGTGTTCGGATAGAGGACGAAGATTGCTTGAAGAGAAGTATCGATGCAAGAACGTGGTCTCTGACCGTAACGGACAACGGTATACGATTGAAAAGAGTGTGGGCTCGACTTGGAGCAGTGCTGAAGAGCGAAAATTGCAGTGTAAAGACTGGAAGGAGCAGAAATGCTTGAAGAAAGAAAGTTCACTTACAAACGGGACCTACAAACATTTTATCGACTTCGATGATGACGGTGAGAAAGAAGCTCATCTCCAGTTCGTATATACTTCAAACAGTAGCGTCCTTCCTCACTTGTACTAGCGACCTAGAAAGCGCTTCGACCCCTGAACACGCGGTTCCCTCGGCGAAGGTTGGAGATTAACTGCATCCGAGGACAAGAAAATGCCCCTTTTTGATGTGTTGTTCCAATTAATAAAGTTACAGGGCGAGGCGTAAGGTTTTTGAAGCTTTTTTATTGTGATTTGGACTTCTGGTGAAGCGACTTCAATATCCGGGTTGAGATGAAAGTTGCCGTACCCCTAGAAGTCAGGGCACGTGTCGGCTTGGCTACCAGCGGGGGAGTTGCGAGTTGAGAGCCCTGTTGAGCCGAATCGAGGTGATCCAGAACTTTATTTCAACTCTTCATAAAATCATGTCAGACATTTACATTATTAAATTGAAGTCGGTTGGATTCTGAAACGTTCTTCTCATAGAGATTCCGTTTGTGACTTCAAACAAGGCCTGGAATGAACCTCTTGGTTTTGTGGTGGTATTCGATCCATTCATTCCCGAATTCGTTCTTCAGCATAGCTTCCTCGTCCTTCACTCTAACCCACAATCCCAATGTCGTAAAAGCACTCATCGCAAGTCCAGCTACCCAGCTCAACCACTTCTCTTTCACCAGAAACGACGGCAAGTAGCAAGCCGAGATACCATCCAACCTCATCCAGAAGAAAGCGCTGGCCACATTGATCAGGAACAATGTTGTGTATGACGGATGCTGCACGTATGAATACATGCCGCTCGTAATGAGGTTTTTTGGCTTATCGAGACGAAAGGTGAAGTTCTTTCCAAGCTGAGCATATGCAAGAAGCCGAATAGGTGCTGCGATGAGGATGGTGGCCATGAAGGCAATGCTCGTCCAGCTCCAGGTAAAGAGGTCTTCATTTAAGAGGTCTGCATTGAGGCAGAAGCTTGTACGGTCATTTGGGAACAGTGTTAGGACACAGTGATATAACCAGATGACTAGAAGTAGGAATTGACTGGGCTTCGAGGTGTCTGTGATAAGTGCGATACGGTCTTTGACGGTAGAAGTTGCGGGATTCGGATTTGGTGTTTTGGTGCAGAGATAGATGAGGTATGTGCAGACAGTGAGAGCTGCGACCAAGCCGGTATTTTGAATGGAGAGGTCCATACTTGGGGGAGGTTGATCGGTGTGGTAGAGTATTGAAAGATTAAGGCCGTGAATCCTTCTCGAGTTCGAAATGCGAATCTACTTTCAACTCAGCACGAAGGTAATCGCGAATATCAAATTTTAAGGATGGATGTTGAGTGTGGTTAGTAGTCACGCAACCTCAGTCAAGATGTTTCAATCCAGACCCACTTTTTCACCAGGTCTTCAGCAACCTCATCTGATCATGCTTTTCCATCGACCATCGGCCATCCTCAAGAATGTTATTTACAACTACTATACTCATCATTAGAAGTTGTAATTCGCTAGATGAAGCGCGCAGAGAATAGTAGGTTGGAATATGATCAAGGTATCGCAGCAGGCTCTCTGTTTCAGAACTCAGATTTCTCTGATATCGACATCAACAACCGCGGAACACCATCGCACCTTTGCTACAATGTGCAGTTTAGGGGATTATGCTCCTAATTGCGCTTGACCTCTCGGCGGCCATATTCCTCAACCATAATGAATGTTCCTGCTTTCCTGGTACTTTGTGTGTTTCGCTTTTTCTGAACACCGCGAGCCTTATTGAGGCTGTACTGAGATCTATGATGGCTTCTGCTACGCCTCCTGCAGCCGTACTCACAAAACCAATAAACTCAGAGACCATGGCTTGGGTATTGCAAAAGCGGTTCTACTACTCGTGGTTTTGTTTCCTTGCCGCGCGTGGCACTGAGATCACATGCCCTGGAAATGTGGCTTGCCTCTAGCCTCATGCTACTTGAAGCCTAATGCAGTCTTCGAGAAGGCTATAAAGAATACTGCTTTCCTCTTTTGCTATTCTTGTCATATTTCGCGTCGTCGTAGCCTTATTTGATTTCTTCTTTTAAGTCTTAAAAAAACAAGACGACCAAAGCAGTATTGATTCTCTCCCCTAATGCAACAAGCAAAATGTCTTCTACCCCACTGCCAAGCGCTTCTGCCACTCCATCTTCTTGTCCGTATGGATTTTGTGGCACGTCATGTTTGGAGACGTCAATCTCAGTTTGCTGCACGGGCAATGGTTCTGGGAACAGTTCTGGAACGGTCCAATGTGGTAATGGCTGGTTCTGCTCGAATACACTTGGACAGTAGGTCCAGTTATGCCGAGCGGGCTGAAATATACTGATTCCGGCCAGGTGTTGTCCTACCGCAAATCAGGAATATTGTTCTGGGGCAGGGCAATGCTACGATAAAGCTGCCGGCCAAAGCTGTTGCGGCCCTACATGGTGTCCTCAAAATCGTAAGTCTACGGAAATCCTTGTTCCCTGCCCTTTACACAAAATGTTTCTGTTCATATACTCTCGATATAGATCGTTCTCGAGATACGTTTAAAGAGTAGATACTGACTTTTCATCAACCAGAAACCTGTGCGAGCTCAGGGTTAGTTTCCAACTCGGCTCTTTGAATACAATGGTTGACAAAATTCAGTGATCGCTGCTGTCCAAAATCACAGACTGTCTGCGCAACGGACTGGTGGCTAATTCCTGTCTCGACTTCTGTCACCGTTATATCGCTCACATCCACAGTATGTCAAGAACTTCCAATCTGAATTAGAGGTTTGGATACTGATCATGGGTCAGCCGACCACTCATCTGACCACCTCATCCTCAATCACGTCCTCCTCAGTGACCGGAACTGGCACTTCACTGCCCTCTTCCGGTGACCTCTCATCCGGAGCAAAGGGAGGAATCGCTGTCGGATCGATCCTCGGAATTGCTGCGATCGTGGGTCTTGTGTTGCTGCTTCTTAGATCTAGAAAGCGTAATGCGCATGACAACAGCACAAACTCTATCTACATTCCTACCCAAGCTAATGACGCTGATATGGCACCGGCAGGTGTTAATGATGCCTGGCACAATGTTCCTCCTTCTTCTGGTGGTTGGGCCGAACGAGGCGAAGTCACACCCTTCATCGCGACGGACTCATCTGAACAACACGAACTCGCCGTTCCTCCTGAGTATGAGAATGAAGCCATGAACCATGTCACGTATACACCTTACCGCCCACCATCAATGCCGACGATACCGCGCTGAGTATTTTGAGGTTGGGAGGGTGAAGGCGTGTATCCATAATCGGTTCATGGTGTGAGAAGTCAAGGGAAGGAGCGACACGGGGAACCGCCAGGCATAAAATGCTCGAAGGAGGCACATCAATCTTTTCATATCATCTCGAATCCTGCTTACTGCACAACTTCACCCCTAAAACAATCATCAATCAGAATGGCTCCCTACGTTATTATATCACTCTTATATGTCACTTCCTTCTTCCTTTCCGGTGTCTTAGCAATTCCTGTCTGTACTGAGATCGCGATTCCCGTCACCATCACGGCTAACAATGCGGTACATGCTTCTTATTTCCTTCGCTCTCTCAGCCCACCCCAGTAACCTTGCTCTCTAGCCAGGACCGTATGTCGGCTTAGCCTGGGATACATGTGCTGACCCCATGTCCGAAGATTCTCCCTCCAAATCTCGACACTGCCGGCCTTCTGGCACTTATCGCCAGCGGTGTCGACCTCGTATTCAAGTCGACTGTTTCCGGAAGCTACAACATAGCGGGTCGATACTGCGAGCCCGAAGTCCATATTGCATCTCGACAGAACACTCTGCAGCTGCTTGCTCATCCAGCCACTTACGACCGCAACTATGTGAGTTTGGAACTCATTTCGTGCCTACGCCCTGTCAGAGAGAACAAATGAGTGTCATTTTGATACCGCGACGCTGACTTGTGGACAGTGGTCTGGTGGAGGCTATCCAGGATTCGGTTTCAACGATACTGAGTACAGCTGGGTGGATTATGCCTCACAACAAGGCTATCCCACATTTGCTTTCGATAGACTCGGCAATGGAAACTCTAGCCACCCCAATTCGATCACAACAGTTCAATGTCCAGCCCAAGCAGCGTAAGCCATCGCTCTTCACATATTCATACAATGGCAGTGTTCTGAACTCGGTGGTGTGCGAGGTTGCTGACATTTGCAACAATGAACAGGACTATGCACGAGATCATCAAGCTAGCTCGTGTAGGTGGAAATCCATTTCCTCGAATCTTTCAAAACATCATTGTTGTCGGCGCCAGTATGGGGTCACTCAATGCCAACTATCTAAACGTCAATTACCCACAAGACGTAAATGCAACTATCCTCACTGCGTTCAGCAAAGATTGGGCATCTGTCATACCGGGTATGCCTGTAGTCTTCTGGATATTCGCAAATGCTAAGCATATACAGGCTTCACTGTCACCGCTGGCCTAGTTCCAGCTGTCGGTGTGAACTACGCCAAATACGGATCACTTGACCCAGGATATCTTCAAGCAACAATTCAGTCCGGCGTGGCAGCTCTTCTCTTCTACGGTCCAGGTCAATATTATGATACCAATTTCATTGCACAGGATTACAACAACAGGGGAACAATCACGGTTGGCGAAGCAGCTACCGGTGCTTTGATCCCTACGGCTCATGCCTACAAAGGGTCTGTTCTGGTCATCAGCGGGCAGGAAGATGTAGTCTTCTGTGGCTCCTTCGGCTTCCCAGGGACCCCGCTTGGACTTCTTGGTGCAGGCAATTGCGGCACTGGCCCCACCAACAAGCTTGCCAAGACGAACATCATATACCCTTCGGCCAGTAACTATTCCGTAAGTCCAGGGCTTTCATATCTTTCTCAAGAGGGAATTGACTTGGATCCTTGTCAAAAACAACCTCTCTCTTCGATCCTTCGATTCAGTTTCATGTCATGGTGGTTAGAATATCGGGAGAGAAAGAGCTAATCGTTTCATTCAGTGGTTCTCGGTTCCAAATGCTGGCCATTGCTGGGAACATCAGAGAGATGCAATGGTTGGGTTCAAATACTCTCATGATTGGTTGGCCGGTCGTGGATTCTAGTCTATGGCTGGAAGAGGATGCTACAATGCTATCTCACTTGTTGGTTTGCTAGCCAAATAGAAGATTGGATGGTAGGCCTGCGTAGAATTTGGAGAGCGCTGGTGAGGTGCAAGCTTTTCGTCTCTCAAAGATGAATATTGAAGGTGCAGATCAAACGAGGGGTCACTGATCTCAGACCTAAATTTTCCTATCAAAATTTGGGTTCACTATCCGCCCAAACCTCGCCCATCGGAGCTCGCCTACGCAGACTCGTGACCCGGTTGGCGCCTCACTCCACGATCTTTGTCGGCCAAGGTGTCTCCAAAAATGCTTCGCATCCCAACTTACTGGGTCACCGGAGAGAAATGGCCGCCGCGGCGCCCATGATAAGAGTTCTGCTGATGATTGGGAAGTCTCAATTATTTCCACGAGGATTCACCTCCCGCTGCATATCACCCCCGCAATTTTGCGGCTGCGCGCGATCGCGTCCGCCTATCTTCTTCGGACATTGACATGGTGGGGGGGATCAGATGGATGCACACATTTGCCTTTTCCTTTTCCCGCCTGTCGACTGACTTATCTAAACTTGTTCTAGAAGTTCTATTGCATTTTTGTTTTGGGGATACACATTTTTCACGATGGCCGATAGATATATAATTTGGCTTTCTGCCACTTGTGCTGGGCATCATCGTGGTCAATTGAGTTTAGAGGCATCGGTCCAGCACACTGGTCTGTGGTAGTCTGCCTAACTAAAGACTCTATTTCAACAACACATCGCAGCATCCTACTTTACTAGGGATAATTGGAGAGTCTGCAAGATGTCTGTTACTATCGATTCTGGACCAGATGATGCGCCGAACAACATCACTGGCGAGGAGGCACCGAAGCGCTCGTTCGGACAGCGTTTGACGGATCTGAAAAAGTCCTTCACAACGAAAGAGGGTCTTTTGGGAAACTATGACTATGGTAAAGATACCTTGAGGCTTATCATGGGATGAAGGAAACTGATGATTGCAGCCTTCCTCTTCACGCCAAATTTGCCTTTCATGAAGAAGCCAACTCAGACGGCTCCGTTTTTCAGTCTGCAGCAGAAGATGCCGGTTGTGCTGGGAATTTTACTCGGATTTCAACATGCGCTTGCGATGTTAGCTGGTGTTGTTACCCCACCGATCATTATCTCGAGCGCCGCGAACTTTGATACCCTTACGGTATGTTTCCCAGGGCTCTGAAGGATTCCTCCTGGTATTCCAAGTATTGGGAGCATTTTGATATTAATACCTTATTCAGACACAATATCTCGTTTCGACCTCGTTGATCGTCTGTGGCATTCTGTCCGCGGTACAGATCACCAGATTCCACATCTACAAAACCCCTTATTACATCGGAACTGGTCTGATTTCGGTCGTCGGAACTTCCTTTGCTATCATTCCTGTCGCTACCAAAGGAATCGCCCAAATGTATGCGAATGGAATGTGCAAGACCGACGCCAACGGCAACCAACTCCCATGTCCCGACGCCTACGGCGCAATCATCGGCACAGCAGCAACATGCGCTCTTCTCGAAATCGCTCTCTCATTCATGACTCCAAAGACTCTCAAGAGACTCTTTCCACCAATCGTTACTGGTCCTACAGTCATGCTTATCGGTGTTTCTCTGTTGCAAACAGGCCTTCAAGGATGGGCTGGTGGCTCTGGATCTTGCAACACGAGGCCCGAAACTGGGATTTACCAGCTTTGCCCTACGATCTTTGCTCCTCATGCCTTGCCTTGGGGAAGTGCTGAATTCATTGGCCTTGGATTCTCTGTCTTCATCACTATCATTCTCTGCGAGAGATTCGGATCTCCTATCATGAAGTCAAGTAAGTTCCTATTCTCTAGCCTACAATGAATACTTGCTGATATCGATTACAGTGAGCGTTGTCGTCGGTCTTCTCACCGGTTGCATCATCGCCGCCGCCTGTGGCTACTTCGACAAGTCAACCATTGATGCTGCTCCAGCGGTGTCTTTCATCTGGAAACACACATTCCACCTAACCGTCTACGGCCCTCTCGTCCTCCCCATGTTCGCCATCTACATAATCTGCATGATGGAAGCCATCGGTGACATCACCGCCACCTGCGACGTCTCCCGTCTCCAAGTAGAAGGCGAGCTTTTCGATTCCCGCATTCAAGGCGGTATCCTTGCCGATGGCTTCAACGGCCTCCTCGCTGGTCTCTGCACCATTACTCCTATGTCAACATTTGCTCAAAATAACGGTGTTATTGCCCTCACACGTTGCGCGAATAGAACAGCTGGTTATTGGGCAGTGTTCTTCTTGATCGTCATGGGAATTTTCTCTAAATTCGCTGCCGCGCTAGTCGCTATCCCGGCCTCTGTTCTTGGAGGAATGACAACCTTCCTATTCGCCTCCGTTGCGGTCTCTGGTCTCCGTATCATCGCTACAATTCCATTCACTCGTCGCACTCGCTTCATCCTCACAGCCGCCCTATCAGTAGGGTTCGGAGCTATTTTGGTACCGAATTGGTTCTCATTCGTGTTCACATACACAGGGGATAATAAAGCGAAAGCGGGTTTCTTTGATGCGATTGTGTTGGTTATGGAGACTGGTTTTGCTGTTACGGCGTTCATTGCTGTGATGTTGAATTTGGTGTTGCCGATGGAGACGGTAGAGGAGGTGGCGGAGAGCTTGGCCGGGGATATCGAGCAGGAGAGGGAGGAGGAACTAGATGGTGGACAGGAGAAGAAGGGTATTGAGAACACTGATACCCAGGTGTAGACTCTGGACGGATTGGTTGTTGGTACTTGGCTGATTTTTTGCTGAGCTTGTATATAGTATGTTTTGTAAAAATTTTAGATCCTTAGGAGGAAAATTTTACACGGTTCAATATATTTATACTTACTTACAGTCGCTTCTGGCATTCTTTTCATGCTCCTTTCACTTCTAAGTTATTTTGTTGGTATTACTAGGGATACCTATTACTAGTAATAGGCCAGAAACGAAGTAAACAAATAGATTGAATGATTCGTTGATTGATTGATAGTTCTAAATCTAGTAGGCGCGCAAAAATTGAAGGATATAATCTCAACTCTAGCGCAAGCGGCGCTAGTCCCGATCTGGCCTAGTACCGCACGTGACTACTAAACTAATATTGTACCCACATATTTATTCATGTCAAGTGCTCTGTTTGCGTTCCAGGCGTTGAAGGCGACAAGGCATCCAATTCTTTACAAACTCTCTTCTGTGCCACAACCATACAATCAAAACGATCAGAGAATACGATTCCTTGCACACCTTGTCCTTTCGCCTATCTTGCCATGCAGCAGAATTTTTGAGGTTTCTTCATAAAGAAATATTTAAGTGTACTGCATTGAAAGAGTCTTTGAACAACCTCTCGCGAAGAAAGGAAGCATATTTAACTGGAGCGGAGGACCAGCTAGAGGAGAGGTTGTTAGAAGGTTCCAAGTTACATACTTCAATCCATTCAACTCGATTGACTAGGGCGGCAGATACTACCAACGACGGAGGCTGGGGCTGGGATGAAAGCTCTTCGGAAGGCCGCGAGAGACCGATGTGGAACGCGAGCGAAGAGCCTGTTCCCTGGCCTATCCCTGATCCTGGGAGCGCCATGAGAACTGTGTTCGAACCAAATGGCGACCGGTACAGTACTAGGACTACGGAGTGTTGAAACTCATGTAAGATCGTCTCTCGATGTCATATCTTTCGCTTCCACATTACTTGAGCTGAAGGTCACTGACCATTTTTCTAGCTTGATGGGTCAGGTCAAGAAACTGCCAAGAGAAATTCGAGAGCATGTTTACGAATTCATCGTTATGCCATGGGCTCCTCTCGAGCAGTTCCCTGTTACGGATAACAGGCATGAAGAGAGTGCTGTTGCTCTTGCCCGTCGTAACAAGGTCCCTCGCTTCAAGAACGAAGCTAGTTCGAACAAAAATTCAGAGAACGAGAACGAGGAAGAGGAAGACGTTGATGATAATAACCCTTGGAGTGCAGAGGCGTCCAGACAAACTTTGTTCATGCAGAGATGTGCTCTGCTTGACTACTTCAAGAAGTTCGAATATAAAAACATCGTTGATTTTCCCAAAGTTTTGGAGATGTATGAAAAAAAAATATTCAAGAATACCAGTAACTCTATTAAGAGTTGCGGAGAACCCCAGGATCTCGATGAGATCGTTAATCTGGACTAGCTTGATGACTTTCTCGATTAGTTCTGGGATTCGACCGTTGTTATCTGAAGCATGAATGGCTTGTAGCTGGTGGTCATGCAGACAGGTTCGATAGAAGGAGGCTTTTGGTAAGTTTGATACTTTCAAATTGAAGTCCAGGCACTAACGAATGCTGGCAATCGAATGATTGGTTGAGTCTCCGCCCAGAATACCACACCCGCATCAAAAATGTTTCTCTTGTTTTTGATTTGGGTGCGGCGGAAAGTTTCAAACGTCAATTAGAAATTAACGAAGCTCTACAACAAGGTCGACCCTTCCGAGCAGTCCAATTCATGGGTCTCGTTACTCCCCGACGCTTCAGAGATCGCAAAATCATGCAAATATCTTGCCGAAAATTCGACCAATCTCAAATACATCCTGTTCTTCATTAATACCTCAAAGTAGAGGGTGGACCAATTGCTTGGAGGAATGACCTGCAGACGTGGAAAAGATATAGAAAGAGCTCGGCGTAGAATCCTTGCCAGGCGTGGGATGGATGACAATGGAGAGTGAAAATCGAGTCGAACATGAGGTTCGCAACTTCATTTATGTAAACGAGTGAAAATGGCTCTGGCTGCGGAGGAGAAGAAGTCGAGAGGATATTGAAAGATGGGAACGAAGTGAATGGGAATGAGAGAATGTAGTTGGAAGGGCTGACAGAGATCTAGACTAGTCCATATCGAGGAATGCTAGTCCTCGTCACCCTTCTGAACGCTCACTTCACCCTACTTCTTCAATCACTGTGGCACTTTGCAACGTTGGTATGATCACAGATTCTAGTCTCGTTCTGCATATTTTAGAGCTTAAAGCCATATCTTTTACCAAAGGTTATCAAATGCTTTTTCTATCGATCATCTATCTGGCCCTGCATCTATTCCACATAGCATGCGAAAGCTTCAAACGGCTTCAGCGATAACTCTCCGTTCATCACATTAATCCCTCCATAACTCGAAGTCAAGATCTTGTTCGTCCGTAGGCTGATATTCTTCGGCAAAGTCCAGGTTAAGGGCTCCTTCCTGAAGTTGGCAACAACGATCACCTTCTCCTTCCCAAACGCTCGAATGTATGCGAACACATCATCATGCTTCATATCCACCATCTCGAAATTGCCGTAGATGAAAATATCCTTGTAGCTCTTTCGCAAGCGCAAGATCGAGGCCCAGTATTCGAAGACGCTCCCATGTACTCCGACTTGTGATTCGGCGTTGATGTCGACGTAGCTTTCGTTCTCTTTCTGCCAAGGTTTTGCGGTTGAGAAGCCTGCGTATTTCTCTTTGCTCCACTGCATGGGAGTTCTGGCGTTGTCTCGTGACTTTTTCTGAATTTCCTCCTTCGTGATGCGGTGAAGTTCCTTGTCATCGGGGTACCTCTTCATCATGCTGCTGGTCGTTAGCATCGACGCCGCATATGACTAGAGAGGCAACTCACTCATCCCAAGCCTGAAGTGTTTCCAAGTCTCTATATTCTGAGATGTCCCGAGACAGTGGAACATTCACCATTCCCAACTCCTGACCTTGGTACACAAACACCGTTCCGCATTGCAAAGCCATGAAAGTGGCGAACATCTTTGCGGAGACGACTCTAAACTCTGGAAGATCAGATCCCCACCGCGAAACAGTTCGACTCTGATCATGGTTCTCCAAGTATAATGCATTCCATCCGTCATTATCGATCATGAATGTTTGCCATTTGTTGACTATGTCTTTCAGAGTTGACATCTTCCACTGTTTAGGAGAGAACTTTCCCCGGTCTCCAATATCCATGTCGACACTGATTGTCTAGTCAGTGCTTTGATACCAAGTTGAAACTTCTGCAGAGACTTACATCTCGAAGTGAAAAATCATGTTCAATTCTCCGCGGTCACCTCCAACTGCTTTGAGAATCTCCTTCGGATCATCGACAGATGGCATCTCTCCGACCGAGAAGGCATTGTATTCTTTCAGAATCCTTCCGATAGCTTGCAAGTATTCGTGCAACCTCGGTCCGCAAGCAAAATACTTGTCTCCAGGCTGCCATTCCACATCTGGTCTCGTGATCGGGGCGTCTGGGAGGCCTGGTACCTTGCTGATGAAGTTGATAACATCCATTCTGGACAAGTTTTAGTATGTTGGACATGTAGTTGAGCTCGAGAATTAACATACCTAAACCCATCAACGCCCTTATCGAGCCAGAATCGGATGATACTGTGAACTTCATCCCGAACTTTTGGATTCTCCCAATTCAGGTCGGGCTGTTCAGGAGCAAAGATGTGCAGATAGTATTCATCTGAAGCTTCATCGTATTCCCATGCACTTCCTAGGCAGAATGTCAGCTTAATCTGAGGTCAGATATCATCAAACTCATAAAATACTTACCTCCCCAGACACTTCCCCAATTATTGGGAGGTGCTTTCGATCTATCCTTGTTGATCTTCGGCTTCTTCCAGATATAGAAGTCTCGATATGGATTATCCTTCCCTTTCTTTGCCTCCAGGAACCAGTTATGCTACCAAAAGTCAGCCTTCCCTCCAAACATCTAATTTCGGGCTCAAGCCTACTTGATCAGAAGTATGATTGACAACCAAATCCATCAAAAACTTCATCCCTCGACTATGGCACCCCTCAATCAACTTATCCACATCAGCCAATGTCCCATACGGAGCATGAATATCCCGATAATCCGAAATATCATATCCCATGTCGACTTGGGGAGATTTGTAGATGGGGCATGTCCAGACGATATCTGAACCCAAAGCTTTGATGTAGTCGAGCTTTGAGGTAATTCCTGGGATGTCTCCAAGGCCGTCCCCATTCGAGTCCTTGAATGACGCGGGGTAGATTTGGTAGACGGAGCTCTCTTTCCACCATGCTCGTTTGACTTCGGCTGAAGTCATGATGGTTTCTTTCGAGAAGAAAAAAAATGATAGGGATTAAGGATATTTGAAAACTGCAAGATTGTTCCAACCTTGGCTCGAACAAATGTCGATGTCTTCGACTTCGGAAAAGGAATATAGACTTCTTTGTTGTCCTGGTGGTGTCTGTATATATGTCTGGCAGAACTCAGCCTCACCATCGACTTTTGCACTTATTCTGGTGACTTGTAAGAGGTAACATGTTAGACGGAGGAGAGTTGCAGCGAAATTATATGTAAAGTTGTGACGATGAAGGGCGTGCGAGGATGAAATTTGATTGGCTCGGATGTTTCAAGTGAATTCAGGGTCCGCTTATAGTAGGGTATCGCGGGGTAATTCTCGCTGTTTTCTCTCAAACGTGACTTCCTCCTTCTCAACAGCATCTCTACAATATCTCTACCATCAACTATCAATGGCAACGGGTAATAAATTGTGGCACATTTCCCCCTCTTTGACTGTGTTACAAAATGGGCCTGCCAAATCGAAATATCCTTTTTTCCTTCTCGTGGCTTTTTCCGCCATGTTCGAAAGTCTGTCGGATGCTCGACCAGTTTCTTGACTATACTTGCAACTTTTGGCGATCGAAATTTCCCATAACAGCCTCGTCGAAAGTGATTTTGAAGCTATTCATCCTGATAAATCTATTTGCAGCGGCCCTTGGGGGTATTCGAGCCCAGAAGAAAAGTTTCAAGGGACACACAAGAGCAAGTGCCGCTACTCAGCTGTATTGGAGTCAGGAATTTCCTCGACGAACGGGTTTTGAAGTGTTTACTAACTTTATGGTATCCTCATTGTTCAAAGCGGAGATTCAAAGACACGTTATATGGCGTAATGGAGTTAAATGGATCTCCGTCATTTCTTTCACCGCTTTTTTGGGCTTTGCTACTTTCTGTTCTTTCAAATCCTTTCAACTGCGCGTCCATCGGGGAGTGCCTGACAAGCTCTGGAACACATTGGCAAATTCTTAAAAGTTCACGTTTGCTTTGGGTGGGAGGAGCAGTCGTACCACGAAGCTTCAGTACTTCAGTTACACCCCGGCTTGGCGGCATCGAAGTACAGCTGGTAATCGGTAATCCGCCTCACGCCTTCAGCAACCCTTCCTGACGAACCCTTGCCCAGCCTTCTTTGTATAAGCCAACGTATAAGCCAACGAAAGGTTTTGCCTGATCTGCTCTTCAAGATGTCACCACTTCGTTACCTAGACGATGAAAAGTTTCAAGAACTTTCCTCTGATAGAAGAGCTGCCGACGATCAAGCTCGTATTATCTACTTGAGGCTCTTTAATTCGCAAACGGACATGGATAAGCTCACAGCAATCGATGCGGCTATGACTTTGCTCTACAACTATAAGCTAGATACTGCACGAGCATTTATCGACTCGATCGTCGGAAATGTTGAATTCCTTCGCGAAGGTGGAGGTATGCTCTGGTGTCAAGATCACATATGTGCTGGAGTCTTTGGAGGAATCTCGGAAAAAGTAAAATTACCATTAATCCGAGACTAAACATCATCAGAAGTACACTTGGACTTCAAAACATTCTTTACAGCTAAGTCTCATCACGATAGTTATTGCTACTCTTCTTTGGAAAGTTGGACTGTACTAGCGGATCGTTCGGGAAGCCTTACCTGGACATCTTCAGAGGAGCCTCTGCGGATGAGCTCCGTGAGTACAGAGACAGTGCGAAGGGGTTAACCTGCTGATATAAAGTAAAATAAAGAGCTTTTTTTATGCCAAGTGATAACTAAACAAGCTTTGTTCTGCACGTCAACGTTTCTCGCACCCCAAAGTGTGGGGTTACACGAAATTGCGTCCAGAGTTCGAGGGGTTGAGCCGTCCCATTGAGTTTGTGCGCTTAAATTTATTTGAAAGTCAAGTCCTGCTCTAACTAGAATGGGCATTTCGTGTTGCCAGTGTATGTGTTCCTAAATATGGCTTCAACACCTCCACCGTTGTTCAGCTCGCTTCCAGCCGGCTTCAGCACCAATGTTTCTGGCTCAAAATGGGGCTGGTATCATACCAAGAAGCTTGCAGTACTCTCAGGAAACTTTAATCGTACCCGTAAGTCATAATTACTCTTATATTATAGGTAAGCTAATGCGACATAGTGTTCCAAGCACCACAGTTTACAATAATAGACGACACTTCTCTTGAATCTCTGTGGGTCTAGTTCTTCCCATTAGCCTACTCAAGCACTAACTTGTCAACTGAAATGCACATTTCAACACCACCAACTTCGTGGCTTTCGACCATTCTTTATTCGACATCATCGGACTATCTGCAAAAGTGGAACGCATCGTCACCCTTCCACCTGAGGCAAATCATGAAGCAGCTTACTCTGTTGAATCAACCCAACCAGCTTTTCTTTGCAGCCTGGGGGTTCGATCATGACTAGCAATACATATTCGATGTAGAAACAAACGAGTCTAAGAACATCACTACAGATCCTCTAACTATGAACGCTCATGGCTGCGTATATTACAACGGCCGGAAACACAAATGACATACTTTTGCTGAAGACGGAACTCTCTACCTCGACAGTACAGGCATCTCCTCCGGTCGCCCTAACGTCAAGGATCCTTTCAAACCTCGAACACTCCTTACATATGACACCCAGGATGGCTAGCCCCTCCTTCGCAACGAGCATCTATTCTCGAACTCTATATCTCACTACTGTGATGGGGTGAGAGTCTCGAGAAATGCCTTGATCTTCTGTGCTACTGCTGGTGGGTTCGACGTCATTGAGCTAAAAAATGGAGCTACGTTGGGAGGGATTAGGACGGGAAGTGGGAACCCGTATGATGCGACTGTTAATTTGGCATTTGATAGGCATACGATGTGGATTGTTGGACATAGTAGTGTTTGGAAAGTGAATGAAATTCGGGAGCTGCTGACGAGGAAGTAGTGATTGCGGCCTAGGGATACTCGTAATATTCAGAAGTCTGTCCGGTGCTTCACTAGTCGCTGGACCATAGTCACAACTTTTGGCAGCGAAAAAGTCCCCAGCTATCTCTTCTTCCAGCCACGCCGCCTAACCACGCACGCTCACGCGATTCCGAGAAGTCCTTTACTATATGTGAGGGGTTTTCAGGGCTGTCCCTTTAGGGAAGAGTTGGTTGTTTTGCCTAAGATCTTAGGCACCTGGACAAACTTCTGAAAATGGCGGGTATATTGATTTCCAGGGAATGTCTCGGCTAGGTTTCGCTTAAAAGGGGGGCGTGAAGTTTGTGTGAAGCAAATGGAACTCCGTGTTCTTTGCATTAACTTTCCAAATATAACAGCCTCAAAAAAGCAGCTGTACATGCAGAACAAGTTCCAAGTATCCTTCCCAAGAAATCTTTGCCCCCCAGCGTGAAATGCTAAGTGACATAATCACGAAGTCAAATCTCCCGAACGAAAGCTTCAATCATCTCATCCTTTTCTTCTCACGCAAATAAAATATACTCAACCCAAGATGTGATCTAACAAGAGAGAGGAAGAAAATAAGGCCGCCAAAAAGAAATTCATGGAACGTTTCCTCATTATCATAAGAGCGTAGTCGAGTGCGTTACTCACCTACACTCCACGAGCTCTCTGAGCTAAACGTATATTGGCGAAATCCATCTACATCACTCGATTTAGGTGAAGACTGAGTTGACTCGGCCTCCAATTTCAATCTTCTTTCTTCGCAATCCTCGCAATTCAGCCAATTTGATGAGATGTGCCTATGCGTGACTGTCCGGCCAGTCGCCATCTTGGCGGCACTTCTTGCTGCATCGATGTCTCCATGTGGGAGCCCATGATGGAGCTACGAGTCTCGGAGCGTCAGTAACTTCAACTACCCGAATTTGATCTCATCTATCATCGACGGATGTCTGAAATAACATTACTCACCTCCAAGTGCTTAAGCAGCTCGAATTCAGCAAATCGAGACGGAGCTTGCGAGGCGCAGGAACCGATGGCACACTCAAATTCTTCACAGATTTCAGCACACTATTCGCACTTCACAGAGTCGTGCAATCTTACTGCCATGATCACGCCGAATATGTTTCACCACATCATCTTGAGTGAGAAACCCATCTCTCCCCCCAGCCTTGCAGTGATTGAGAGGACAATCAGCTTCCTCATGACAAGTCCGAATATGATTCAGCCACTTGTCTTTCCTCACAAATATTTTGGGCGCCCGATCACACTTGGGATACGGACAGATGAGACCTTGTGAGCTGTCTTCGCCCGACTGCACATGCGCATGCGCAGTCAACGTATGCCGTTTGAGGTCGTAATTACTCCTAAATGGCTTTCGGTACGAGCACCCGCTCACCGTGCAGACGAGTGGGGTAATGTGAACGTTTTCCAAATGGGTTTGAAGGATCCGACGGGATTTGAAGACAGCCTTGGATTTGCAGTTCCCGGACCAAGGACAGCGGCAAGGCTGGGTCTCTTCCCAGCGTCGCAAGACTTCCGTGGAATGGTCTCTCAGATGGGATTTCAAATCGCACATTGTTTGGAAGGACCGGGAGGTGCAGCCGTGGTAGGTGCATTGCAGCTTGTGGTCCAGTGGCTGTACTGCGTGATGTGTTGGGCTCGCCCGAGTCTTGAGAGTGAAGATATCGTCTTCAGGCTGCGCCCGACTTTCTGGTAGGCTCTCAGCTTGGAAATCCAAAAACGAGTGCTTGATCCACGAGTCCTGCTCGGAAATGGAGGAGGGCGAACTGTTGACGAATCAGCATGAGTCTAGCTCGGCTAATGATCCAACGTGCATAAAGGGCATTTAACTCAGATGTGAAGCCTCTCACTTACCTGACAAAGATCTCAGATTCTAAGGAGAATCGAAACCATTCATCTGAAAATAGTGGCGGGCAGGTTGGGCTCTGCAGCCCCTCGCGGGCATTTTCGAGCTCGAGGCTGGATGCGTTGGACCAATAGGAACCCGTCATCTCGGTGTGGAATTGTCTTAGCCGAGAGAGGCGAGGGAGACAGCTGAAAAAGGCCTTCGGTGAACGTTTTGGATGGAAATGATTCCAAGGTCGAGTTGGGGGAGGCAATCCCGCTTATATGTGTTCATTTGATTGAAGTTTACTTGGGTGCCCCATACCAGCCGGGCCATCGCCCCAGGACTTAGGTACAATTCATCCTTCTGGTTAGCGGGAAAGCATAGCGTGGTGTCTTGCTTAGGGTGTGACATGAACATCTCGTAATATGGAAAGTAGATGAGGAAGTATATCAATACATTGGCAGGGAAAATTGCGGCCAGTGAGAAATATATGTCCATAGCAATGTTCCATTTGAAGTCCCAATCGACACGAGAGATAGAAAAACTTCACACGCAGAAACTTTCAGCGACATATATACTCCAATGAAACAAAGTAACAACGATCTCATGAATCGCTCTCTTGGTCAATTTCCGGCGAATCAACAAACAACGAGACAAGAAAGCTACTCTTTCGGCCCCAACTTGATCGATCCGGACGAAAGTGGTGATATCGTCACTCTGAAAAGGTGGAGATAGGAATACAGGTCTCCACCAAGGTGCGAGTTAGTCCTTGATGGAGCAGAGAAGTGCGGGGCGAACTCAGACCGCCACTCCCCGGCCACTGAAGCTTGGCCCTTCTGTCTTCGCCCAGGTTGGGTAATAACGGCAGAAAAATGAATGCTATATAGACCATTGTACCCATCTGATAAAACGCGCGATGCTGTGAGCAATTTCTGCTCATCTGTTTGAATATCAGAGTCAGCAGAGATCTTGGTTGGTGGGTTAGACAACTGGCTCACCAACTGTTGTTCAGTACAGAACATCAACATGCTCAATTTATTCCCTCCATTCCATATGAAATAACAATCAACTACTGCCACAGAAAGTGAAACTTGGTTGAAGCTCTTTTCTCAAAAGACGATCTGGCTGAGCCGTTCATAGGCAACAGCTAGCAAATCCAGGGCATGCTCATCCAATCCATGCATGATCAAGGTTAGTATGCTCGAAAAGCTCCTCTTCATTATCGAAATAGTGAGAGCAAATGTGGCACACGATCTCCATGTGATACTTTCTATCATGCTCGAGCAGCTTGTCCTTGCGCTTCCACGACCTCACTCTTGCAGCGCAGCCAGACCTCTCGCATTTGAACGTCTTCTTCGCATTTGTGTCGTGTTTAGCGCGATAGTGACGGTCTTCATCGTTCTTGCTGGCGAAGGGCTTCGTGTGGCGACAACCTAGAACTCGACAGGAGATCCCTTTACCGTGGACGTTCTTTAGATGAGAGCGATAGCTCTGTAGGGTTTTGAAGATATAGCCCTTTCGACAGCCATCAAGGAGGCACTGTGATGCCCGGAAGTTCGCTTCCAAGTCCGCTTCGTTCCATCTTGACTGCTTGTCGTGTTTGGCATCACTTTGGCTAACCGGAGACCAAGGCTGATCGTTGACACCAGATTGAGAGCTCTGGGTAGGAGAATAATGAATTCCGTATGTTGTGAAAACTGTTGAGGAGTAGGTATCCATCCCAAAAGGTGAAGTCTGTGGTGGTCTCTTGAATCTCTGATCATGAGGACCCTCAGCAACACCATTCATCTCCTGCTGCTCTCCCGTACCAGCCATAACACGATCTGTTCCTCCCCACAATCCTTGGTACACAGGCGCTGCACCCCACTCCATACTGTCCTGATCTTGAATGTCTCTATCCCAAGAGTCTCCGACAGCAGCGCCATCGCCGAAGCAGTCGTTGCTGTTCTGGCAACCACACGATCTATCGTATCCACCACACCACTTGCAAGCCTCGAAGACTTCGTAGTCGTTTGTCGGGTATTGGAGGTTGTTTTCCGATTCATCTTGAACCATGCTGGTGGTCTGAGAGTAAGTCGAAGCGGAGATATCGTCATAAGGCGAGTGAAATAAGGACGGAAAGGATGGCGATCTTTCTCTGTTCGAGAGATCCGTCATTTTGCCAGTGTAAAGGCGCACGAAAGGGAGACTTTGGATGAATTCTCGTCTGAAAAGGTTGAGTTTTGTTGAATCGTCTTCGGCTGTCGATGCTGTGCCAGCGTTACTGCTACTCCATGCTGGCGCAGTTCGCTAAGTAGATAAACCGCTGCGGCTCTGCTATCCCATATCCAAGAAACTTTTTAGAGGTCAACTCGGACAAATGAAGAGGCCAGATAACCTTCCTAATCCGACACCTGTTGGTCGAGAGAATAGATAGTGTTCCTCTTATTGGAAAGTAAGTTCGTGCTCGGATGCGGCTTTGAATCCGATAGCCTGTGCAACTGCAGCTGTGAGGCCGCCCTTTTTTGCTATTATGCATGACTGGCAACTAAAGGGCAGTTTGAGGTTGGGCAGCAGTGATAATATCTTCAGAAAGTGGGGTGACCTGTGTTAGTCTGACTTCTAGACGTTGCTTTATACCCAGACTTAACCACTAGAAATGAATCGGTGAGGGGGTGCTGCCGAAGACCGGTGGATGGACTCTTGATTCGGCAGGCCCCTTTCTTTCTGCTGCAGGCATACCTGTAGGTTGACTACGAAGTATCCCCTGATAGGTAGTTAATAGAGTGAGGAGTGTTCCATCTGCACTGATTAGCTTTAAAGAGGGTGACAGTATAAGCGCGATCGGCGGCTGGAATGAAAGGCTTCGGGCTTTATAGGAGATACCAGGTAGATACCAGGTGCGAATGTATGAAGGATCGAGGATCAAATTGAATTTGATTTATCATACATATAGCTTACGCAACGCGGACCTAGCAGGGATGGAGCCGGAGTAGGAAATGACTTTTTCGCCAAGCTACAGGTAGTGGAAGGAAACGTTGCCAAGGACCAGAAACAAGCTTCGCACAGTATGGAAGTGTGAGATGATGCCAGCGACACATCGCCTGCATTCCAGTAGAGCTGACGAATTGACTGGAAGTATGAGAAGGAAAATCAATCGCTGCTCCATGTCCTGATCGAGTGAGGTCTTGGAAGAGTAACATAATTCCGTGCAGGTTGGGGGAATCGAAGCCGACAACAAGCACTACACCATATTAGCATTCATTGCGTGAAGGAGCGCTGTGTAGGCTATGCACAGCAGGTACTCACAAACCAAATATCACCTCGGTGCACCTCAGCCATCAACTCACCGAGACCATGATGCTCAGCGTCGGACGCGCGCGAGAGAGAACTGACGCGTTAGGCAGTCTGGCAGGCTCTGCAGCAGGTACATAGCCATATGAGGCCTAGCTCCTTTGCCTTATGAGCAGGCTGGTTGATAGGAGAGTGTCGAAGAAAGCCTATGTGGTAAGTATGTAAGGCAGAAGGGCAGACTCATGTCGCAGGGCAGAGCCTGACACTTAAGAGGGCAGTCAGACACTGGGGGGCAGTCGACCGCCCTTCAATGAACGGGCGTTCTTCCCCCCAGAGCCCAACCCAATTGATCAATAGTTGATGAGCTCATGTGGGTGCGAATATTGGCGGCGTTCGAAAAGTGTCGATTGATTTGTTCGTTTAGGATTTGCGGCTGAAATGGTTGCAGCCACAACATGAACCTGAGGGCTGGTCGGCAAAGCGAGCTGAGGACGGAAATCGAGCAAGAAGAGGGCGACTTGGTCCGGGGAGAGCTGGTTTTTAATATTTCAAGATGAAAAGATCTCCAGGGCACTCCAGCTCCCTTCCAGCTCCCCTTGACTAGACAAATTCGAGCCTCGCATCAGGGCGCACGACCGAGTAGGTAGCCAGCCGCCAGCTTCTGTTGTGGAAACACGCAACGAGTTTACGATCGACCGATGAATATCGCAGTTCTTCCTTCCTCTTGGTCGCCTCAACATTTACAGAATGGAGACGGAAGTCCGGATCAGCTGAAATATAGGGGGCTTCAACGTGGTCACCGCCAATTCCCTTCTTGTGTCCTGGACGGGACTTTCCTGAACCTATATTGCTTCATCTTGGCTCCTGCAGCCTCAAAACAATGGACCTTCGACAATCAAACCTGGCTCTATGTGAAAATCCTGAAGCTTGCAAGTACAACGGTGCGAATCCGCCCCATGAGTGACGTTACTGGCCTCGACTCGCCCCATATTCTGGCAAAGAGAGGCTTGAATAAAGACTAGATGACAAACAGAGCACCTTGGGAAAACGAAGACCTTCAAACTTGACCCAACCATTCCACCCACATTCGTCGAAATTGTACCAAACTCCCAAGCGCCAAATTATCGAGACGAAAAATCGCTATCGGCCAATGCCACTTGGCAAGCTATGTCCCACGAGAAAAGAAACATTCCAACAAGGGAAACAAAAACCGGAGATGGCGCAGAATGATCGTATAGGGGTTTCCGGCATTGAAGAGGGTATCCATAATCGACTGAACCAACGGCACCCGCTCCCAATGTCCAAGCGTTCGAACAAGATCCAGACATGCTGCCACGAACATACTCGCACACTCTACCAGCCAAGCATAAGGGCATGCCGTCGGTTATAGACAAGGTATACAAGGAATAATACAACGCCTCCTCCCATTCTCTCTGGACCCGTGGGACATTGTCCGTACCTATGTTCATGTGCCCTGGTTCGCAGATTCGGCCGCAACCTTTGCCTCCATCTTTCTCCTCGCTGCCAATATCATCTCTTCCCTCCTCTTTTGTAGTAGAGCCTGCCTCTCGCCCTTATTCTGACTCCAGGCTTGTCCCTGTTTCTGCTTCGCTGTCTCTTCCTCGAGACTCTCTTGCCTACTCGCTTCTTCTGCCAACTTCGCCTTCAGGTTGTATCGCGTTATTAGATCTGGTTGTGAGGGCTTCGCTTGTGCTGGAGTCGAAGCAGTAGATGCCGAAGAGGATGAAGCCGCAACGGGCAACGGAGGTTGAAAGGATTGCGGAGGCTGTAAAAGTCTCACGTTAGCTAGTACATCCAAAATAACAAATCCTACGACAACAGTTCAAGTTCAAGTCTTGTAGTTCTCGCCGCAGAATCTTCCCATGGCGTGAAAATTGGGAAGAAGGAACTCCAGAGGCACGCACCACTTCCAACCCTCTCCCACTCAATATTCTCTCCGTTGTAGCCACCACATTCCCTCCATTCCGCTGCAGATCCCACATTATATTCCGCCGCGACACCTGCGGAAACATCTGCTGTATTCGTTCTACATCTGCCTCCCTCGCGCGTATGTTGTTTGCTGACGTAGTGCTTCTGCTTTGCGCCGACGCTGGACTGGATGAGAAGAAGAAATATCGTATCGCTAGTCCGCCTAGTAGGAGTAAGATGAGAAGCTGCGGTAGATTTATTGTTTGTTCTTCCATGGTGCGTTGGGTGCTTCGAAGATCGGATTTAGTTAGAAGTTAGGAGCGTAGAAGTTGAGCTTCTTGCACGAACGTGGTCGTCCCTGCTTCCTAGGGATAATGACGAGCTCCGAACGATGAAATGGCAGACTCTCTGGTGCAGAGTCTTGTAGGAAATAGTGAAGGATTCGGGGAGGTAGAGAAGAGTTGGATACCAGCAAAGTCTCCTCCAGTCAGTCAGGTATTAAATTGGGGAAATTGTCACGTGTCAACAACTCCTTATCAGTTCCAGGTTCACTTCAGTTCACTATGCAAGGAGCAACCGCCTTAGACATTGCAGCAATAGACTGTCAGATTCGATAGCATTCATTCATGATCATTGCGATCTCGATAGAACCTATCTGCAACTGCAATGCGAACCGACCAGTTGCAGCGATGCTAGCTAAGCAACGAACTCCAGATCAGGCCTTCTGATCCGTGAACGCCATTGCAAATCGAATAACGCCAGCCCTTGATTGTATGCAGCGATGTTTTGGCGCCATAATTCCCATTAGCGATCATGAACAAAGACCTGCCACCAGCTTGCCACCGCTATTTTCGCTGGAGATGAAAACCGAAGTACCGCCACGTATCTGTACCAATCAAGACAACCAGATTATATGACTCGAGGTATTGAGTTGGGAATGTTCTCCAGGTCTTCGTAGATGAGTGTGAACTCCCGCTACATACAGTCAGTAACCAAACCCAAGCATCATTCGACCAGAACCACTTACACGTTCCCGGTGCCACTGCTTGATGTCGAAAAAGATGTAGTAACCCCGCTCTGTACCGTTGCCCAGAGGTTGTGGAACCATCAAGTCGTCCTTGGTCAACCACAGTTGCAACTTCTTGTGATAGCGCCAATTGCGGCTGTGGCTACAAAGAAATCGTAATTAGCATGTGATGCATAGCCAAGATTTCAAATTAATATGCGTACAGTTCTTGAGCAGCCATCACTTGTTGCATGTCTCCAGGATTACTGTAGAACATGAAGATCAATGCCTCGTCGTTGAAATTAGACATCTTGCTCTCCAGTGTTGCGACATTGCCAACAGTATAGCATTCGGGTAACGTGAAGCGAGGGACAGCAGGACGGGGAGGCTCATTATCGAAGAGGGAGAAGATTTGATTTGAGAAGGGTCTGCAAGTTGTTAGCATATGGCTTAGGATTGTTCTCGGAGTCCAGCGTACTCAGTGGAGGCCAAATCAAAGCCAAGAGCACTCAGATCAGCACCAGTGACGAGGGCAGCGTAGTCGGGATAGTTTCTCATCATGAAAGAGAAGCCTTTCAAGCCCCACTTGTCTATCTCGCTCATGTCTGCCAAAGGATCCTCGATCTCCGGTCCAGACTCCTCAGCGTTGGCTTGAGACGAGCTGGTGCTGGGGTTCGCGGGTTGTGCCCGTGGACCTGCAGCTTCAGATTGCTGGGGAGGGCCGTCTTGTCTCGCCATGGTCGGCGGTTGTGTTGAATTGCCTTCTGGTTGAGATTGTGCCATCGAGGAACCAAATTGCGTATGAGAAAAACCCTAGATGATCAGGTTAAACAAAGAACAGCCTTACGGATATGATTCACATACAACCGGCTCATTATCGGTATTTCCCGTCGGACGACCTCCTTCTATTGGTGATCTTGAATTTGATACGGCTAGACCCTAGTTAGCGAACGCCGTAGAAGGGAGCTATTCAGAAAAGGAGCTATTCACAAACCTGACAAACTTCCAGGAGAAGCAACTCTGTTCGCTGCAGCAACTCGGCTGCTACCTGAAAGCGCGTTTAAGAGACCATTGTTGCGATTTGGTTGCGGAGGGTTTCCAGATCCGAAGCCCAGTCCATTAGACTGTGCGCCGAATCCAGCATTTTGCATGAGAGTTGAGTTTCGGTCTTGACCAATATCTCCATTAACATTGCGGTTCAGAGGAGGGAAATCATCAACACTGTTGGGCTGCGAAGACTGGCCAACAGCGTTTTGACTGCCAAATCGAAACCCACCTTGGCTTGGAAGTTGTGACGATGAGCCAAAGAGGTCATCTTGCTGCTGCTGCTGGGAGACAAGCGAAGGTTGCTGTAATCGCATATTTCCTGGCTGGCCTAAATTTCGAGTGCCAGAGGCAGCCCAAGTGGACTGGCTCGGCTGAGGTTGATTATTCGATAACGAGGGAAATTCTCTGAACGGAATGAGCCGAGTTAGCATTTGTCTCACGGCATTGAAGCCGTCCCATGGTGGGAGTACCATGGCTGTGTTTCAATGTTGATGACGACTTGTGGAGAAGAGCACTCACGAAAGATCCAGAGGCGTTTGTGGCTGCGAGGATCCTCCAATAGTCTGCGCGAAGCTAGTCATAGGGCCGTTATTCGCACGTCGATTTTCGAGTCCTGCGCTACCCATTGGTATGCCCCCGCCAAAAGCCCATGTTGACCCATTACTTGCTGAGAACGCGCGAATATTGTCAGCATATGATTCCCTCAAGAAAATTATGCCAATTGGTCACAAGGCAGCCGTACCCATCTTCCCAGAGGGCGGCAATCGACTGGAGACGCTCCTGTTCTGGGGAATTTGTTGCTGGCCAGGGAAGCCATTTGGCAGGCCACGCAAGGACTGAGGTCCGACAACTTTAGCATACGAGTCAGCTTGAGTTTTCTGAGGTATTGCAAATATCTTTCAAACGCGAAGCACAACGCATGGGGCAGAGGATGAAGCGAAGCAGAGATAAGAGGCCAGCGAGCAATCCGCACATTCTCGTGGTACAAGAAGCAGGGTTTGTGCCAAAGGAAGGTCCATGCATATGTCTTTCCACAACTCTATAAAGAGTCTTTCAACAAGCAAGGTCGCGTGCCTTTGGCAGCAGGCTATGGTGTCTGTCATCAACAGTTCCCCCATTGACTCCCTGGAGAAGTAGCTGTGCTGGCCTCCGCAGATGTGGTCGACATCCCATCAATATCTCAGGACCATTGGTAGCAATACGCGACATTGCCAACAGTAAACCAAGCAGTTCCTCCTTCCAGGTCCAAGTGTAGCGGGGCTGTTTGTGGGGAAGAAGAAGTATTCAAACGCATACCTGGCCGGTTCATTGTGGTTTCTGCTCGTTGTGATAAGGCAGAGATACCTCGAAGTATGGCGACAGAGGAGAGTATCGTACGGGTCTGCGGGGACGTTCTGGTGTGGAATTGTTACTCGTCGTCGTTGAGGTCGTAGGTTGGCGGAGCATTTCAAGAGCTGCTGCAGCCAGTCTCCTTAGCGCTTCCCCACCCAATCAGGCCCATTGCGGAATAGCAACAAGCCTCATTATTGCACCGCCACATCTAAAAAGTACAAACTAATACTTTTTACAAACAGCCTACAGAAGATGTTTTTGCGGCTTTGCTGTTGGAAAATGTTCTCTCAAGTCAGGCATACAGATGAAGCGTTGGAAACTTGGAGATGAACAACCCAGGGGTAAAGGGTAGTAGTCTCTTTGAGCGTTGCGAAGGTTATTACATGCGCATCATATTCTCTCATTTTGTTCATTACTGTACTAGGATATTTTGTGGTTCATGATACATTTCATAAATATGCGGAAGAATCTCTTGCCCACCGCTTTAATTTTTTGTACTGGGCTTCTGGAATCAAGTGCAGACGCCCGCCACCAGTCTCAATCGTACTCATACAAGATCAAATCATTTCCGCCCCCAATGTTAGAAAGCTTCCATGTAGCTATCTTTACCATAACTCCGTATCGTTTACTCTGCTCGAAAACCGGTTCGAAATTAGATGGGGAGACATCCTGTTGAGTATTTATGCTCTGATACGATATCCAGAACTTTAGAGCCCTAAGCTTGACTCCCATTGACTCAAGGGCAGTGTCCTGGCCTCCGCAGCTTTGTACCCGAGAGGTCTGTTTCGAGTTTTGTTGAGAAATTGTGGCAGAATTTTGATGCATAGTTCAGTGTGTTCGTGATATGCCAAGTTTATTGCTGGCCAAAACAACGTTGTGGGTCGAAGGCTTATGAATAGTCGTCCGGCCTAGGAAAATCATAAGAACCTCCACTTTGGCCCCAGAAGCCTGAGCCCTCGTCAAATCCAAGTCCATATGTATCACCCTGTCCCATCTCTTGCATGGGGTCATGCGTCATATAAGCCTCCTGACTACCGGTAGGTGCAACGGCGATGTTGGGCGACACTGTTTTATCAAGGGTTGGCGGAATGCTGGATTTTCCATCGTCAAGTTTCAAGTTTGCAAAAATGGCCTTCATGTCTCGCAGGTCCTCTGCCGGCATGTCCTTTGCTGGAGAAGTGCGCTCCTCGACGAATTTGCGGATCGAACGAATAATTGGCGGGTAGGCTTCATTATTGGGAAGCCACCAGTTCATGCAGGATCGGTCTCGGAAAAGATCGGCCATCTTTGTTCGGAAGGTGTATGGGTAGATGTATCTATTCAGAAAGATTAGTTGAGTATATCTCTACTCCAGTCGCTGGTACTTTACCCATTAGACTCGATCGTTGCAAGTTTGCGACGAGCCCACATTGAATGTGTTTTATCTCTTGGTAGAAACAAGCATGCGATTCCAAGACTGGCTTGACAGGCTAAGATGGTCCCAGGAGGACTATGTGGCCAGAATTCAAGGGCTTCGTATAGCTGACAAGATGCATAAGCTATCATCTCAAGCTCGGCACTTGGTTGCGTCTGTAGAGTCAAGGCTGTCTGATACTTATGCATCAGATCGATGGAGTACCAGTCGATGATTGCCACATTCATCACCCAAAGGGGACCACTGTAAATAGTGCCAGGTATATAAGGGTCGACGATATCATCGGGGTCAACAGGGCGGGCCCCAGAAAAATCGGTCACTAGATACCGGCTGTCTTGGAGAGCAGGGTCCATTTTGCTTTTCCACTCTCTTATTCTTCTTCCGATGGCTTCGTTCTCCGTGAGGAATTGATCATGCGAGATTTCGCCTTTTCCTTTCTTGGCGAAAAGAAGGGACATGTCCGTTGCGACGAGACGGTGTTGTGCAATTGCGAGTTCGATCTTCCAGTCCAATGCTTCTGGCTCTTTCCTGCTCTGCTGTCGGAAAAATTCATAGGCATACGAGAACCATTCCCTTGATAAAACAGTCTCAAATCCTGCCATCAATCCCGCAAAGACATCAAACCGCATGTACCACCCAAGAATCAGTCGGGTCATGCCATCTTGCATTACCGTCTCAGGAGTATACAATTCCGTCAGCATCTCGTATGCTGCTTTTTGATGGCCAAGTAGATTGATCCAGTCACCTAGGAACTCCTACAAATTATAAGCTCATTTCTTCCTTCAAGCAAGGCTCGATCTCTCACCTCAATGGTGGCCAGTTGTAGTATAGCAAGAATCATGGCGTCGGTGTGTCTTTCACCTTTCTTCAACGCATGTAGTAGCAAGGACACAGATTTGTTGTAGTATTCCAGGAAGTCGTAGATCTTGCCTGCCGGGTTGTGTAAAGTTCGCTGGAATGCGGCGAAGCCAACGACTGCATAAAGAAGCGGCTCGTTCCTGAGTGCGGCATCCAGAAATCTGGTTCGCAAGAAGTTCTCCGAGTCAAACTTTAAGGAGTAATGCAGGTGGGTAACGTTCTCGTAGAAGTAGGCCAAGTAGAACTGGAGGTCCGGCGGAAGATGTGACCAGTCGCTCCTCAAGTCACCGTGAGCCGTAGGCACAGAGCCACCTAGCTTCGCAAGTCTCGCATGCGCAATAGATTGGTATGCCGAGTAGCCAACAGATCCTTCCGTTGAAGGCGTCGGCGATGCTCCTTTATCTTGCACGAGGGAAGGAGTTTCCGAGTCTTGTCGGGATGCGCTTTTCTGGCCGCTTGTGGCCTGGCTGGTGGCGCTTCGTTGAGCTTGCTTCGAGCCTCCAAGCGAATCGCGTTGGCCGTCGAGACCTTCGTCTTCGTCAGGTATTACCTCCAGCCGCTCTGAACCAACATCCTCGCGTTCATCCGATGATGAGCCAGGGCTGTCAAGATTTGCTGGTTGATTCTTGGATGATATACTGGCTGAGGCCTTGGAAGTTGGTATTTCCGGGTAGACACATTCGCGACCACCTTTTCTGCATCCTGTTGGAGGTTAAATCAGGGTCATCATGTCACTTGAAGATTCAATGCTTACTCTCGCAAATGGGATGGGCTTCGTCACACTACAGATCTTGTCAGTCCAATCTCTAAGGCCGGGAAATTGTTAGAACTTGCCTTGACCCTTCGACTTCTACAAGTATAGCATCCAGACCTGGTCCGTCGGTGTTTGGTATGGTCGGAGCCTTGATTCGACTTGCGTCGATTGCGATTAGGTTTGGGTGCAATCATTGTGGGATCTTGTACTCCAAAAAGATAGTTCAAGTTTGCATATGAACTTGCGGAACTTGGCACTTGTAACTGCGAAGGGTCCCAGTGGGCCGAACTGCCGAATGATGCCACTCGTTGACCAGAGCTAGTCTGGAGTCTTCCTGTCAATTCCACAGAGTTATGACTTGTCATGGCGACCCATCAAGGGGCAAAAAGGTGTTTTGTGCCAAGTAACGAACGTTGTGACGGCGAGATGCAAAATGTTTCGACCTCTCAAGGTCTGGATAATCTTGGAGATGTGATATTCGCACTTCCTAGTTGCACGTACCAGGCCCCACTACCAACAAGGAACCAGATTTCGGGCAGCTCCCGGGCCGTTGAATCTGGGATTCCAAGAGCAAGTGCAGACGAGACTAAGAAACACAAAATATGGATAGTGCTTTAGGCAGTGCAAGGTATCAGCCAGCGAACCCTGTGGTTGCAAGACCCTGCTCTTCCGTACTAGTGACTGGAGGTTGGTCCTGTTGGCCGAATAATGTGTTGAGCAGCACCCCCCCGCTGAAAACCAAATACTTTACTCCAGTAATCTCTGAGCTTATCGGGCGTTAGTGCTTGGTGACAATACCTAGTGGAGCTTAACGCTCAAGAAAGGTGGTCCGTAGTCTATAGAGCTCCTCGTAGCTTTGCAGGGGAGATATTAGGTCCCAAAGTTCGCTGTATGCTCTCCGGAGAATTTCGTAAGGAACACTGCCGATTCCTTCCAGATCGAGGTTCTTTTTGATAGTTCTATGATCTGACGATGGGATTGTTATTGACTAGGGATTGTACAGAGGAAAGTGGGATAGTGAAGGGCCAACCCTAGCAAACTAGCTGGTCAGGGATCGGTCGTAGACAACCTCAGTATGGAAGGTCTTCGAGTCATGGGACTGTCAATACTGCAGCCTCAAACGCGGTCCTAGATGGCCAAGTCGTGCTGGCTATCAAAATCCTCAACGAACAAGATGGTGATCTCTCCCCTCCTCCTTCGGGATGTGCGCCCGGAGCGGTAGTTCAGCCAAACTGCCAGCAAACGTTGTCCGCTTTTGTGGCGTCAGGAACACGGTAGAAGGAGATTAGATCCTCGACGGTAACAATGGCCCGAGGAAGAGATGATGTGATCCCCGTTTTATTAATTCAGAACTGGAGAGAAGTTGACATGCCTTGCCGAGACCAAGTGCCAGGGCCCGGATCGATGGGTTGGACGTTGAATTTTGAAAGGAATTGATAAGAGGAGATGGAGGGATATTGACGAGGGTCATATGCAAAATCTAACGTGAGTGGATACCGCGTCCATAAGGCACCAGGAATTCAACGGAGGAAGCGCTTGTCTGTGCAGATGGCGGCAAGGTCCAGGGAGCTAGCCAAGTCAGTGCTCAGTGATCAGCATTTTCAGACGTTCTCAACCTTCCGTGCAGAGTTGAGACCCGTCAGCCCCAGCCAGAACTAATCCACTACGAGTCTGTTGTCAGACCTACACTTCAGACTACGACCAGACAAAACGCAAAGTCTCAGCGCCATGATAACGCCTCCCATGCACCACGCTCACTCAGACTTGCTCGAAGGCCATTTCACAAAGAGCCAGATGAGAGAAAGGGCCAAAATCTCCGTCACTAGCTGCGAAGGACAGGGCGCTATGCTCATATCGTCACACCGTGCAGTACCTCGAGCAAATCGGCCCAAGCTGGTAACGCGACAACTAGGATAGTTGATCGCACGCAGTTAGATGGCTTCCAAGGTGCACATTAGATCTTAAAAGGCGGAATATAGGGCTACTCCCGGCCCAAGACGCGGGCCTGGTTCATGATCTGAGTAGAATGTGCAGGGAGACCTAGGGAAAAACAGGAGAGGGCATACAAGCATCCCGAATTGGGAACGGGCTGATATTAGCACAGCCAAATCCATCCGGTTCGCAGGATGGATGTGAGTAGTCGCTGTAACCATCGCCCTTGTTAAGAAGAGTTTCGAACATTCAATGGTTCCGGGAACCTGCAGCGTTCCCTTCCTAGAATCCCAGATCGAACGCATAATTCATCCGCAAGCAGTCTCGTCCAGCCCTACATACCCTGCAGCACTCAGGAGAAATTGCAGCCAGGTACTCTGTATCCAACTTTTAGCCACAGAGATGTGCCGAGGAGTGCACTTTGAACAGCGACATGGCGGCAAATTATAAGTTTACCCTCGTGCGAGGAACAAAATGAATCTTCAACAGTGTCGGGGCAGAATACAAAAATGGAAGTATCACCGCGGTCGACGACCCTAATATAAGAAGGGGGGGCGGCAGCGAAGAGCAATTAGGGGTAAAGATCAACCCTTGACGTTTCTAGACTCATATGATGACATTTGCGAGGCGGCCCGATAAGTAGCTTCGATGTCCATTGCCAGAATGGCGGGACAATCGACCGATCTTTGCACCTGCTGCTGCGGGCTATACGGTAGGATCTTATACTGAGAATGCTAAAGGGTGCAGGCAGAATTCGACCGGCCCGATATATTCGAGATTATATTGAACAACACAACCAACCAGATCTTTCCGTGGCGCTTTCGAACGTCTATTCCAATATTCGAGAACATCAAGGGCCGGCTGACCCTAAGAAGGGAATTTATACAGAGCAGAGTTAAAACGGTTCTTAGCTCTAAGAACGGACGACGTTGGTGGGATGGTTCCGGTGCCAAGACTTCACTGTGCATGTGAACCTTCCCGCTATGCACCAGTACGCAAACCGCCTCTGTTAGCGTCTCTCTCTCGCGCGCGCGTTTGGGGCTGGTCTCTCTTGTGTTCAGTTTAAGTTACCATACTGGATGCTTCCACTCCCAGCGTCCCGTTTCCTACATCGGTGCGGCCACTGCAAGTTCATGCCGTTTGCCTTTTCAGACGCTTCGTCCACTGAGATCATTCCGAACGCCACGCACGGATATATGGATGAAAAAATCGCATGGTGCGCTTGTGTTGGCTAGCGTACTTGTGCGCGGTCCCTCTAATCTTAAGGTCTGGTTGGAACCTTCCCATGAGAACAAAGTTCACCTAGAAGCTCTGCACGGGATGGATAGACGCCACTTGCGCTTCTCATGCCGCTGTCCATATCTGACAACCGTTTGGGGATCTGACGTACAGTCGACTAAGCGTTCTCTGGGAAGCGATGCGAGGAGGGTGAAAAAGTCAGCAGCGACTTGCATCTACAACCTGCAAAGCACGTGGATTGATCACAATGCCTTTCGAATTCGGCACTGGCGTCCTCTCCTACACAACATTGCGACAACCTTTTGTGTCTCTCAGCTGATGAATAAGGCTGAAACTCGATACAAAGCTCAGACTTTGTGCAACAAGTGGCTGAGACAGATCACTATCACATCACAACGAGGGCAACTCGACCAGATATCAGATATCCGGACTCCGAAGCTCATAGCGCCACACAAGCAGACTTCGGTACATACGTGCATATGACAATTGTTGGTCCAAGCCACAAAAGCTCCAAGGTTTTCATCTCAAGCGTTACTTTTGGTGGGGTACGATGGTATCGCGCTTCACCAGACGCTAGGACTTTCCAAACAGCCTGAATGCTGATCTTTTGGCCTTCCCTCTTACGATTTGCGTTTTCGACTAGTAGAGTTGGCTGATCAAACAGACGTGCTAAATCTAATATTTCTCCTCTTTTTCCACTCGATCAAGGTGTGTTTCTCATCAATCCATGTCAACTGCCGTTACAGATGGCCAGGTCATGGGCAGTCTTTTGCTTTATTTGGAGTTTTGCTCATATATCTGATCATTTCACCTATAGTTCAGGCCATCGGTCATCAACAGCGATGATACTCGTAGCGAATTATTTGTTTGCAGTTTAGCGCCGATTGACGAGACGTCCTGCATAGTTGCGATCTGATCCAAGATTTGATGTTGCGTAAGCAGCACAGACTTTCATACATTCCTGCTCTCTTGGTTGCAATTATGCCGTTTCTTCAAAACACTCGCTCACAGTTGACTGCAAGATCGATTGAAACTCTGCCTAAGACTGGGAAGCTCAACGAGTGGTGATTTTCTCAAAACCTCAGCATGGCTTATGAATACTTCAGTTTCCAGAGAATTGATCCTGGGCAACTTCTACCGGTTTTGTAGTGGAATGGAACTAGCGCCCGGAAAGCCGGCAGTCTGGCATGAACCGGATCGACACCTTCGGTATTAACTGCAGGTCAATCGTTGCTGCATTTGCGAAGACTCGTCTACCACACGTTCACTCTGTGTTCGGTCAACAGTGTCTTGTATGATGCTAGGATACACTCCCCAGCCGATCAAGAAGGTGTTCCTTCTAGTGCAATTCAAAGGACAAACATGCAAATGTATCGAATCTGACTCAAATAGGAAGCTTGGTCTCAGAGAACGTTCGGCACCGAAGAAGTCAACCTTGTATTGAAGTGCGGACATATATCCGTTCTAGCAGGCTGCAAGATGAGACCATTCGGAGTAGGTGCCTTGATCGAGCTTAAACAATGGTTTCTCCTAGCCTCAAAACTGCCTACCTCCTATAAAACTTGCATTTTCATTTAATCATTCGTTTTAAGACTTTCAGACAAGTATTACTTATTAAAGCTTCCAACTTCATCTCATCATTCTAATATTCCCGTGATATCGACCAACGTCACCTCACAACTTCTCATTCCGGAGCCCGCCAAATCCCTCATACTCTTCTGACAACAAACGGCTATAGTTCGGAACACCTCAATTACCTCAAAATTGACTTTCTCACAGCTAGCATGCTGCGGATCACAGGACATTCACGATCTACAAATATTAACAAGGGTCCTTGTCTCCCGATGACCATATAGTTCTTGGCTTCCTTGTTCCTTGTTCACATTCGCCAACACTTTCCCTGTCTTCGGGGATAACGGCTTCGTTATGCACGGGGTTTTTGATTGGGATTTTATGCCTCGGTCGGAGGATGTGAACTCTTTGCGAAGGCGAAATGTAATTTTAGCTTCGCGAACGGAAAGATGTTCCCGGAATATTGAAAAGTTTGAAGCATTGTTATAGCGCAAGTATCAAGATGACAAGAAACTCAATTCCCAAGTTCGGGTTAGTTTTTAAGAAAGTAATTGAGAATGTACAATTTCAGTGCAAAAAACATTGATGAGAAGAACGGATTGGTAAGTTGACCTATTTTCAGCCCAAAATTATGATAACTATCTGTCTGAAAACTTTCAAGTTGTTTCGGGCAACATATATCGATGTTGAACCATCACTTCTTTTTGATATAGAAGCAGATAATCGTGCCTTTACCACAAACCATTGATGGACTTCATAGAGTTGTAATGTCAGATCTAACATGAAGTTCAAGACCACTTGAAAGCAGCTCAAATTTGAAGGGCATCACGTGAAGTGCATTTGCACGTTACACTCCGCAGGCGTATACATTATCTCCAGTAGCAATTGAAATATCCCATAAAAACGAAGTTAATGAACATATTATTTGCAGATACAATAGCTAGCCACGAAATTCTGGTGCAGTATACGTCCTAAGGTAGCCGTTATCCACGTGACCATCTCATATTATGAAAGGTTTTTGCAATACGGCAGAGACTAAATGAGAAATATATCATGATTTCAATGATATCTGCAAGCAGTTGAACACATATTGCCAACACAATAAACAAAAGAAAGAAAGGAAATCCAAGTAGCAACCCCGACCAAAAGCGGGAAGGCGCATGTCAGCACGGAAGCGAAACCCCAACCTCCTCACTTCAACAAACAATTCTCATCCCTCTCAAACCTCCCAAAACCACCCACGAACTTTCCAACTCGAGCAAAGATCCCAACCCCTCTTTGTTCGCCACCATCCGTGCCGACCGAGAAAGAACGATTCAGAGGGAACGAGGTTCCTCGATACCAGCTGCTCGTTGCAGGAAGGAGTTTTCGGACACGGTCGACGATTCCTTTCTTCCAGCTAGTGTAGGCGTGGAAGGAGAGCTCTGCATGTGGGTTTGAACTCGCTCGGACAGAGAACGTGCTGGTAGGGTTTGTTTGCGAGTGGAATTGGTGGTTCGAGAGCTACCGGATGAAAGCCTGGGCAGCGTGTTCGGCTCTGGAACTGTTGAGCGGATTTGCTCATATTCGGGTTGAACTTTGACTTTCACCGCGTTTTCAGTGTCGCAATCTGGACCTTTTCCATTCTTCCGATTTGTGTCCAACTCGATGTCTAAGTTAGCCGAGGGCAAGGCAACACTGGGAGCTTGACTGCGTGCTACTTGATGCTCTGAGAATGGTGGAGTGGGAGGTGTCGGTCCAATCCACTCCTCGGCGTTGCCAACAAGATTAAACTGAAAAACTCGCTTCTCTGCTTGGCTGTACTTGGACAAGGAGCAGAGATCAGTGTCTCTCGGAACTGATGGCTGCTCTTCTCCGTCCAAGAGCGCTTTCAGACGCATGATGGATCTGGCGTACTCGTTTTCGCGATCCCAGTAATTAGAACTTTTGCCTTGTTGATTCTTGTACATATGTTCGAGATCGGATGGTCGGGGATCTTTATCGTCTGTGAAGTTATCGACGATGGAGCCTTTGCTTGAATCAATTCGGTTGTCTTGCTCTTCGATGCGCTCGTTCATGACTTGGAGGATTTCGAGGATTTCGAGAAGTATCGGGCTCTCTGCGACATTTCTCTTCGATACTCCGTCTATATTAGGAGCTCGTGTAATGTGAATGTTCATCGGAAGCTTGAAGGACCAGAGGTTCGAGAGTTAGTACAGATTATCTTGATGTGCTAGAGGAAAGCCACATGTTCTCACTAGAAATCTCCTCAGGGACTGCGTTGCCATTGCTGCGGATTTGAAAGTCCGTTGTTCAACTGATAGTCGACCTGGTGGAGGTTAGGCGACTTCACAGCTGAATTGGGAGGACCTCTCTGGAGCCCAAGTCTTGGGGTACAAGAACATCATAGAAGAAGCTTAGGGTAGCACATTCTCCCATCATGTTGCGTGCAGACAAATCCTTCCTCTCAGGGGTGAAGTTTTCGCATCATCTAGTAGTCATGAGTTTTATCAGGTTTTCTTAGGAGGCAGATTCAATTCATGTTCCTGCCCAAAGGTATACAATGCCACACCCGATGAAGTGTGGCTAGATACCAAGTTTTTGCGACGAATATCAGATGGGTGCTTGCATTTCTAATGTTGTCTTTTCTGCTGACACACGAATTCCTGCCAACTGAGGTGTCGAAGGTTCGGAGTCATTGTCAGATTGTCTGTTCCCGGTTCTAGTACCCTAGCTCGTGACCACCGGGATTTCTGTTGTACTTCTTCGCTACCAAAGTCGCTTTTTATTGGTGAAAGGTTGTTGCTAAAGTTAATGCGAAGCAAGATCGGTGGTCAAACAGGCCGATGTTTTTGAGTTTCGTACGACCTCAGAATTGGGGTTGGAATAAGCATACGCCGCAATCAAAAACATGTCATAGGACTAGTCTCAGCCATTCAATGAAAGCTCATTCTTCGGGTTACCAGTAACTTGCAAGCTGGTGAGGATCATAGAATACAAGATCCAAAGGCTAACAGAGCGATAGCGCATATAAAATAACGTTCTGCTATTAACATCGTTTGCGTCCTACATCTCACCACTAGAGTTCAACGACGCTAATCAAGGTCGGTGAACATGAGGAAATTTGGATCTTGTGATGCATCAAAGTTTAACCAAGGTCCACTTTTAGTCCCGTTGCTTCCCCCCCACCCAAGGATGGGTTTTGGAATACTTTCACGGTCGTGTACGAAGTAGTAACCAAATGCGTGCCCAATTTCAACTTTTCTAAAACCACTTGATGTTGCACTGTAAAAGTGCTTCCAAAGAGCTACAGCTCTTCTAGTAGTCCTAGAATCTAAGTCAATGGCAGTGAGTTGTCGCCATTCTCAATCTTTTCCGCAACCTATGCGAGAATCAAGTATCTGAAAGCAGCAAAAGCATGCCGTGGATTTGCTATTACTAAGCGACATCGCGGTGTAAACCATGTGGGCATTCAAGATCTTATTAGAGAGGCGCTGAAACGGAAGGGCCGAAAAGGAGCAGAATATTTTCACCTCTCCAGCATCCACGGTTCTGTGATCTGTAATCGAAGCAGCCAATATCAACATCTTGTTCTGGTAAGGTTGCCCGAAGCTAAGCGCCAGGGGAGCAGCAACCTCGATGCTATTTATCTCCTGGTTGTCAGCGCAAGGATACTTCATCTTTTGGCGAGGATGGCACATTCCAAGGCTGCCCAGGATCCCGCTGTGCCCACGGTGTACCGTCAGAGAGGGTGGATTCCTGTTCATGTCGTCCGATGGATGAGCTGGTGACCCGAGAAGATACCATGGCAATACTGCATCAGCTTATTCGCAAGGCAGAATGGTGGAGTCCTGCGTCTCGCGCAGGAGAATTGTCTTCATTATAGAGTCACTTTGATACATAAGTAGACATAAGCTGCAGTCTCCGCATTACTATGTGGCACTTTATCTTCGTGTTCTTTAAAGACTGATCTCAATAATATTTAACCATTTTTTACGGCTAAAGCTCTGTGAAAAAAAGTGGAGTGGCTGCCTTGGTTGCTACTTGCTTCGCTACCATACGTCTTGCCAACGGGTATGCTCCTCTCCTCCATATGATCCAAAACTAACAAGCATAGCAAATCCCGTAACCTCATCGATCACGGAAGTGAGGACTGAGGTTGTCACTGTCCCAAGCCAATCAGTTACCGACGAGCAAATGGGCCGACTGGCTTGGCAACTTACTCCACTCCAGACAAGCTCCAAATTGCGAAGCTAGTTTGCTGTCCTGCGATGTTGAGGATCCAACTCGACTCGAACCGCCGTGGCACGGGGTAGCATCACCGGGTAGCATCACCCTTTCCACAATGCTACGATCCAGCAAAATACGTCTGCACACCCAACTTCCTTTTCCTATCAATGCACCAAAGACACATGGACAATACGCTTGTAGGCCATATATCTACAGCACTGCGTCCACTCATTGGCAGGCCTCTTCGGAAATGCCTCGTCGACGCCATGTTCGTCATCCGAGATGAGCTCAATGAGTAATTCAGTATCATCATCGCCCTCAGTCTCACTGTCCTCAGTAGCTACTTCCATAAGCACGTTTGTCTCCGTATCTTCTTAACCAACATCATTGTCTAGCCTGAGTTCTGGAACCACTTCTGAAATTTCATCATCTCCACCCAGCTCGTCACCTGGATTAAGCTTAATTAGTAACTCCGAATCCTAGTCGTCCCAAACCAGCTCGCTGTCGAGTATCAATTCTACAATATCTTTCGCGGATTCTGTAGAAGAGAGATCGTCATCGGAAGTTTACTTTTCTTCATTGGCTCTGATTTGTCAACCATGACTTACAATGGAAACACGGTTGTTCTAGGAGGCTCAAATGGATTCTCAATCGTCTCTCAGACTGTATCTCTTCCAACAAGTGGAGACGGCGTCGTCACCACAGATGGACTCACGATATCTGTACACAATCCCACGGGAATACAAACATCCCTTAGTACACCGAAGTCTTCCGCATCAGGGTCGGTGTCCAGCGTTTCGTAATCGGGAGGCTCCTCACTGTCGTCTTCTACGCTTGCCTCCCAATCATCGATCTCAAGTTCGGTCCCTGGTAGCTCTCAGTCAAGTGTTTCTTCGCAGTCATCTTCTGGCACTGGGACGTTGGCGAGTCAGACCAGCTCTTCTTCTGACTTTATTGTCACCTCAACGTCTCCAGAAGTTGTGATTAGAGAATCAACATACACGTTTCCATCAACTTCTACGACCTTGACCGAGCCCAATGGACAGACAATCAATCATTCTTGGTCCGAGTGGCATTGTTACTGGAACAGATACGATTAGTTTTCCGTCAGCGACTGGTCCTCTCACCATCACTATAGACGGTGTTACCTTGACATTCGATCCAGCCAGCTCTAGTACCCTCTTGACGTCTTCAGTCTTGCAGACCTCACTGCCAGCTAGCTCGAGTATCGGTTCAACGTTTTCTGCATCACAAAGCTCAGTTCCAGTCGGTATTGTCATAGGTGGCTCTTCTTTTGGCTTTCCAAGCTCGTCAGAGGCCTTGACCGAGCCGGATGGGCAAACGGTTGTCCTTGGTCCATCAGACGTCGTTATTAGGTCTGATACAATGTCCTTTCCAACTGTGACGACACCGCCGGTTCTGACGACTGACGGCTTGACTTTTACCCTCGAACCCGCTGGCCCTGCTCCAACCTCAACCCATGGCGGAATCCTTCTAGGAGGGAGTTCCTTCAGCTTTCCATCCTCATCCGAGACTATCACAAAGCCCAATGGGGAGACTGTTGTTCTTGGCCCTAGTGGCATCATAATAGGCACAGACTCGATATCATTTCCGTGTGTAACTACACCAACAGTTTTTACCACTGATGGCTTGACATTTACTCTCGAGCTGGGCAGTGTGAGCAATTCTCCAAACCCCACAGCGACGCCATCGGAAGTCTTCATTGATGGGAACCCATTCTTTCTCGGAACGGGTTCTCAGACAAGTACAGAGTCTAACGGGCAGGCGCTTACATTAGGACCAAATGGTCTCATTTTCGGCACGAACACGATTCCATTTCCGCCTCCTTGTTCAACCATAACTACATTTGCCATCGACTTCGGTCTACCTTGCATCACCACTACATCTATACCTCTTTCTACTAGCTCTTCGCCTGTTGGAACTGGGCCGTCGCCCATTTTTACTGCCTGACCATCAGGTGCATTTTTTTGGGTATGGACACAAGCGGGGCTATTACAACAGGTACTGCGACTACCGGCACTCATGTATTCGTTACGACAAGTAGCAGTGGCTCCCAAGGCACAAGTGCTCCATTTGTGATTTCACTCCCACATCTACCTTTCCTCCTATGTGGCTGTTTGGGTATGATCATGCAAATGCCTTCTGCTCTAGTATTGACTTACGATCGACAGCTTGGTCCTCCAAAAATCCCTGGGTTCAATATTTTCGGAGGACTTGGAGGCATCAGTAAGTCTTTCTAACTTGATATTGGTGCATTCATCTAACTTGCAATAGTACCTAGCATTTACCCACCTCCACCACCGAATATACTACCTCCTGGCTTCTCACTAACTCTGCCGTCTATAGCGTAAGTTGGATTTGAACTTCGGGCTCCTTACTTATCCCTCAAGCTGACTGGTCAAACAGCATTAGACGAAATGGCAAGCCAACATATTCGAGCGAGTCCGAAATGCCCACCTCGACAGCTATCTCCACTCAGTCGTCTTCATCCTCTTCATCATGCTCTACTACGACTGCCATGGATTGCGCTGCCTCCATCTCTTACGACATCGATCAGTTGGGAAGTACCACCGCTTCATTCACGACCTCCCAGTGTAACACCGTCACGGCTTGTTCAGCAGCTCCTTTCACGAGCACTACAACTACCTCGAGTGTAACTGCCTCCAATACCCGTGTCATCGTATTCCACGTCGATGGCGCTACTGGAGATCAACAAAATGCCATTCGAGATTTGATTGCCAAAGATCTGGAAGATCCCAACACTCTTTTCACATCTAGCCTGGCGGGGTATCAAATGGCACGCTCTACTAGTCCACCAATCCGACCTCTGTGTAACAAGATGCTCTCAAATAAATTCCGATGGTATAAACTTTCTAGATCATGCGCTGCTATCATCGCTAATGGGGAGCAGGTAGCGGACATTCGAGCGCGCCAAAAGAGCACTGTTGAAGAAGAGGACCGCTCCTTCACCTACCGACGACGTTCTGGAAGTCGCTTCATCGCTAATATTATGGACAAGGATATTCTCAATGCGTCGACGGCTAACCATAACTTGATGCTACGTGCCTCAGATACTCCCTTGCCACAATTAAGAGTTATATCCCAGCCAAAAACGGATCCGCCTAGCGATATAAACGCTTTCATAACTTACGTCTATGACGATACTGCTGGGCTTGGTACCACAATCAACATTGTTGATAGCGGCGCCAATCCGAGACATCCAGTAAGTAGTCTCTCCCATTTTACGACGTTTCTTGTTCTGATGATTTGCAGGAGTTGACAGGGTTGACACCTGGAGTTGATCCAGATCATAGGTGGCTATACTCAGGAGACCCTCTCACAAGCTCAATCGGATATAGTGCTAATCCTGGTGACTATGATGCTGAAGATCATGGAACATGCGTTACTGGTGTAGCAATCTCCCACGGACAGAGTCGCCAAGAGAGCCAATCTCGTCATCGCCAAGACCCTCTCAGGTTATATTGACGACGACATTGACGCCTTTGTTAAGATCCACAATGACATTTTGCGCCGGAAGGAAAAGGGTGCCACTGTGCGGCCGGTTATAAATTACTCAAGAAGCTTAGGTTTTGCTTCAGACTACAGTTTGGAAGAGCTTCAGAGATTATACGCTGCCATGAAACAGCTCCTCCTTGTGGATGGCACGATAATTCTTCAGTCTGCAGGTAACAAAGGTGTAAGTACTTCCCAAACCACTTGCAATCTTGCAGGCACTTTCTGACAGACGCTGTTTACCAGGTGCCACCAGCTGGCTCAAACCAGGACCTAGGCCGACTATCGATACGTGCCTACAACTTTTTGTAGGATTTTGCTAGCGGCTTTGGATTAGCCCTATCTCCGATTATTATTGGGTCGATGAATGACCAAGGAGTTGCATCTGATTTCTCTCAGAGCGGTACTCTCCTCTCTACGTCCTCGATAGGCGAGAATATCACATGTTCGTCTTTCAACAATGGTCCCGTAACTGAAAGAGAGGGTACATCATATTGTATGTCTGGTCGTCCAATATTGACTCCTATCTCATAGAACTTCTGCTATGTCAGTTCACCTTGGCTAATCCTCAATAGCAGCCGCTGCCATGACTGGACTTATGACATACCTTTGGGGTAACCCTGAATTTCAAGCAGAAATTGACGGCGAACCTGGCCAACCCGGAAATCCTGCCAGTAGAATGAAGTCTTTGATCCGATCCCTGCACTGGCAGAGGCAAAATGGCAATGTACCTGTCATATGGAACGAAAAACAATCTCCATTGACCGGATGCTCCCCGAACAATAAACGCCAAGCTGGATCTTGTCTTGCCTCTCCTTCACCAGCTTCAAGCTCACCGAGTGGACCCTCGCAGCCGGTTTCATTTTCGACGAGCCCAACTAGCTCCTCTGTATCCTCGACCAATATTATCATTACAGAAACTCCAACCATCTCTCCCGCCTCTACCAATATCATCATCACAGAGACCCCAAGTAGCTCCTAAGTTGACCTGTTTGTTGGAGGCGAAGCAGACTTTAGCTAATGAACTACCGTAGGCTCTAATGATAATTCCAGGAATGGAGGCGCGCATACGATTTGGAATTCTGTCAGATGGACTATTGCCGACACTCTTTTCCTCAAGAAGAAGGCCTGAGAAATTTATTTCATTTTTGGAAGTCCTTACCTCTCTTTTGTCTATATTCTTCTGCAAATGGGTGGGTGTAATGGGACTTTTGTCTACTATTCGCACAACCTGGACCTTCTTGTTGATTTTTTCTTTTCCGTTGATTGACTTGTTGACATTTGCTTCGGGAGACTCCCACTCGTTACATACAAATAAGAAAGGTCAGATTGAATTGTATTTGTCATCGAAACACAAATACAAAGGATGAATGCGCGAGCAGAAATCCCAAATATAAACACCGATCCATTAAATTATCTTCAACTCCATCACTCCCAGCTTATTGACCATCCTCGGCTCGTCATCCAAAATAAACGCTCTTGACTTTGTACTGCATATCAAGGTAAATACTCAATCTCTTACGATCATAACTATCCTCCGTCACCTGCAGAATAAACCTCTTCTTTTCAGGAAGTTTGACCTGCCAAGGTTATCAAATCAGCCTCAAACCCTATCACTTTTCGAACCATATACATCGACTTGGTACATCCATGACAACACAGGAAAGGAAAACATACAGAATGATTCTTAGGCTTAAATTGCAACGGAAACTCCGCCTCCGTATCAAGCACAAACTGCTTTCCTACCAACACCCGTTCCCATTTTTGCAACTCGGTCTCCAACTCAGGAGGACTACCCACTACCTCTTCATGACTCTTCTTCTCTATAGGATCTCCTATCTCTGAGCCGGGGGCTCCTTTCCAACTTATGTGGTGGCGGAGAGATGCTGGTGTGAACTGTAAAAGGAAAGACATAGATTAGGCAGGCAGGTGGGATGATGAGGTTTTTGGGATGCGATGGGATGGAACATACGTCTTCTGTAGATTCTACTCTGGTACCGAAGGATTCTTGGGAGGAGGATTTAGTGCCTGCCATGATATGATACGAGATATTATCCGTAGTCAGATCGATCATAGTTGTGTCTAGTCGTGTAGCCAAGCTCAAGTGTAGGTAGGGTTGAGGACAACGCGGGATCTACCCCGCGTTGTGCTAACAACAGGTGATGCGAGAATTGAAGGCAGGCTATGGGTGACATATTACCTGCAATTCTTGATATATAGAGTCACGATATTCCTGCATTTAAAATTGGGTTTTACCTATAGTAAAAGGAAGATACCTTGGAATATAAAAAGCGAAAAGCTCCTCGTTTCATCGCTTTAGGTTGAACCTCCCAGTTTACTTCACTACCTCTCCAATCAACACAATTAAATCCTCTCAAGTCTTCAGTTACCACCAATAAAATCTCTAACTCTCTTCATGCTGTGGTAAACCGCCACAAAAATAGTTTAAGTGTCCGCCAGAGCCTCTCGCTCAAATCTCAACCCAAGTCTCCTCACTTCATCTCATTAACTCACCACCCAAAAATAAGACCATCAAACTTCTCCTCATCACCAAGCAAGGCATTCAACTTCTCTTCATCATAATGCGAAATACACTTACCTTAACCATCTTTTCCGACGTTCTTCGGGATCACGATCTGGTGCGGTCAACACTTCACTTTCCCCCCTAATTCTCAATGATTACCGGGAGCGGCAATTCAGCAAGGCAGAAAGGAGAGTGTGATATACAGCATCATCAACAAAGTTAATAACCTTCTGAACTCACAAAGAATTTATTTCCTACGAGGACGAACTCCCATTGCCATTGCATCGAGACACAGCCTTTGGAGAAGGGTAGGTCTTAAATTAGAGACTCTTGATTTTCGTCCCGGTTTGAATTCAAGGCATTATTAGAAGGGAGATCATTGCTGGGTTGCGGTCGATCTTGTGGTATATAGTTTGGGCCTTGTGCTTTCCATGTTACCTGCTTGGAGTGTGGGGTGGATGATTCAAGACTGGGAGGCTTCCCCTTTGGCGCGGCCTGCACTCTGATTAGGTGAGGTGGATTCTTTCAAGGTGCGTACCTTGATACTTCGGGACTCGAAGGGCGTTTAGCTGAGTTGGTGTCGGTCAAGTCGTGATCATTGATGGAAAGCTAGGGTCATCACTCATGGCCAAAAACTCGATCGATTACGTGCATTCATAGGGTCGACACTCGGGACATCTGAGGCCATGAAGATTATTATGCAGCCCTGTTGACAAACGAGGGTTGCAAGAATATAAATCCCGACCTCGTGCGATAGTGACGTAGTCCATGAACGCTGATGCACAGTGTCCAATTCGAGCCTGTCCCTGCAGATGATAGTTTAAGAGTACCTTGCCCCTGTCTATCACTCCATACTGACGATCATATAACGTATCACAATCAAAAAAGAACCTAAATGCAAATGTTTAAGAAGCCATTTTTGTTGCATTCCCGACATCACAATCTACCAACTCCATACAACTCATCTGACATGCACTGTGTACTGTATCATATAAAAGGATCGCAAACTGAAAACCCTTCACTGCCCTCAAAGACAAACACAAACAAACAAACAAACAAACAAACAAACAAACAAAGAAGTGTGCTCGCTCGTCTATACAGATATTACAATGTTACTAATCGCTTTCGCTTCTTTTCTTTCATTCCATTCCAGCTCGAGCTCGCTCTTAGTTCCGCTCAAGACATTTGCTAGGGGGTATCCTCATTCACTCCTCCCTCTCTCTCAATGACAACACAAGACTAATAAAACAAGTACAGTACCGAAAAAGGAAAAAAAAGCAAAATACCATGCCATCGTATGCCCGCCCGCCATGTTTTGTCCGGTTAAAAAAAAACGTATTTATGGAATACCATGCAGATTGATACCATGAAAATCAAAGGACTGTCTTATCTTCGCCAACAAACTCCGCTAGACAATGCAAGCAAGCACAATGCAGATAGAAAAGGCCCAGGCTCTTCCCTTACTCCTTGATGACAGAGTGATCTCCGACCTCGAGGACTGTAATCTCATCTCCGACTCGGACTTGGGACTCCTTTGACAGAGGAACCATCTGCATTCCCAGACAGCCGACATTCGGACCTGCGCCTTCATCAACGTTGCGGAAGCTCCTGAGTGTTCTGTCAGGCTCAGTAGGATGGCGCTCGCCAGTGACTTGGTCGAGGTTTGGTAGCTTGCAGCGAGTAGTTCGGCAGGAGACGTCGTATTCATAGTAGCCGATCTTAATCTTGCGCCAAGTATCTTCGTGGAAAGCGTCTGGACCGGTGATAATTAGGTTGGCGCGGAAGCGGGCCGCTGAGAGACGTGGGGCGCCCTTGACCTTAGGCATCTCACGCTCAACAGCACGAACACTGGCTAGGTTGATCATATGGAGGGGGTACTACTGATGTTAGAAGTGACGGGACATTTGGGGAAACTCGACTTACGGCATCCTGAAAGCCCATAACAGGTTGGTAGCCAAGCTCCTCCTTCGGTGCATTTCGGTGAACCTCTCGCAGCTTCGAGTTGTCGATTCTGAACAATCCCAGCTTGTTGCTGATGCCCAGGTAATATCTGAGCTCCTCAGGAATATCTGCCTCCAAGTTCAGCGCCGAGACTTCCTCCTTCCAGATGGTCATCTTCTCAACAGAGTAGCCAGCCTTCTCAATCTGCACTGGTGTAGGGTCGAATGGAATGCGAAATTGCTTCTGAGGATAGGTTCCCTTGACGGCAGCACCCCACTTGGCAAATGTTCCTTTCCAGCCAGCCTCTTGATAAGGGAAGCTCATGATGATTACCCCACCGGACTCAACATCATCGCAATGAGGGGTATAGGTATCTACGCTCTGATCAGGAACCCACATCTCTGTCCGGACCTTAGCCAACAAAGGAAATTGTCGTTGTGTAATGAACTCCCACTTGTGTGCCGCCTTCTCCTTGTCTGGCGTATTTGCGGCGACTGGGAATGGACTCTTGAGCTGAGCAAAAGTGAATTGACGGTCATATTCCATGCCAGTCGTGATGATTGTGCCTCTATTCAGCTCTACACCTCTGCAGCTCTTAACCGGGTAGATCCAAAGACTCTTTAGACGCCACCACTCTGCAGACGTCTCCTCTGTCGATGGCGGCCGGCCCTCAGAGAACTTCTTGTCGAACTCGTTCATCAAATTCGACTCGATCTTCATCCCCAACTTCCGACATCCCTTCGGTTGTTCTGCGAGCAGTCTAGCCTGTTCTCTCTCGTAGAATATGAGGGCGATGATAGGAGGTATGCAGATGGCGAGAATCGTAAGGACATAGGTTCTCGTGGAGATGACCGGGATCAGATCGAGCAATTGATCGTAGTACAGGTCGTAGTATTCTTCGTACAAGTCGCGTGCTTGTTCAATAAGAGCATCCATGTTGAATTGAGGTGAGAGAAAAGAGCACAAGAATGTGCTGTCTATGTGCTTCAGGCGCGTAGAATTGTTAGTCTCCTATCCTGGGTCCAAGGGTGTATCAGTAGAAGTAAAAACTCACGAAGAAGTGTACATAAAAAGGGGGCAAAGGAGCGTCAAGAAGAGGAAACAGCAAGCAGACGAGAAAGGAAGGAGATGATAGGGCGAGACTGAATGTGTCTTTCCTTGAATTGTGTGTTGGTGGTTGCAGGAGTTGCGGTTGTCGGTTATCGTTCTCAGTTGGAAGGAGGCACGACGAGGTTGCAGAAAGGTTAGCCTTCTTTCTTGTCGGGATGCAGAATACGGAAATCTGCAGGCCGCGCAACTCTTCCTTGACTCTTGACTCAGGACAATAAATGGGATGCGACAACGCTGGCGAAATAAGAGCCGTTCCGGTGCCTTGTCTCGCCAAGGCCTGAGCAGAAGCGTGTTCTCAATTTCTGGGGTTCTGTTGCAACTTCGGCCTGGGCGTTGGAGCAGGCGCGAGAGCACTGGCACGAGTACATGCGCTGTAAACCTAGAATGAGCATGGACATCGAGAATTTGGGATTGGCGCAGGAAATGCGTTCACTTACGTTGGCCGCTGCACCATTGATCCAGGAAATCGACTGTCAAACACTGCCAAACCGGTATTGAAATCAGGATCATCAGGGTTCATTTATAGTGCAAGGGGACTAGACCCTACGTGCAGGACGAGGTGGTCGTTTCTGCCCTTCTCCACCACTCACCACGCTCCCAAGACCACCGCAGGCTGTCACCAAGAACCGGCTATTTGCAAGACACCCATCGTGGCTGAGCCCAATCTCTGGAACAGGAAGGCAGATCGGGGACCCGGGGACAGGAGCGACGACCCGTGAGGGCATCTCTACGATGCAGTACCTTACGATGTTGTACAGTAATTGGGGGTTCTATTCTTGTGTTGCCTATGACAGAGTGCAGAGTACGAAATACGATGACACGAATCTACGAGTGTGCTGAGATGAGGAAACGAATTGAACCGATGAGCGAACACGATCGGAACAGCGTATTTTGATGCACCGAAAGCACGTGAGTTCGTCCCAGAGACGGTAGAAGTGGTCTTTCAGTCGAAAACAAAGTTGCATGAATACAGGGAATAGACATCCCATTCTTCCGGGCCACTTCTAGAACTCTTCCCTCAAGTGGCCCTCGGAGATGACCCTTCCAAGGCAAACTCGATGCAGCCCTTCCATATGTATCCTCCACACCCGTCCCGAATCCTCAGGTGCTCTCCATCCAGCCACTGACAGCAGAAAACTTTGGCTTGTGATTTTTCTCTGCAGGCTAAGAATCTGCATTCGTTGCAGCCTGCTTTACGATGAGGTGAGGCATGGGCCGAGGCGAGGCCTCGTGGACATCGGATACCAATGGCAGCATTCAGGGGCTTGAGTAGCTCAAAGTCTATCGGACACCACTTTATTTCGCTTTCTTTTGCTTTCAGGGGTAAAGGGGTGAACGATCACGTGTGTTCGCATTTGTGTATGTGCTTCATCAATGTTCAGTATTCGTACAATCATTAATCCTGCCCCGAGGTAATCCTATACCAAAGTCCCCTGTATGACCAGACTCCAAATCAGATATGCATCGCAAACATCAATTATCCACGTAACCATCCCATTCCCATCCCATCCGAACCCAAATTTACTTGAAGTCAGCAGCAGTAAGCGCCTGCACAACCGATGTACCCTCGGTAAATCGTGTCCTAAAAATTCGGTTCGCGTTTACAAACATGCCGTCCTTCAAACTAACGACGATGAATTGACTGCCCTTGAATCTCGTCTTGATGAGTCGACCAATATTCTGAGTATGTGAGAGATCTAGAGCTGCGTCGACTTCGTCGAGAATGTACATGGGTGCTGGCTTGAATTGGAGGAGAGCCATAATTAAAGAAATGGCGATGAGTGAGCGTTGACCACCCGAGAGTTCCGTGAGACTTTGCTTCCATACTTTGCCTACGATGCATGTTAGTAACCAAAGTTGATTTGAAGAGATGACTGTTCACATACCTAGGGATACCTTGACCTCCAAGCCTTCGTTGATGGTCTTGCCCTCAGGAGGATCAAGCTTTGCAAAACTGCCTGGCAGCAGGTCCGCAAAAATTTCTCCGAAGTCCTTGTTGACCTTCGTCCATGTCTCGTGGAGAGCCTTCTTTTTGTACTCATCCAAAGTAACAATTGTCTCCTCAATCTTCTTTTTGTCCCTAATGACTGTTCTCATCATGTTCTTCAGTGCAACTTCTTTCTTCTCAACACTGTCGATCATGTTCATGACCTTAGGGTTGATCTTCTTCTTCATACCCTGGAATCGCTCAGTGAGGTTCCGGAGAGAGGCCTTGCATTCTGCAATGTTTTGTCCCTTGAAGTCGTATGGTGTACCAGTTCGGCCGAAGTTGTCCTTCTCGTCAGCTATCCACTCATGCTCCTTCTCCATGTGCGCCACGCTTTGAACAACAGTCTGTTGCTCTTTGTGGAACTTCTCGAGCTGATGGCCGAGCTTCTGCATTTCCAGGCTTTCTTCGGTGATTCGTGACGCCTTCGATCGGGATGCTTCTTCCAAGGACCGGAGCTCATCGTCAAATCCAGTCAGTTTTGCACGCTCATCATCAAGATGTGCTTGAGCGATATCGAGCGTATCCTGCATCTGGGATTGTTCGGATACCAATGCAGCAATCTCTTCTGCTTGGCCCTTTAGGGTCACCTCAACCTCTTGCAATTGCTCTTGAGCAGCCGCAAGATCACTGCCCACCTGTTCTGAGTCTAGACGAACACCCTGAAGCTCCTTCTGAAGAGCCTTGACCGACGCGGAGTCCTTCGTAAGCACCTTTCTCAAGGCATCCAGAGACTTCTGCAACTCGACCAGCTTGCCATCTTTGTTGTTGTCGAAGTCCTTCATATCTTTCTCGATACGCTTGATATCTTTGTTGGCTTCGTCTTGTCGCTTCTTGGCTTCGACTAGATCAGTCTTCAGTTGCACGATTGAAGCTTTCATGTTCTCGACCTCCTGGATGATTGACGAGGATGAGTTGCCACCAATCTGTTCCTCCGTGAGCTTAATCTCGTGTGACTTGAGATCGAGATCTTGCTTGATTCTCTTGGCTTGGTCAAGCTTCTTCTTCTCGCGAGCCATAGTTGCTTGAAGTTCAGCAAGAGTGGCTTCTTGAGTCTTCAACTCTTTCGTCAACTCATTGAGCTTCTGCAGAGTCACCAAGACACCGCTCGAGTTCGGCGAGCTACCACCAGATAGAGTTCCAGATGGATCGTATGAATCTCCCTCCAAAGTGATACTCTTCATTCGAACAGCAGGATCGAAAGTCACTCTCTTAGCGGTCGTGGCGTCAGCACAGATCAAGGTGTTGCCGAAAACGTAGTCCATAGCAGTTGAGACTTCGTCGTCGTAGCCAATCAATGATAATGCAAGGTCGACCTTTCCAGGAGCAATCTTCTGAGCCGCGCCAATCTTTTCAGCAGACGCTCTGAATGCAGCGATTTTGTTGAGAGGAATGATGGTCACACGCTTTCTGAGCTTGCCGTTCTGAAGCAGCTGTGTACCAGTGACTTCAGTGTCGACAACCACATTGTACAAACGACCACCAGCACAAATCTCAAGAGCTGTCCCAGCTTCAGTCCTTTCTTTGTCGAGAGTAAACAACGAAGCAACCAAGCCTTTAACCTTTGACCGATCGAAGTTTGGTGTTGGATCCGCATAGTTGAAGTCAATGTTAGCCACTTTTCGCTTCATGCCATCTGATTGCTCTCGGAGCTTTCTAATCGTCTGCTGAAGTGTGCTTTCTTGCTTGTACATCTCATCTTCCTTTCCGGGCTCGAAACCAAGCTTACCCAATTCCTTCTCGAGCTTCTGTGCTTGCGTGCGAAGGCCCTCGAGATCATTGAGGAGACCTGCATTCTGCTCTTTGGCCTTCTTGGCTCGAGGTTCCTCTTCCTTGATGCGCTTCTCGAGATGAGTGATCTTCAGCTTGGCTTGTTCCTGCTCTGTCGATGCAGCGCTGGCTCGATTCCTGGCGTCTTGAAGTTGGCCTTGGTATCCACTTTCCTGGCCCTCTTTGGAAGCGACTCCAGTCTGGAGCGTCTGAAGCAACTCTTCCTTGGTCTCTGCCTCCTGGCTCTGCTTCTCAAGTTCTTCCTTCGCTTTGTCATATTGAGCCTGGATCTTTTCGTAAATCTTGGTCTTTTGCTTCAGAAGAGTCTCCAGCTCGGAGACGGTCTTTTGAATCGTAGACTTTCGATCCTTCTCTTCGGCCATACTTGATTTCTTCAAGTCCATGACGGTTGACAAACGCACAAGCTCATTTGAGTGCTTCTTCACTTCTTCCGCCAAAGCTTGTGCCTTGCCTCCCTTCTTCATCTCTTTATCCCTTTGGGCCTTGACTCTTGTGACGTCCTCCGCCAGGTTCTCGATTTCATTCTTCAACCTGACAGCGTTGTCTTCGAGATCCCTTTGTCGTTGTTTCTTGGCCTCCAGGTCTCCAGCTGATTTCTCGAGTTTCTCCTGGTTCTTGACGTAGTCGTGTGCGACCACCACCCTAGTCAATCGCTCAAGATCGTTCTGTGTTTGTTGGAAATCCAGGAACGCTCGTTTCTCCGTCCGTAATTTCTCCAGCTTCGGCTCAATCTCCTCTCTGAGTAATTCTGTGATCTCCTGGACCTTCATCTCCTTCTTGGCCATGGTTTTGAAGGCCTTGTCCCTCCGGTCCTCAAACATGCGTGTACCAGCCGCTTCTTCAATCATGGCCAAAATCTCGACCGCCTTCATATTCAGCACTTTCGTGATTCGGCCTTGCATAATGAGGAAATTGGGATTGTTGATATTCAATCCAACGGACTGGAATAGATTCTGGACTGTCTGCTGCTGTGCTCGGTGTCCATTGATGAGGTACTTGCTCGTTCCTCCCAAAACAATCTGCCGCGTAACACTGATTTGTGCATATTCCTCGAAGCCGATCGGAGACTTCTTCTTGTCGCGGTTGTCGAAGACTATTGTGACACTTGCTTTGGTGACTCCTGCTTGTCCACGCTTGTAGATCAAATCCTATTCGGATTAGTACATAGTTTGGCATAGCATAGGAGCAGTGTTTACCTGAAGATTTTGGGCTCGAACAGTTGTCAACTGTGTGATGCCCAAACAAAAACACAGACTGTCTAATATATTACTCTTGCCACTTCCATTGAGGCCTGTAATCGAATTGAAGGAATCTGCGAATCATCAGCACTGTATTCGTCGTCCTGCTTTCGTCGCAAGTCTCACCATCCCAACCCGAAATAACGGTGCGTACAGCGTACGACTTGAAACCCTGCGCCTATTAGCAGATTTCATGAATATTAGAAGAGTCGCATACATCGATAATAACCTCCACGATTCTCATTTTAGCGTTGCGGCGACGTCGTCGCTGGCGGTGGTTGAATTTGTCGAATTTATTCGTCTTTATTTACAAAACACGCCGCGAGTAAACAGCGACACGCCTAGCTGGTTACGCGATTGCTTGGCGCGCTAGTATTGATTGGGCCAAATGGTAAGCCTCGGCTTCGTCCTCGGCTCTTTGAATACCCTACCTAGGTAGATATCAATCTCACAATGGATCTTACATCTATCAACAACTTCAAAATCAACGGATATGGCACCTCAAAAGACGAAGGTTAATATGGCTGGGGTAGCGGAAGGGAAGGAGTTGATCGGAGTGCCAACAGATGACGATGTTTCGTCTGAGGATAGAGTGAAGGCGTTATTCTTTAGCTCGATGAGCGAGGATATGTACCAGGTATGTGATTCGATGCTTACTGGTTTTGTAATTAATACTTTAATCTTTCGTCAATGTCTATTACGTTCACGGTTTCTTACATTCCATGTCTATTGCGTTTTGAACCTCTGTTTTCTTCAGGCACTCTGTTATATGTTATCTTCTACAACTGTGGTTCCGAATGCATGATCAACGGTGGGACATTCACAAAGCCTCAAATGTTCTAGCATCAAATGTCCTAGCTTCAAATGCCCCAGTTTCACTCTAGGGCAGGTGATAGTGCCGGACTGCGAATTCATCCAATAATCGTTTCTTTGTTTGCATTCCAGCCATTATGCCGAAAATTAGGTGCTATTTTATGGATCCGAGAAGTCTAGGCGCAGGAGAATCAGATACTGCTCTCTTCAAACCAAGTTCTTCGTCAAGGCAGGCCAGCATCCATCCAATCTGTTCCAAGAAGGATCAAAGATTTCATCTCTTACCAGACCCATCATACTTCACTTGACTTGCAAGCTCTTAAGAACCACAAATTAACGCTTTTGCACACAGGGCTGGGCCGCATCTCTCCTCCGAGAAGACCTCCAACTTATCTCCGCATCCAAAGACCCCGGCAAAACAGTCTTCAGATACACCGTGAAGCCAGGCCACTGCAACCGACTCGGGAACTTACACGGTGGCTGCACTTCAACTATCTTGTGAGTATAATCCTTTTCCATCTCTCGATATTTTTGTTCTCCTCAGATTCTCCAAATGAACAAGCCCACAAACTTACCTCTCCATAGCGATCTCGCAACAACCACAGCCCTCGCCCCAATCGCAAAACCTGGCTGTACGTCCCTGGCTCTCCCCTCCCCAGCCCCTCTCTCATCCGCCATCCCCTCCACCCACGATAACCCCTTTCACCCTTCCCCATCCCCACAACCCCATACTGACCAACAATAGATTGGGCATACGCAGGCGTCTCCCGAACCCTAAACGTAACCTACCTCCGCCCCATCCCCGAAGGCGAAACAGTCCTAGTAGAAAGTGAGGTGGTACATGCTGGACGACGACTGTGCAGTTTGATGGGGGTGATGAAGAGGGAGAGGGATGGGGCTGTTATGGCTACTTGTGAGCATGGTAAAGGTACGTTTTCGATCTCTTTTCGTTGTTCTGAGGTGAGGAGTGGGGAGGAGGAATAGAGAGATGAGAGATGAGGGCTAATGTGCGGGGTTACAGTTAGTATTGATCCTGAGGTTCCTAAGTTATGAGGCGCAGAGGAATACAGAGACGAATTAGAAGGAAGCAGAAATTAGGATATACGATATACATTCTAGAAGAAGACGATAGATAGAAATGCTAAAGATGCTCTAGATATCGAAGAATCGCTTAGCCGTCAAGCACAGAGACGGACAAGTGTGTCGCAGTCTCAAGAAAGCCATCGTCGATTATCCTTCTTCCTACATTTCCCCCCACATGATAACCTCCGTCCCATTCACCTGCAACTCAACATAAACTTGCACCCTTTATCTTTGACACACCACTAAGTAGGCGCTGAGAAATACTTCCGCCCCATCACCTATCCACCTTTCTCCCATAACTGCAAGTGCAAGAAATCACCACCGTCTTTCACATGCCACCCCCTTTTTCCCCTTTCCCCTTTCCCCTCCTCCCGCTTATCCGCCAACAACCAATCTTCTATACTTTCACATGTCCCTCCCGATGCGCTCTTTTTCATTCATGCATTTCTTATCTCGCATCATTATTGCATCCAATTCAACAATATCGATGTCGGTAGGCAATCGTGCTCAACAAGATGTCACATTTGCATCTGATCGAAGTATGACGTGTAGAGGGTTTCGTTGGGAAGGCGAAAGGATTGAGGAGGCACCAGCATGTGATATTACATACGGTAGTGAGTGGTCGAGTGTCACCGACCACGGGCTGTCCCGTTGTGGCGTCACTTGTGTCCTGAGTTAGGACTCGTGGTGGGAGGTTCTCTCCGAATGGATGATGAAGGTCCTCAAATCACAACGTTCACTCGAAATCATAGAAAAGTGTATTTTGGTCAGTGGTATCTTGTATTTCAATGTATACCTAATCTCAGGCCCGTAGGCTCTCTTTCGCACCTGTCCATCTCACCCCAATCCCAAATGTGTTACAACCATGAGATACAAGGAGCGCAATGCTCTCGCTTATCGAGAGATAAAATAAAGAAGTGACCCTCCAAACGCCACGTCTAATTCGAATCCCACGCTCAGTAATAAACAAATGCAATTTTTTCTCTCGCCAAAAGACATCCCTCATTAAACCATACATTCATAGCAAGCTTAAGCAGCATCAGCAGATGCGACGGGCTCTGCTATGCGTGTAACTTGGCTTCCAGCTCGGATGATCTTCTTGCCAGCTGAGTCGGAAACAAAGGAGATGTCCTTGTTTTCCCGTTGTGCCCGCTTCCAGATCTCAACTTCGCAACCTCCACGGATGACACCGACACGCATTGTAGAGAGCAAGTTGTGTGCGGCGTTGGAGTGGTTGTAGACACCACCGTTGAAGATGGCGGTAGCGTCCTTGCCAATACCGGAGGTGATAAGAGCCTTTCCACCTGGGTGATCCTTGATGAAGTCGGTGACATCGTGGACAACACCAGCGACAGCAACGAGGGCACGACCATTCTTGGCTTCGGTTTGATACTCGTCCCAGTCAATGATTGGAAGTTGTTCGAGAGGAATACCCCAGTCGAGAGTTTGTCTCTTCTGGTCGAGCTTCTTTTGCAGTTGCTGAAGACGGCCCTTCTCGATTTCGTTTTGCTTGAATTGCTTCAAGTCATAGGCGAGGCCGAGTTGCTTCCAGATCCAGATAGACCACTTGGTAGGGTCATATTGATGCCATTCGATAGCATTGCGGTAGTCCGAGGGGAACTCGTGGTGGAAGTTGTGGTAACCCTCGCCCAAGGTAACAAGAGCAGTGATGACGTGGTCTCGAGGAGAGTTGCGGTCGTCGAATGGCTGGTCACCGAGCCAGTGGGCCAAAGAGTTGACGCAGAAGGTGGCTTGTTGAACAAAGAAGATGCGGAGGATACCAGCGTAGATGAATCCACCCATCCAGTCTCCCCATCCAAGGCCAGTGACAAGGCAGGGGAAGATCATGCCCATGAAGATGACGGTCTTGATGTAGTTGCGGTGTTGCCAGACGACGACTGGGTCATCGTTCAAGTCGGAGATGTCGGTACGTCCGATACGCTTAGGGTTCTGCTTCATGATCATCCATCCGATGTGGGAGTAGAGGAGACCCTTGCGGACGGAGTATGGGTCCTTGTCGGTATCGGTGTATCTGTGGTGGGCTCTGTGATCTCTTGACCACCATCGGATTGAACCTTCGACGGCACCACCACCAACAGCTGCGAGGAAAATCTTTAGGGGTAATCTCGCAGAGTATGATGTGTGTGCCCAAAGTCTGTGGTAACCTGGGAGTAGGACGTCAGTAGGTGATACGAAGCGCGTGTGGGGATGTGCATAATACCGGCTGTGATTCCAAGACCAGTCATGAAATAGTAAGCAATAGCCCAGATGGCCGTCTTCAACTGCAGAGGAGTCCAGTATGCGGCTACCAGACCGTAAATTGGCAGACCAACAATGAGGGTGACGTTCAGCCAGTTTACGTGCTTGAACCAGTTGGATTTGGTAATGGGCTCCTCGGTGATGTGAGGCTTCTTGGGGTCGTACTTCCTGTTGCGGTTGGGCTCTGATGGCTTTGCCATCGAGGTGGGAGCTTGCGCAGCTTGAGAGGCCATGGTTGTGTAATGGCAAAGGAAGAGGAGTGTCGTGAAGAGAGAAAGAAGTTGGTCGGGAGGCGGAGAGTTATAAAGATCCAAGTGTTTCAAATGCACTAAGCCCTGGTCGTAGTCGGCAACGTTTTTTTGCGAGGAGTGAGGAGGGGCCAGAGGGGATTGAGGCTAGGTTGTTGAGATCGGTGGGGAAGCTAGCGCTGGGTCCAGCGATATCCAGGATGGTCTTCTTCTTCACGCTCCGACTTCTCCCAATTGATGGGGCTCGAATGGACGGAAGGATTGGCTGCGACTAGATCTGCGCGTCCAGAACGAATGATTATTTCTGCAATTATCACGAGTGAATTTGCAGCGTTCCGAGGATGAATGCCGCGTGCTCTCCCCAGCGTCTGTCTTTTGTTGGGAAAATCAGGGTCTCGATAAAGGTGGAAAGCTTGGACCGCCACAACACTCAGAGGAAGGCGCGTCAATAACAGGATATCGCACTCTTCAGATGCCACACCCATAAGCCCGGAATTTGGGGATTTTTCGAATGTCAGATGTCAGAGTATTGTTCAGCGTTGTTCAAGATTTGTTATCAAAGTATCCAAGCATCGTAGGCGTGACGAAGTCTGTTCGTCCGATGTTCAACGGGAAAATAAACTTCCCACACGTTTTCACGAATGGAATTTCAGGGTCCACCTACCTGAATGCCATGTTTGCCCTGCATTGCGGTCCCTTTCCTTTGGAAAATATACCCCCCCTTTTTTGTTCATTCTTGTATTGTGATGTATACTGGCTGGCATATGCCTTCTTTGCTATTACTTTCACTCCTGATTTTCTTGTTTCCATGTGTTTTTTCTGCTGCTTCAACTCCTGCCTCGTCATTGTTTGGCGCAATGTCAAAGACAATCATGCAGGTCCGCCGCAGTGCCACATCTGGCCACATGGAAAATAGCCTCCAATCAAACGTCGGATATGGCTCCTTCCTTCCCGTAATAAGATTAGCGCGGGAAAAAATGTTGGGACTCGGTTCCAGGTTTGGAATGTTCCAAAGTTCCTCGCTGCCGCCACCGGCACTCGCCACTTTGCTTCTCCACATTTTGCAAGATCCAGCAGCTTTTGAAAGGTTGGGGGTGGACGAAGACGAAGACCGAGGTTGTTGTTGCCACTTGAAATCACCGTCGGCTTGCGAGGCTCAACGACCGGAAACCACGGATATTTGTAACGCAGTAGGAGAGCGTACCTGCAGTGTTTCAGGGAATCGAACTCCAATAAGGTTTTTGCTGGCAAGTGACACAACAGAAGCTCTTCTCGGCTCCCATATTACCGTATTCGGACGCGGCACCTCCTGAATGCCTCCTGCGTACGAATTTTGCTGTACGATTCCCTTCTTCGTTCTCGTGTCATTTGCTTTTCTGCACTCTATAATTGTCGTTACGAGATTGGCCAGCTCTTGGGAAGTTCCAGAGGCCAAGTGGCTGGGGATTGCTTCTTGTATATTCTAGCACAATCATGCACCCAATACATTACTCCCGAGTTACTTTCCCTTTTCTGTCATTTCCAAAAGAAACGTCATAATCTGCATATCATTGGCCAACACTCCTTTATTCTCCTGCGGCCGCAACCATCTATGACTTCGGCCCCTTTTTCTCAAGCCCTCCGAAATACCCTCGTCACGTGAATCCTCACATCCTCATCCCCAAATCTATTTCTGGAACTCTTCATCCTCCTGACGAAGTCTCAGCCTTGCATTATCACTAAGAATTAGATCCTCTCGTGAGTTCTAGATCTCGACTGGAGTCTTGGCTGTATCATGTCTCTGATCAGCCACAGCTGATCGAGGCTGGAGTCGAAAGGTGCCGATCCTTTCTTACATCGCTTATTTTTGAGCCTCATCGCCGAAGACCCTTCTCGGCCGTGTGGGCGGAGGTAAGGGCGAGGTCATTTATGCAGAGTCATATATAATGGAGTTGGGGAAGCAGATATGATTTTTGCATCAAGCAGCTTTCAAATCCTCTCCAAGCGATCAGAGATCACTCAAAAACATAAGAGCCGGACTGAGATCAAGAAGACCATCTGCCGAAAACTGCTACCTCCTTTTCTCCATGTTTCGGTACTTCGTTAACACGGTACAGGGCTTCAAAGCATCTATCGAGACACACGGTATCACAGCCGAACCTCGAAACGACGTGGTACACGCGATATCGACAAACCCAGAGAATACCGGATTCGCAATCTACTAGAACCTCAACGATCCGCACTAGTGAACCTCATCACATCCGGGCAGGCAAGCAACTTCATCTCCCAACACCGCAGGAACCAGGCAACGGGACAAAGTCACGGATACCTGGAATATCTGGACACTAAAGCCAGCTTTACACCAGCGACTTTCAAATATACTTTCAAACTTACGCACAGGACACTACCACCTTCTTCGGACTCCTGATAGCCATATTCCAAGAGTTCCCTCTGCAACTCTGGTCCCGCATTCCCGTCCCGTGTTCTTGCTAACTCGAGTCTTCCAGGCTGGCTACCGAGTTGCTGCTCCCGGGCCTTGACACTGTGATATGGTTTCGCGGAGTTCGATGGGCCTCCTGGCCATGCCGACAGGCACATACGCGGGATTCTGGACCGAAACGACTTCCCGATTCCTTGGACATCTGCTCTGGACCTATCTCCCGAACTCGAACGAAGCAACCTCCCGCGGTCCTGCACTGGAGGCCTGCTTCACCTTCTCCAATTTTGTCCGCTCCTATGTTCCAGGTCTACCATCACTGATCATTCCACAGAATCTCTTCTGGCCACCATTCAAAGCACCGGCTTTCTGACGGATGAATCATCTTCACATATCACTCCAAATCCTTCCCAATATATTTAATTGGTGAGTCCCCCAACGAACCTACTAAAGACACGACAGATCCTTGAAATACTATGGCTACACAATCTACTTTGAATATCAAAACTACCCTAGATAGGCATTCCCAACTCTTTACAACCTTCTTCTAGTGTTCGGGTTTCTTCCCTTGGATCTTTCCCCTGGACTCGCACCTAAAAGCCAACATTAGATCTTCGACGAAAGCCGTAAGTATCCTAAGGCCATTAGTTGATTAGGGCGAACAGGATGAACGGTAACCCAAGGACGGCTTCTTCGGAACGAAACATGTATGACATAGCAATGGATGCTTGATGTCTTCGAAGTTCTTCGTTTTAAACTCCCTGGCGCATGGATCTGGATTCTGGAAACCGACTGACCTTTGTTCTGGATTGGTCCTTGTTACTTGACCGGATTTTCTAGTGAGCAGGAGCACCTTCCGGGTTGGGCCTGTTGAGCACATTCCAGGATATACTGACTCACGTCTACTGTGCCTTTACCCAAGGAATGGACCTCCTGGATCTTTCCTCATTCTTGGTCCCTTCTCTATCTCAAACTGTACCTCCCCTTTACTCGACCCCAAAGCTAACACCAGGGCAGAGCTCATCATCTAACAGACGTGACCAATCTTACTTGTTTGAACGCAGCCAAATATCACCTAGACAATTGTAAGTCATCCCTGGAAAGTGCTCATCAGTCTATAGGTTCTTTTCCACTCCAACGCCGACTTTCAAGGTCGGCAACCCATCATTTTCCCAAGGTCAGTGGTTCAATCTAGTGTGTGAAATCTGTTCTTTCTGGCTGATACCGGCATCTCCACCATTCGACTCCGTACTCTTTACTTCAGCGCAACAATAAGTACATCGACAATAGATCGCAGGTGCTCAATTTAGCGACCCAGATACTCAGATAAGTTGCACCCTCTTTCTTCCCAAAATTTCTCTTTCTTAATAATACCTAAATTAGGTTCTATCAGACTCGCTAGACTCGAGCTTACTCCAATCAAATTCTTCTCCAAACCCGTCAATTCCTTCAACTCCTCAATCTGCAGTTTCAAACCTCGCATCTTCTTCATATCTTTTACCTCATCCCAAAACCTTTTATCTTCATCTCAGTCTTGCCCAATTGTTCCATCAGTCCTACTCCGAACAGACCTCTATCGAAGTCCCTGGGTCTGCTCATAGAGAGTAGACAGATGATCTTCTACTAACACACCCTTGCTCTTCTCCACTACGCTCGTTTCGCTCGTCAAAACACCTTTTGCGATTAAGCTGGACTCGTTAGTGGAGAGCTATTCCATCTCAGTTTTCCTTCGCGTTCGCGTTTCTTACTTTGCTTATCATGGTGATAGACAGGTGCTGACGTCAGCGTGTGTTCGTCTCCTATCACCATCATCTATCTCACACCTACATCATTCTAAGATCGCAATACAAAATCTCCTGTTTAGCACTTCATCGTTGAATGAACTTTTCCTTTCCGTTCAAGTGCCCGAACTTTTCTGCTGGGACCAACTTCTACCAAAGCAAATTTGCAAAAATGGCAGCAGCAGAAGAACGCACCTTCATCGAGAAGCGACAGGCAAGCTATACTCTCCCTCCCAATCCGTCCTCCCTCCAATTCTAACACCCACCACCATCAGGAAAACTACCGCCAAGCACATAACTCCCTCTCAGTCCCCACCCTCCTATCCTGGATGTCTGAAGACATCGACTACTCCGACCACGGCATTGGCGTCGCACACATCACGAAATCCGGTGTTCATGGTCTCGCAACTGCTGTTTTCTCTTGTAACCCTTCCTCCCCTTTCCTCCCACTCCTTTCCCGTCCCCTCCTCATCCTATCTCATTCCACCACTCGCCGCCTTCGAATCAATGTCCAGCGCTGACCCTCGCCTAGCGGTTAAAAACATGATATTCACTACGGTTTCTGTGAATGGTGACAAGGGCTTTACGGCTTGGGAATGGACAGCCAAAGGCACGCTGTTAAAAGAAATTCCTGGTGTGCCGTACAAGGTTGGAGATGAGTTTGAGAGTTTGGGCGTCAGTTTGTTTTGGTGGGTTGAGGGGAGTGGGAAAGAGGGGGAGGAGGAAAGGGGGGTTATTGGGAGGATGGCTGAGTATAGTAGGTTTGTTGGAGTGTGAGAATTTGGGAGGATTGAGCGAATGTCCAGCCAGGAAAGAAACTTTCTGCTTCTCATAGGGCGTGCGAATGTTTTGTACTCCGACTGGCTGTATTCCTGCCCCAATTCACCAAGCTCTCTCAAGTCGATTTTATTCTCTCCTTGCCTCGAACTCGCCTCTCCAAAAAACATTCTCGAAACGCAATTGACAACAATCCATCCTTCGACAGCAAGATTACCGGGTCGGATCAGACCAAGCGAGTCAAAGAACAGGTAGTACCTGACCACTTCCTACCTCTCCACTTACAATCTCTCACACCCGTCTACCAAGTAGCAAAATCTCCCCGGTCAGGGCATCTTTCGTCTCCCGTTGAAGTCCTTATAGAGAGCAGTGATCTCTTAATGACCATCTCTCACGGTTAAAACAACGATTATACACCCCACGATACGAGCCTTCATTCCAAATTCATCCTGCCTCGTAGAAAAACGAAAACACTTTCCCGCAAGAGTGGCGACCGCAAACCTCCTTCCTATCTTCTTTATAAAACGCAAGCTTCCTCGCCCTTCAATCGACTCGTCAACAATCTCTACCACAACAGCGAGCCCCTCACCTTCAGAGAACGCAAGTTCTCGTTTTCGTCTTTTCTTTCACTGTTCGGCTTTGTCTGCTTCGCATAGTGCCTTGCACTGAATGCTCATTCGTATTTATGACTCCTGCCCAGGCGGTTTTGCTCCCTAGAAGTTTGAAGATTGGTTTTTGACAGCGATTGGACATTTGACGACAAGTTTTATACCTTAATCATCTCAGCGGAGGTTTGAAGGGAGAAGGCGCAAAGCCCTAGGATGAGAAAGTAAGTCTTGATCGCACGAAGTGCTAGAATCTTTAGGCCGTCGGCTCCGCAAACAGGTCATAAGCCACGCACTTGTTGCCACAGGTCGTTGTAATGCTCTCAGCGATTGGGATGAGGTATTTATAGTCTGGAGGTCTGGTTGCTTGCTGCTTTAACTCTTGATTGCTTGACCATAGGACGCAAGACGATAGAGTAGGAGGGTTGGAGAACAAAAGAAGAGTGTTTCACTCTACCTGACTTCACTTCAGATTTTGCAAAGGATGTAAAGTGAATATTGCCTATCTTTCAAGGTATAAATATAAGTCATCATAGTATTGATGTTAGTAGATATGTTGGAGACAGGGATAGTTTAATCTTAGAGCAGGATGTTGGTGTTGGATTTGGTTTCTCACCGCTTGATCCTTCATCCGTGTAAGAACAAATACTGAGGCTCTAGAATTGTCATGCACTAGGATCTCGCCTTTAAGTTTGAAAGAAAGATTTGAAACTTTGTTGTCGACAAAATATCTCTCATTATCACTTCCAATTTATGCTGTCAAACTTCGCTCATTGCTGTCTTAGTGACAGCTGCAAACTGTCCCAACCTACAATGGTCAAACCAATAGGTCAAAAACGTGAAACGCAGAACAGACATTTGCTCGACAAGTTGTAGATTGGCTTGTCGAGAAGAAGTGGAGAAGCAGCAGAAAGGGATATATATATGAAAGGAGAGTATGGAAGGCGAAGCGTGAAACTGTGAAATTGGAGTAGCAGGGGCAGAAATGAGGCCTTTCCAGTCATGAAGGCAGAAAGTAGACATTCAATTTTAGCACGCCTTCTTGTGCACTAGCTGGACTTGATTTACTCGGTGCGATATTTAAGTGCTCATCGAGGAGTGGCTTAGTATTACAGCCTGAATACTCCACATCTTCACTTCACGTCTCTGAAAACCTGCTTTTGATCGTTGTAGAAATGCAGCATGATATCATCTTGAGGATCTTGTCAGCTGTCGCAAATAAGGCGTTTCCCCAGACGATCTCTGCTGGCTCGTTTGTGAAGCGAGCCTTAAACCAATGGTTGTCACCAACATCGCTGACCACCCCGCCTGCCTTGTTAGCTATCTGATATGTCTACAAAAGCTGCAAACCTCTCCTTAAATCCTTAAATCCTTAAATCCTTAAATCAATCGAATTTACACAACTAACTTGTCATATACTATCATCTCACATCAACGCCAACTCCACCATCCCTTTCTGCTGGGAACGAATCCAAACAACATCTCACCCAAAATGTTATCCTTAAAAAAAGCTCTCATCCCTTCCGTCCTCCAACACGAAGACAACGTAAAATTCTCTCAGTACATTAACGATGTTCATTCTTTATACTCACATAAACATGTAGCCCGAAATTCCTGCATCCCACGCGCATGGCACATCCTCACTAATGAGCTCTCAACCACAAACCGAAGCTCTTGAGAAAAGTACTGTTTCCCCGGATGAGAAAGTTACCGATGATATAGCTGAGCGCATGGGTAAAGAGACAGAGGAGAGGAAAGATGGTGCACCATTTGGGGCTGTTGAGGGGTTGAAGGAGCAGAAGGACATAAGAGATACTCTAGCGTAACGGCCCGCCACTTCAAGAGTGTTCTTTGGGATCTATAGTTAAAGGCACTTGCCATCACTACATCGAGATTATCACTTTCAACATCACAAGCATTGAGGAACAGCAGAGGTAGTGTATGACTTTTACGAATTTTCTATCCTTGCATCGCCATCTATAAACCTTGTTACGCATTCGCACCAACGCAGAGCAAGCAAGTCTTCCCACCCATCCATCCATTGCACATCCATAGATGAATAAGGTGGACATCGTATTACCAAAGCCAGAATATGTCTGAATTCATGTAAGGCCCCGGCCGCAATCCCAAATGCAAGTTCACCCATCCACCCATCCCCATCATGAGCTCATTAACGCGTGTGATGTGACAACTCTACTTGGCCTCCTCAACCTCATCAGGCTTAGCACCTTCAGCATCCGTCATCTCCTCGTCCTTGCTTTGGGCTGCCTCTTGCGCTAGAGCGGCTTCACGAGCTGCCTTTGCCATCTCTGCCTTCTTGGCTGCTTCGGCTTCAGCTTCAGCTTGTGCGGCGGCACGTTCGGCCTCTACTTTGTCGAAGTAGCGTTGGACGATTGGGCCGGCGACAGCGCGGATCTCATCCATCTTGGCGATGTAGACGGCCTTGGTGGCATCTTCACCCTCGTCATAGAGCCAGTCCTGTTATATTGTTAGCAAAATTCATGTGAGGGAAGGATAATGTCTTACCTCGCTAGCCTCGAGCTTAGCCTTCAGCCTGGTCTTCTCGTCCTCGCTGGCGAACTCGGAGTACTGGTCGTCAATCTTATTTCTCATCTCATAGATATAAGTCTCCAATTCATTCTTCTTGTCCTCAGTGTCAGCAACAAGCTTGTCCTCCATAATCATGGCAGACTCTTGCTCAGCAGCGGATTGCTTAGCACTCTCCTCGAGAGAAGAAGTGGCAGACACAATAGGAAGATCGCCCTTTCGGACTTGCTTCTTGACTTTTCGTGTCTTGGGCTTTTCGTCGGTATCCATAGCCTTTGTAGGTGTCAGTACAGTTGCTTCAATTTTGCGATATTTAGCAGGACGCTCGTCTTCGCATGAAGCTTGGTTGAGGTCGTCATCAAGGGGAGTAATGCATACATCACCGTCCTTCTTCTCGGCATCCTTCTCCTCTGGGATTGGCTCCTCGACCTCCATATCCTCCACGTAGTAACCTTGCTCAACGTTCAAGATTCCGTGCAAGTTCAGACGTGCCTTGAGCTTGCAAATCATGAAGTCGTTTGAGGAGTCGGCCTTGACATTTTTAACCGCAAATCGTCCAATCCATGGGTTTGTCTTTCCTGGAAGCATCTCTGGCTTGGCGTATTTTGCCTCGAGGTTGAATGGCTCCTTGCGGTAGAATGTGAGAATCTTGGTTGATGGCATGACATTGCCCTTGTTGAATACGGTCAAGCTGGTATCCTCATCCGGAATATCGGGTGATTTCTCCCAGGTGAATTCGATAGGGTAGTTGACGATATCGTGGATAGCGAAGTCACGGACTCGGAAAACGGGTGAGAGAATGGCGCAGCTGAAAGCACATCCTCGCGCAATAGCCTCATCTTGGTTGAGTGTAAAGGAAAGACCCTTGCCGAAGAACTTCTGAATACGGTCCTTGAGGGATGGGACACGTGTGCATCCACCAACCAACTCGATGATATCAATATCCTCCACCTTCAACTTGGCCTCGAGCAAAGCTTGCTCTAGTGGGATGTGGACGCGCTTGAGAAGAGGTTCGACGAGTTCCTCAAGACCCTCGCGTGTCATCATGGTAGCCACGTCGACATCATTCATCAGCGACTCAATGTTGAGAGGTGCTTGTTGGTTGGCGGACAAGATCTTCTTCAGCTTCTCAGCAGCAGCTTGGACACGGACCACAGCCTTAGGGTTGGACTTGATATCGAGCTTGTACTTCTCCTTGAATTCCGCCGCAAAGTGATCCACCAAAGCCTTGTCGAAATCTCGTCCACCGAAATGACGGTCATACGCGGTAGACTTGACAGTCAATTCGCCCTTCTTAAATTCAACAATCGAGCAGGTATAGTTGCTGTGTCCGATATCGACGAATGCCACGCGTCTGGGCTTCTCTTCGGCGGTTGGGAGATCGGTCTTTGTAATACCCCAGCCAAGAGCAGCTGCGGTAGTGTCGTTCATGAGGCGGAGGAGCTTAAGACCAGAGATCTCAGCGGCATCCATAAGAGCTCTTCGCTGGACATCGGTGAACCATGCTGGCACGCTCATAACCAAATCTGAGACTGGAAGCTTCAACTCTGCAGAGGCTGTTTGCTTGACCTTACTCAGGAACATGGAAACAAGCTGTGTTGCAGTGTACTTCTCCTTCTTGCATAAATATGTGACCTCTGCACCGACTTGTCCATTGATATCGACGAGGAGCGCTGAGACGAAGTCTTGTTCGATTTGCACATCTGGATCCGCCAATGCTCGACCTGCTAATCGCTTCAGCGATCCGACGGTATTCTTGAGGTTGGAGATTTCCTGGGTCTTCGCAGGTTCTCCTAAGTATCTCGACTTGGGGCCGAAGCCGACTAAGGAACTAAGAAATGGTCAGTTGTTGTGCTGAGGGAAAGGTTGGGGTTGGTTCGACATACGGTGTGGCTCGATTGCTAAACAACAAAGATTCAAGATCAGCTACTGCAACAGCACGGAGAGGTAAATACTAACCTGACCTCATTGACAATAACATCGACACCACGGTTCCGTGCAACGGCGATAACGGTATTGAGCGTTCCGAAGTCTACGCCGACGACTGGAGGCAGCAGCGTTAGTAAATCTGTCGAGGCTGCGGGTTGGTTTGTCTACACACCACTCATTTTCGCAACTTCTGCTCTTTCTCCGTGCAGACTATGCGCTTTACTATCCTTCCGCAAAGAAGAAACAAAGGGTGCGATCAAGAAAGATCTCGTGGAGGAGGTGGTGAGGCTGGTTTTGCGGTGTTGTAGTTGTTTCTGTTGTTTTGGTGATTTCTTGGAGGGACCGACTTTCAAATTTCTCGCTAGTGCAATTCGACCGCCTTCTCGGGGTTTCCTATGTTTTCGATCTTGCTCCAACGGCGTCCAAAATATGAAGAACAAGGCTGATGGGGTTTCTGCCTAGAATAACTGTCCCCAGGGGCCAAAGGATGGTACTTTTATCAGTTTTTGAACGTGGCAGAGTGTGCGCAAGGCGGGTATCACGTGTGATAAGGATCCGTTGCCAGGTGTTATCGCCCCTCTTCAAAGATGGGCGTTGGCGGGGCACACAAAGATGTCATCCTAGGGCACGACAAATCACCTCTTCAACATCTATTCCTTAGTATGTGAAGCACGAGATCTCTTCGCCTGTGATGTGAATCTCCTATTTTCTCCTGTCCAATTCCTCTTGAGCATGTATTAACAACACAAGCTAAAAGTCCCAAACATGGTATGACATCTTTTTCCTTAATGCCCCACTATTGTTCAGTCATGTTTCATGCGCCTCACGCTGAAATTGACAACTCACAAGCTAAAGCCTCGTTCAACAAATACCATTCTGATTTCGCTTGGGAGCTTATAATTTTACATCATCCCAGAGGTAAGTAAGAACTTCCCCTTTCCACGACTCGAATTTCAAGGCGGCCAAAACACTAAACCATAGTCTTTTGGCACACATCGATTTTGATGTGTTCAATTGTTATTATGTACTGTGAGGCAAGGCATCTCTTCGGTGGCCAAACTACCATTGGTATCTTGCCATGTCCCCCTTTTATGTATTGTTCTCCAGACCCATGAATACTCCTCCAAAATGCAGCTCAAATCATACGCCATGCTATGCTATGTAAATGCAAGGACGGAAAGGAAGTCTTGCAAAAGACAGTACAGAAGGAAAGATTTTTCAAGAACCATGACCAGTGCCGGGTCTAAAAGGTGGATGCGATGCTTGCGGGAGCATTAGTGGAGATTGTCCCGGAGACTGCCGTGCTTGTTCATCAAGCTCAATACCTGGTTCCTCATTCGATATCGTCCTGACTAGACTGACTCTCGCCAGAGGACTACGTCCACTGCGTCTGTTCTGGCCAGTGCTGGCAGAGGCGGCAGGCGTAAGTGTAAGCACACCAGGCGGGCCTTCGAGTGCTGTCATCTCAGGGGAGCCTCCTTCCCCAGAACCTATGCTGTTGTGGCTGTTCTTTCGCTCATGAGGCGGGCGATCATTGTACAGGGACTCAACGGACTCTTTCCAGCCCGCCTTGCGTAGCTCTGATTCGGATATCTCATAGATATGACCAATCGGAGGAATTGGAGGGCCGGTCATATAGGCGCCCCCAGCAGCCCGTTGACTTGCCTGCGCCATGGCATACTTTTTCCTATCTTCTTCTCCCATGATACTCTCAACGCGGCGTGGCATATATACAGAATTGATGGTTCCTGCCGAGAAATTGGAGTCGAACGAGTCTCTTGGATTCACAGGCGGACGTCCCTGTCCAGATAATCCACCAGGAGTCGTGCTGACCAAGGAGTCATTCTGTTGTTGGTACCAGCCGCCCGGCAATCGCTCAGCTGCCGTAAAACGTCCCTCGATGCGGTCAGGTGGCTGCAAGGGAAGACTGGCTCTGACGAGCTGGCTCTGAGCTTCGACAGCCGGCTTGAAGGTTTCGGGAACGACATTGAGATCATCTCCATCAGCAGTTGCCTTTTCAATTGCCTGCTGAGGCGTCGTATTGGAGTCTGCAGCACCGGCATCTGCTCTTGGTCCACCCCTGGTCATAGTTAGCTAAGATCAAGAACAGAGTCAAGATGGAACTCACCATGTACGTTGGCCAGCGGTCAAGATACCATAAACCATATAGTACCAGTTGAAGAATGGGTTGACGACAAACATGAGTGGGTAGAGCCAGATCTTGAATCGCTTAAGCTTTGCTCCGAAATAGATCATCATGACCCAATTCAAGCCTAAAGAGATCGCAATAAATCCAACAGGAAGATCAGCAATCTTCTTGGATGTGGTAATGATCGCGAGTATCATGATGAAGAATAGGAGTGCCGTTGTCCGGATTGTGTTTTGCATGAAACGGACAACAGCCAAGATCGGGTACCTCTTCCAGATTCTGATGTCTGTCAACATGCAGACTTCATTGGTGATAAAACCTAGGAACCACCGTCGACGTTGCTTGATTAATGATTGGTAGGTTTGGACTGCCTCGGTCTTACAGAACGCGGACGTGCACATCTGGATCTGATACCGCTTCTTCGCACCGATCATGAAGAGATGGGTCAACCATCTATCTTCTCCGAGATGGCATTTCCCATAGTCGAAAAGATCTTCACACTGTTCCGCTTTGTCGGCGAAGTAGTATTTGGCCATTCTTCGAAAAGCTGAGAATCGTAGCATTGTCAAGGCTCCTGGCAGACACGTGACAGAACCGCAGCCAGACTCTACGGTTCGCTCGAAGAGTTGGCCATGGATGTATTCCATGTCTTGCAGCAGAGTGATAAGACTGTGTTTCTTTGTGGTTGCTGTGATGACACCGGTCATAGCCAACATGTCGCGAGAATTGCCAGGGCTGAGTTCCATATCGTACACGAAATTCTGCAAGCAGACGCGGTCCAGGATGCAGTCGGAATCGATGAAGAGGATGAATAAATTGTCGTTGCGCTTCAAGTACTCAGTGTAGACCTTGTCGATAAGCTTGAACGTGTTCTTTTGGCAATGTCTCTTTCCCCCGTGTGGGAATCTGGAAACCGTGATGCGCGCAGTTCGGTAGGTGACATCAATACTCTTTGGATATGAGTCGAGAGATAGCGGTACTCCAAGATTCTCGATGGTCTTCAAGTAGAGTTCATCTTCCTGGTCTCCGTCGAAAGACAAGAATACGTGTATGCAAGATGGCGGATAGTCACAGTCGACCACCGAATCAATAGCCGTCACGAGGACATCTGGATTCTCTTTGTAGCAAGGCATCACAATGACAACCTTCGGAGCCGTGTGCTCATCCAATACCTGCTTTATCCGCTTGGTTCGGCCGAGGGAGTGTGTAACCAATTGATAAACGCAGAACAGCCATGGAACCGTCAAGAGAACAGCGAACGACCAGAAACCGAACCATTGAAGGAAGGTGACCATCGAGAGAGGAAAGTATTGGGTGATTTCACTCGGTAGCGGGAGGGTGACGACCATGATTGGCAAGTAGATACATCTGAGAGATGATTAGTCGCGATGTTTCATGGAAGCGGGTGCGAGTACATACCGCAAGAGTGTGAAGACTATTGCAACTAGAACGGCTAGGACCTTGACCGACCAATGCTCTGCCTTCTGGAAAACCTTGACCAGACAGTATAAGAAAGCTGCCAACCACATGAACCATTCAACAAATGCGAGAATCATGACCGAGCCAACAATGGCGGTATACACGATCTGTAAGAACAACCATCAGTCATCTACCCCGCTAAATTTGACTGCTAAAATCAAATAAAAACAAGGAATACTCACATCCTGTACCGGCCATGGCGATGTATTGTATTGAGACATGTTGAGCGAGAGTCCAAACGAGTGAAGATGGGTAGAATGAAAACTCCCGGAGCTCTCTTGGAGGAAAATATCAATTTTCCAAAATGTGTTTCGTCGAGCTGCGCCAACGCAGGAGTCCGAAAAAGAAGTTGCCTAGCAGTGGGTGGCTGCATGGAAATGCGTCAGTAGTGTAACGATAGTCTTGGTGTATTCACACACTGAAAAATAGGTGGATCAGTCAATGATAACTTACAATGAGTGCAAAGAAAAGTTTGTTATTCAATCCATCAAATTGGCAAACATCTAGACTTTATGAATTGCACGCAACTCTCGTGACACTGCTTCGAGGATTGTTGCACCAACGACGAGGCGGGGTTTAAGTGCAGGTATGTGGGCCGTTGTGTCGGTTTCGAGAAGATCCGGAAGTGAATCGTAGGGGATGAGTGGTTCAAGTAGTCGAGATAGGCTTCACAGCGTCTACCAGGTGATCCGAGGGAGTCTTCGTATAATGCTAGCAGCGCGTCAATGTCGAACTCGAGCTGCAGATGTTTGTCGTGGCGGCTGTAAGATATACTGCTATAGTACTGGAGCTGCTGTATCTCAGCCTCGGAGAAGAAGGTGTGCGGAACGAATGGACACTGAGACAGAGGCAGTAGGGACGTCCTAGAACGAGCGTTGAGTTTTTGACAAACGAAAAGGAAGTTCACGAGGAGAATGGCATGACAGCGGTTATGGCCAGACTATGGTTGCGAGCGAGTCACCATGGGAAGACAGAAGAAAAGATGAAGAAGGGAAGAAAAGGGTATGGAGAGAGAAGTAGCCCAGAAGGCACGAGCTAGGAAGAGTTGACCGTTCCAAAGTCGCGCCAAAGCTCTCCGTTCAGATAGACGAGGACGTGGAACCAATCTGCACCTGAGGTCTGAGTTTGGCGGGTCTGTGAGCTTGGCCTCTGGAGGCATTCAATACCTTCGCCCATCTGGGAATCGTGGGACTGTGAGAGGCCTTGCTGGGTCGGAGTGCAAGAAACACAGTGCAGGGTGACGTTGCCGAAAAAGGCTGTAGCTGCTGGATTTAGAAATGGCAGTAGCGAAGACGTCGAGTCGAGGCTTCGGCAGCTTCCTCGCTAAGCGAGCTCGCCCCTCCGTGAAAAAAGAAGCCCCTGCACACCTGGCTGCACATCGTATCACATCCTTGTTCGCGCATCACCTCTAGCTCAATGAAGCATCGAAAAAGCACCATTATTGTATTGTTCTATGCAATAGAGGCCATCTTAAGGGGTCAACTATCCGTTCATATTTCAATTCTTCCCATGTACGGAACAACCACGGAACATCTTGTCGAAGTCCGAGCGACGTAGTCCTTGCGAGTCGAATCAGTTGAGATGTAACGATAGTCTGCTGCAATGTCACGATTCTGCACCGGCGGTGGAATATAATCTGCGCCTCACATTGGTCTCCCACCGGCATTGCTTGGAAACACACCATCAGTCATCCAGGGGAAAGCTGCAGAAGGATGACCTTGTTTTTCATGCCATGCTCAAGAATATGGCAATTTCTGTGGCCAAGTCGGAACAGCATACCCAGGACTAACGCCTTTCCTTTTGGTCGAGGTCTTGGTTGCTGTTTTCATCTCATGATCTTTCACTTAGGACCTCACGAATCTACTGCTCGCCCCGAAGCGCTTCCTCTTACCAGTTTTACAAACGGACATCTCGACAATTGAAACCCGTCTTCAGTCTTGTTGGTGCCATCACAGTATCAAGTGTAAGACAGACTGGCCCAGGTCTCATGGAGAGCGTTGCGCGAGCTCCATGAGTCGAGGCACAATGATTGAATACGATTCACAAACACACCCGAGACCTGGAGAACAGACCAGACGACACCCTCGGCTTCCAAGAAACCAGAAAAACAGCCGTAAACCCCCCCAATCCAAGCCGTGCGCAGAGCGAGGATCCCCTAGTTCACACTTCGCATGAGCCTCTCTTTGGTTTACAGATCTCTAACCCAAAGTCCCACCAGTCCCAACACACCAAAAATCTCTGCATTTCCAATTCTGGCACATCAGATCATACCACACGGTTTCCATATGTCATCGAACTCGCCACACAAAACCTTCAGCTTGACCGACCCAGAACAGCACACTCTGCATACATGGCTTGCACCAGCCCCAAAAACCCTCCCAATACCAAGCGACCAGCTCTCGCCTCTGGAGATCTCTGCCGCTCGACACGAAATATCTCCACTCGGAGAATTTCCTTGGTCCGTGACCCGCACCCTGAGCCAATCCATCATCACGTGCAGTCCTGGACGCCAATCGAACCTCTGAGTCGTTTCATCAAGGCACGAAACATGGGGTCCGCGTGGTACGGTATTTTTAGACCTGAGGTTGGTTCATGAACTTGCTTCTGTTTGTGGCGGGCGAAATATTGTGCGTTTTCATCTTCATGCATTGCATATTTTTCATCCACCTTTCGCACCCAAGACAGCCTCACTCACTCACTCGAGCCAGACTTTTTCAGCAGCACATGGAGAACACGATGAATACGGATACGGTATTATAGTTGAAGAGAGTGTGATATCGATGCGTTGCTCTACCGTCTTTGTCGCGCGGCTGGCGGTGAATGGATAGCATGCAGTTGTAAGGTCAGGTAATGGCTACCAAAGTTGGTACGGCCAGGAAAGAAAAACGTTGCCATCTCTCTCGCACATCTGCAATTGCTTGCTTGCTCTGATCAGTCTCGCAAAATGCATTCTCCTCTTCTGTTTCTCAGCTCTCCATCTCCAGCCCTCCCACCAAACAACGACAAACACCCCAAGCCAATTTTTCCATTTCCACCTCGCATCGATCCGTAAGTGTTCGGCAGTGTGGTATGATGTGTGATGTCGAAGTGAAGTATGCACCGCACGGAATCGCACAACACCGCACCACTCCACCGTCAGCGTCCGCATCGCAGATGATCGAGTTCGCTCGCCTTTCGTCCGTCGTGCCTCCATAATCTAGGAATCTAGGATCGTCGAGGTCGACTCTCGTAAGTCGCATCGAATGAGCAGAGAAGAAGTTTTGTTTGCTAGTAGGCTCCAAGAGTATTAACCTTGGTAGCAACTTAACAACATATCTGATCATGTCCTATTATCCCACAAACAGTGGGTCTTCATTAGCAATCGTTACATCGTAATCGTACAGGACATAGAGTAGGTAGTAGAGGTGAAGCCAGTCCTTCAGAACCTGACTGAAAAGGACAGAGGCTACTTCTTGCGAGGAGACTTCGCCTTGTCGGCCAGAGATGAATGGGCCTCAAGCATTGCCTTCTTCGTGAGTCTGCCACCACGACGAGCTCTCGCAGTAGCGTGGGCAAAGCGAGGAACATTAGAAGACGGCTTTGGAAGAGGCTCGTCACTCTTCGAAGCATTTCCCGGTCTGGCCGCAAGACCGCCACCCTGCTGGCTTGGAAGAGGAGGAAACGCATGTTCAACACGAGAGAAAGTAGGTTTAGCATCATACCAATCGACATCACTGAGTTGCAACTTCCTAGCCCGCTGGCCACTACGGTTATTACCAGACTTGTCAGGTCTAGCATAGGTCAACGCAGCGGCCTTTTCGAGTCCTGCATCGCGATTGTGAATATTGGGGTTTGGGAAGAGGGGGTTATGTGCTGAATCACCATCTTGGTCTTCGCCGTCACGAAGATCGTAGTTGAGAACTAAGTTCTTGATTCGTTGTTGTTCCTCACGCTCGGCAGCTTGTTGGGTTTTCATGGCGACTGCGAAGGTGGAGTCGGAGGGAAGTGCGACTGTTCGAGTCTAGGAGGCATTGTAAGCAAGATGATCTGAGTAATTGAATGAGCTTAGCTTACCTGTTGGCGGTTGCCACGCTTTGTGAGGAGAGAGAATGCCATTGTGCCTGGAGGGGTTGCGCTTCCATTGGTATTCTCGTCATTGAGAGACTCGCCAGCTGCAGGGTTCTTGCGAAGCATGGGTAAAGGCACGTCGAACGTAGCTTTTCGCTCGTGCTTTCGTGATTCTAGAGACTCAGCCATCATCTTTGCATACTCACGCTCAAAGTCCGCCTCATCCTCGGGATCAACTTCTTCCTCCTCACGAGTGACGACGATGTTCTCTTCTTCGAAGTCAGAAGCTGGTGCCGAGGGGGCAGAACCACCATTGAAGTCAACCTTTTCCGAGTCAGTGGCTTGAAACAACAAGTCAGTACGGCCAAAACCTACATCTGCGTCTTCCTCTTCTTCAGATTCTTCATCGACGTCCGCTTCTGGGAGGCCTGTATCGGCTTCATTGTCATCAAGTCCATCATCTGAAGACTCTTCGCTGTCCTGGTCTTCGGGCACAACTGCTTTCTCGATGCCGGAGGTCTTCGCATCTTGAGCCATGGCAAGCTGGAAAGCTTTACTAGCCTCTTCAATGTTTGATGCAAGCTTCCATTGAGGTCTGGTCAGAGCGAAGACATCTTGCACGATGAACTCAATATCCATGGGAAGCGGATCCTTGGTGTAGATGTAGTACTAATCGAGTCAGCTTGATATTCTCAAAATTTGAAGTGTTATGCACACCTGAAAGAAGGACAGAAAGTAGTCTAACTTTTTGCCAGATGCTCCTCTGTTGAAGAAGATTCCACAAGTTTCAAGGAGAGTTGCCACTAGACGAATGCGGAAGAAGTCATCTGGCATATCGAATAGGTTGATGCGACCTGGAACAGGAGGACCGCCATGACCGAATGTTATGATTCGATACAGAGTATCAAAGATGACAGGGTGATCGACCATCCGATAATTGTAAAGCTCGCCCAAGTATTTGACTTCTGCAAGCCGTCTCTGGTTGAACTTGAAGTCATTTTGTTCGAGTCCAATCACAATGTATTCCAGAACATTGTCGATGACTGTCGTTACAAAGTCTTGATGGTAACGATACAGGGCGCAAGCTAGAATGGCGAGAAGGTGAATGTTGCCATACTTGACTTTACCAGGCTTTGAGAAGATCTTCTCTAATATGACTACGACCTCAGTCTCTTCCCAATGGAGTCTCCGAATCTGCTTTAGGATCTTCGTGTAGTTGCGGTTGTTCATGTCTAAGTAAATAAGCTTGCGGATGAACAAGTCGATTGGAGTTCGTTCCTTCTGCTGAATAGCAGCTCTGACTGGCGGATCCACATAGTAGACGGCATTCTCGATGAGCATGCGCTCTTGTTGGCCAATGTGCTGAACTGACTTCTTGCGCTTGAGAGTCTCGAGGAAGGAAAACATGCGAGGAGATGTGTCCGGATTACGTAGCAAGTATCGGCCGCAATTCTCAAGAAGATTGCAAATGATCTCAATGTTCATTCTTGAAAAGTCGTCCAAACTGACTTTCAAGCAATGAAAAATGACATGCTCAGGAACCACGCCAAACTTGGTCAATTCAGCAAGGTAACGAATGTTACCAAGGCGGGCTTGCCCAAGAAACTCCTTCTCCTTTCTTCGTTGAAGACTTCGGAACTCTTGATCAAGGTGATCGACCAGCCCTTTTGTGATGTCTGGCATGTACTTGCCTAAAGTCGCCACAAGGCGAGAGTACGATGGTAACAAGTCGCTACGGCCTTTGGGAATTTCCTGAACTGCCTTCACAAGACGGTTTCTGGAGGCCTTCGAGTTGACAAAGCAGAAGTCAATGGCAGCTTGATCGATTAAGTCCTTACTGATGAGGTCCGGTAGACGCGCGAGAAGTGCATCCACCTGGGCACCAATGGTCTTGTTCGCAATGGCGGTTGATTGATCCTCCTCCTTAGTGCTAGTTGTAGCGTTCTCTGCGGCGGCAGCATCTGTTTGATCAACCTTCTTGCCAACTTGCTCGTCCATGTCGGGCTTCTTTTTTTTGCCGTCCTCGAGAAGCATCCCAGGTACTTTGCCCTTCAAATCGACCAAATTCTCATAGAATCGCCTCTCATCTTCGTCTTCCCAGATTCCTGCTCCGTCACCCTCACCCCGCAGATACTCACCAGTTTTCACAAGACCAATGCCACCATTACCAGAAGCTGAACTATCTTCGGAGTCTTTCAGGTCAGGCATTTCTGCGCCGATGGAATCTGCAAGAACTTGTGTGTTTGCCACCAATCGCTCCTGAGCCTTAACTGCCTTCTCATAACTTGCTTGCCGGTCTTCGAAAACCTGACCAGATTTGACATAAGCTTCAGCATCCTTGCGGGCTTGCTTGCTGATGGCTTTCTGGTCTCGGACAACATGACCTTTCAAATCTTCAAAGTATCGCTTGAGAATGTTTCGGAACCGCTCCTGGAGTTCGGGGGAAGCTAGAGGAGGGTCCTCAGTGCCATTCCCAGCTGGGCCTAATTCTTCAGCGGAATCCTCGTCGCCGTCTGTGGTATCGTTCGCAGACTTGGTTGCACCATCCTCTTCGACAGTCTTCCGGCCTTCCGACCCTGCTTCCTTGACTCCCAAAATATCCCAACCAAAGGCCTTGACGAAAATAACGAGCAGTGGCAAATTGACATGCTCCCTGTCATGACCCAGGAGATCCTTCAAGACCTCAAGTGGAAATGGCTCGGCTCCACCGCCCTTGCTTGCTGAACCAGTCTTCGATTTAACCTCGGGAGCCTTTCCAGAACTTGTCGAAAGGGACTCCTTTCCCCGGGATGCATCGTCGGGTCGGCTGACATCGTCCAGTGTCCTCAGAACCCCCACGAGCCATAGTTCCGTAACAACCCTCAGAAGGACCCGCTGGCGTGTAATGCGCTCTTTTTCCTCTTTCTCCCTAGCTTCTGCAGCAAGTGTCTTGAGTATAGACTTCTCTGGTGTAGCTAATCCCTTGCCTACAAGCCATCCGAGGAATTCTGTGAACTCTGTAGGTCCGAATCGCTGGTGCAACGAGCTCACTATTTCAACTCCAGCCTCAATTTCTCCGGGAGATTTCAACTTGCATAATCCTTCGTAACAGGCAGATACGACCTCGGAAAGATATTTGTGCAGGCTGAGGGTTCGAATCTCTTGTAGGAAGGTGCTGAGCGTCGCCGCAGAGACAGCAGTTCGGAGTCGTTTAATGAACGCAGTGTTCTTCTTGAGTGACGAGTCCAAAGACTTGCTCACTTCGTAGACTCCTGCGCAGAGGTCAGAATGTTGTCTTCCCCCACTTGTCCCCAGATCACTAACCTTTCTCTCCATCCCAAGCACGGCTATTCAATTCGCGCAATTCGCCTGCATTTCTCAAATATCAGTATAGTTCCTTGTGAACTTAACCCCCGCATGTACTCACGCTTCCTCTTGCGATCCATGGGCCTCAGTCTGAGCCTGCCTGGACCAGTGCTTGTATCTTAAGTAGGTTTGTGCGCCGTGCCCTTGTGCCCCCCACATTCATTCGCGACTTCTAAGGGAACATGAAGGACCAGTGAAAGTAGGACGTCGCAGAAGCAGTGGAATGCATCTGAATTGGCCGTTACGAGATGAAGGAGTCTGCTCGATTGTGTGCGAGTTGCCGGCAATTTTGTGGACTTTGCGATACGCTCCAAAGTTTGGCCCTGAAGTTCGAGAGCTTCTTTGGTGTCGATACATCAAGCTCGTGCCGCGCTAGTCTAACGCGACCCATGACTAACATTGGAGGAAGTCACCTTCAAAGTCATGAAATATTTCCACGACATGTTGTTCTGAATCATATTATTTCTACCTGGTACATTCACAAATCTAATTGTGGGACAAAAAGCTCTCTTTTGCAACCTTTTCCCACCACTCGAAATTGAGGGGCCCAGCCCCTCATTTGCCAAAGGGACCAAAGAACAAACATCCATCAATGATTTTTTGAGCACTTCAAAGAGCCTGCTTCGAATAGCGATTCGAAATATGGATCTGCTAGGAAAATATGATAAAGGGTATTCCACTACACGATGTCAAGTTAACTCAGCAGATCGATACTAGAATCCGTGGCCCTTGGAGCTTAGGTTCCAACACCACTGGGCTGATCATCATCGAATCGTCTGGCCATGAGCTTCTGGACATAACAAGACCACCAATTTCCCTGATGAAATAGGAAGCTCCATGAACACAGTATTCCCAGAGACCTCTCAAACCTGATACCTTATATGGAGATTGAGGCATATGTCGGACCAGGTCTTTCAGCAGGTATGGGTTTGGTATTGGAGGCTCGGACAAGGGATTCGAAATTCTGCGGACCTACAAGTCGTATCAAGGTTGTTCTTATCCAATATTTCGTTGGCACTTTCCTCCGAAGTCCTCTATCCTCCGAACAGGTCACGGCAAAGCGAGTTGGGGGATTTCGTCCGAGCCTTGCTACAAGGCCAACCATTTCATCTTAACCGCCTATTTTCTTGTCTATCACCCTCTGAAATGTAGATCTGGCCGTCATTTCGAACATTTTGCCTTAGAATTCTTCAATTTTGAACGAAGGCGTCAAATTAGGGTTTCCGGTGGCACTGGTGTCCAGATGGGGTTCAATACGAGCGGTCGACACGACATAATACCAGATTTATCGGTTCGACGCTTCCCGGCACTGTGTACCATAGCTATGAGAGTCGTCCTACCGTGGAATCTCCGAGAAAAGAAGGGTCAATAGCAAGGCCAGGACGAGAAGATACATTGGGGTTGTCAGCATAGATTCTTCTAATGACGAACTCAACTTTTGGCTTTGGAAGACTGAACAACGTGTAGATCCCATTTCGATGGCTGGTGGCCCCGCTGTACAGTCTCACCAACTTCATTCTCACGGACTCGCGCCCAAATCTTGATCCCGAACAATGGCAGCATCGAGCTCATATCTTCGTCCTTTGGCATCAGGGCTCGTTGTATCTCGTACCGAATATGCAGTCCTTCTTCCCCACACCCTGGGTGATTGGCTTGATGAGCTCCCGGTAGTTGCTGCTGTCGTACTGTACCAATGACCAGTTTTTCTCCAGCAGCATGGCGGTGGAATGCCACCGACAAACCATCATCTCTTACTAGACCGGACCAAAACTGTAGCACTGAGACTTGTAACAGAGTATGCAAGGAACACGCCATTATTGCAGATACAAGAAGAGAGGCGCAGATGCTTTGCTGAAAAGGTTATAAGCAACAGATCTGAATTCTCAATGCAGATCATGACATTGAGAAGCCGAAGGTAGATTAAACCATCGCTAAATGTACTAACTCTCCTCAGATGTCAACTGCGCTAGTCCGCTCTTGACATTAACTCGAATGGAATTGTTTCCAAAGAAGAGGCTTGCGGTGGAAATTAGCTCGTGTCCTTCTCAAAACGACATCGCACAGCTAGGAAAACCCCCAATGGCCAACGCAATGTGCAATGCCGAGCAAGCCTTGACAGGTGGAATTTGTCTCCGAAGGGAGTGGAAGGAAGGGTACTCAAGCCGTTACTGCTAGCGTTACCTGCATTTCGAGATTTCTGAAGCATCTCCGGACCCTTGTACCGAGTGCATCTCGACATTTGTCCAGGTCCAGTGACAAATGATGAGTACAGACCTGGTCAAATACAAGGGCAGGGGATAGTGAACCGCGGGGTCAGTAGCGCCCTACGTGAGCTGCCCCTCGGGTATCTGTCCGTGCTCGAGTCGTCGATGGCCGCATCGCATCATAGATATTTCCTTGGAGTCGTGAGAAAGAAGATTGATGGAGAGTTATGATTTCTTCTTATGTTTGGTCACAGATAAGGCTGGCGTCTGGCGTAATTCTGATTTGACAGCGGAGAAGTATCAAAGTTCTTGACGGGAACTAGGACAATGAGCCAATCAGCGGCGACATCAAAGTGGTTCTTGCTGATAAGGAAACGGCGCCTGGGTGAGCTTCAGCCCAGCGGAGCACATACATTTACTTCATCCCCCAGATGATCCCGCGGAAGTGGCTGACCCGATGCGGTCCTGCTGCGCTGACCACCATCTCGCATTCTGGAAGTCCGCAAAATCGGTCCACAGACTGTGACTTCCGCGCAGATAATCGTCACTGCCCACAATACTCTAGCCAAGACCCCGAGGTTTGTACAAAGGAACATTTCTTCCTCCATTGAAGCTGATCAAAACATGACGGCGACCTGCTTGATGTACTACTCTTCTGCTCCGTCCGCTCTCTCCGCACTTCCTTCTTCATCTTGCGTGCTTTGAAGCTATCTCTAAGTGTTACATCTTCGCCTACCTGGTTATTACATGCATTGGGGCACCGGCAAGGCTAATCAGCCCAGATAACCACCCCCTGCACCACTCTATTCACTTTAAGGTTGGACACTCAAGAGGGGCCTCTACCAATCATCAACACCTTCACCTTCCATCATTTTCAACATGACGACCGAGATATCAACAGAGTCGTCTGCCTTCTCAGATACACAGTCAAAGAAACCGCTGAGAGGCGCCTCAACAGTCTCATTTCAATTTCCACCTACTCCCCCCAAATCCGAATTCAACGGTAGCGACATCTCTGATGAATCAGTTCCAAGTTCGAGAAGGACAAGTTCAGCAACAGCACTTCGATACCCACTTCCTCCACCTTCGAATCCTCCCACGGAAATTCTCAAAGAAGATCTCAAAACTCCAGATAATCATGTACCCCGCGATTCTCGATTAATACGTCTCACCGGCATCCACCCTTTCAATGTCGAAGCACCCCTCAGCGCTCTATACGATGAAGGCTTCCTCACTTCCCCCGAGCTATTCTACGTTCGAAATCATGGCGCAGTACCTCAAGTCGAAGATGCGTCGATACCGGACTGGGAGTTCACTATCGAAGGAATGGTCAAGCATCCAATAAAAATGACTCTGAAGCAACTCATTGCAGAGTACGAACAGGTCACTGTTCCTATTACGTTAGTCTGCGCCGGAAATCGACGGAAAGAGCAAAATCAAGTCCGGAAATCGAAAGGGTTCTCATGGGGAGCTGCTGGTGTCTCGACGGCCTTATGGACAGGTGTGCCACTGATGGAGTTGATCAAGCGAGCGATGCCGTTGCGAGGTGCCAAATATGTGTGTATGGAAGGCGCTGATAAGCTGCCAAATGGCTACTACGGGACGTCGGTGAAGTTGAATTGGGCCATGGATCCGAACAGGGGCATTATGGTGGCGCACAAGATGAACGGGGAGATGCTCCGTCCAGATCACGGGAAGCCATTACGAGTTGTAGTACCTGGCCAAATTGGAGGTCGAAGTGTGAAATGGCTCAAGAAGCTTATTGTCACAGCAGTACCGAGCGACAATTGGTATCATATCTATGATAATAGGGTTCTGCCTACAATGATCAGTCCCGAACAGAGCACCAATGAACCGAAATGGTGGATGGATGAACGATATGCCATCTACGACTTGAGTACGAACAGTGCTACCGCATATCCAGCACATGAGGAGCAAGTGTGCCTGGTGAACGGTCCAGAAACGTACAGGGCTCGGGGCTACGCTTATGGAGGAGGTGGAAGGAGGGTCACCAGAGTCGAGGTGACACTTGACAAAGGAAAGTCCTGGGCATTGGCCGATATCAGATACCACGAGGACGACTACAGAGACCAAGCAGACGAGAACGAGATGCTATTCGGTGGCAAGTTGGACATGGCTTGGCGAGAAACATGCTTTGCGTGGTGCTTCTGGGAAATCCATCTGAAAGTGGCCGACTTGAAGCAGTCTGGAGACATCATGGTGAGAGCAATGGACGAGAGTATGAACATTCAACCACGTGATATGTATTGGAGTGTCCTAGGAATGATGAACAACCCCTGGTATCGAGTCACAATCAACAAAGAAGGTGATTACCTTCGATTTGAGCACCCGACACAACCAGCTCTTATGCCAGGGGGATGGATGGAACGAGTAAGAGCGAAAGGCGGAAACCTCAGCAACGGCTTCTGGGGCGAGAAAATGGGCGGCGAAGGCGAAGAAGAAGGCATCATCGAAGAAAAGGCAGGAGTCAAAATGACCAAAGATGGGCTCAACAAGGAAATCACGATTGACGAGTTACGAAAACATGATACAGTCGAACGTCCGTGGTTTGTATTGAACGGCGAAGTGTATGACGGGACAGCTTTCCTAGAAGGGCACCCTGGAGGAGCAACCAGCATCATTGGAGCTGCCGGCCAAGACGCCACTGAGGAATTTATGGCTATACGTTTGTCTCCCTTCCCCCTTTTAACCTAAACCTCACTAAACCCCCTCCTCCAGACTCGGAAACAGCAAAGGGAATGATGCAAGACTACCACATCGGCTCCCTCGACGAAGCCTCCCGCCGAGTACTTCAAGACGGAAGTGAAATCCCCTCCGAAGCAACCGAGCCACGTCCCACATTCTTGCAAAACAAAACCTGGACAAAAGCCATCCTCTCCTCCAGAAAGTCCATCTCAACCGACACCCGCATCTTCACCTTCACACTCGAACACCCCTCCCAAACCATCGGTCTCCCCATCGGTAAACACCTCATGATGCGACTCCGTGATCCCGTTACACGAGAAGCTATCATCCGTTCCTACACCCCCATCTCGAACGGACGCGCCAAAGGCACACTCGAAATCCTCATCAAAATATATTTCGAGACTAAGGAAACACCTGGTGGTAAGATGACGAAAGCACTGGATCAGATACCTATTGGTCATTTCGTCGATTTCAAAGGCCCAACTGGACATTTCGAATACCTCTCCAAAGGTCTCTGCACCATTGGTGGGAAAGAAAGGAAAGTAAAACGCTTCATCATGATCTGTGGCGGTAGCGGCATAACACCCATATTCCAAGTCCTCCGCGCCGTTCTCTCCGACAAAGGCGACCCAACCCGCTGTCTAGTCCTAGACGGAAACAGGCACGAAGAAGATATTCTCTGTAAGGAGGATATGGATATCCTAATCCAAGGAAACGAGGAGAAATGTAGATTGTTGTATTTATTGAGTCAGCCGGGAAAGGAATGGGAGGGTTTGAAGGGGAGAATAAATAGAGAGTTGTTGGAGGAGGAGGTTGGGAGGTGTGGGAGTAGGGATGGGGAAGAGTTGGTGTTGATTTGTGGGCCGGAGGCGTTGGAGAAGAGTGTTCATGGGTTTTTGAACGAGATGGGGTGGAAGGATGAGGATTTGTTGTTCTTCTAGGTGGAAGCGAGCGAGCTTGCGAGCGTTCGAGCACGTGTGTGACAGCATGAGTTCACGCGTGAGAGTATCGGGGCAGGCGAGGAGCTTCATTGCATATATTATGTTTGGATGATGATATCTGGGCAGGTTTTGATGCCGAAGACCCTGCATGTATGCGTTGCCTTGAATAGAGTTTATATTATTGGCATTGCATACATAGCCTATGTCGAATATGACATTATGGAATCTACTATTCCTCACTCTCGGTTTTGCACAAGGTGATGATGATCATGACGTGAGAAAGTTAGTTCTTAGGTTGAAATTATGATAAGATTGAAAGTAGAAAAGTACGAAATGGACTGGATGGACATTGTGTTCTTGAGGTTGTATTGTACCCGATATGGAGGGACAATTTAGGCATATGAGTACGTCAATGTAAGTCGTACATTGAGCTAATATGCCAATGTGCCTACTCATGTTAAAATTTTTGGCGAGGAAGCAGTTGGCAAGCTCAACTCCCACTTTCAGTAGGGATGGTCAAAGTGCATTGCACATGTAATGGACACAACTTAGCAACGGAAGACGCAAAGCCTGGTTTCATTTCCCCCATCACTATCTACCAAACCCAAACCACCCCTTCTTTTGCTGACCTGCCGTTTGGTCAGCACCCTTCTCAGCAACGGCAGCTCCAACTCCCTTAACCCCATTCTCAACCTTCTCCTCGACCTCCCTACCCGGATACTCAATATAGTTCCATGCCGCATCAAAGAACAAAGGCTTGACTGAAATCGGCTCCACCTTCGGCGGATACGAAACCAAATTCTCAAGATCAATGTTCTTAGCTGGATATTCATTCAATCTTTCAATCAAGGGTTGGCGGTTGATAGAATCGCTATGTTGGTTGGATGTGGAGTTGAGGTTGGAGAGTTCGACGAGGGCGCGGTAGCGCTGGACTTCGCCATCGAGGAGAGATTTGAGATGTGAGACTTCGGATGGTGAGATGGTGATGTTTGGTGAAGAAGAGGAGGATGTGTCCATTGAGGATGAGAGGTGTTGGTGAGCCGCTGTGCTTTTTTCTGAGGCTCGGGCGAGGATCGCGAGGGCGTTTTGGGGGTTCGATAGGAGGGCGTGGGAACGTGCTATTGTCAGGCACCTGAGCATATGTTAGTATCTGCAAGATTATAATGGAGACTAATCGACTTACTTGAGGGCGGAGAAGTACTGATGTTTCGCTTCCAGCTCTTCTAGAAAATCCGAGTCGGCAGCAACGCCAGGAAGTTCCTTGATTGAGTCAAGACTTTGAAGTATTGCATTATACAAAACCGCCTTCTCGCGGAAATGGGTGAGCTTTCGGCCAGTACCTTCTTCCTTGGCCGGCTTCTGATTCTTCTTCTTGCTCTGCTGAACGATGGGACTATCTGGTGCAGTTCCATCACGCTCTCCTACTAAAACCCTGTTTCGTCCTATTCGCCAGCTGACCATCTCGTAACTAACGGCCGTCCTCGTGATCTGCAGACTTTGCATTCGTCTATCACCTTGCCCAACGCCTTCTCCCACCAACTCATCAATCGCGTGCTTCGTAGCATCCACAGCATCTTGGCTTGCAATGAGAATGTCGTCGTACGCGGATGCTCTCTCCTTGGCCTGTACCGCAGTCATAGACGACAAGGTCTCGGACAGTTTTTTTGCTGCTGCCTTTACTGATGCCAAAGCTCCTGCGATTGCAGCATCCTCAATATCCACTGTGCGTGCTCTCCAAGTAACTGTCTTCGGGGCGTCTCCGTATTCTGCAGCTTCAGCCCTCGCTCTTGTCGGTTGTTCATTCAGCACATCAGGGTCCAATTTCTCCACTTCAGCCACCAACTTAGTCTCTGTTCTTGGGAAGTATTTCCTGGCGATGGTGGGTATGGCGACAGTTCGCGGCAATCTCATCTGATATGCTCCATAACGTATGCTTGGGTCGACGGGATCCGACAGCAAGTCCTTAAACATTTCGCTCTTTGTAGCCGTAGCCAGCGCACTGTATATGACCCTCGCCTCGGAATAACTCTTCACACAATCCTCCCAATTTTGCTTCTCAAACTCCATGGCTCCAGCAAGTGAAGCTGCATAGGCACGTGCTTCCAACACATCTTCGCCGCTTGCTTTGGTCTGGCTATCGGTGAGAAGTTCGAAGAGGTTCTTGGCGTATGCATGAGCCTTGTGTAATCGTGAGATTATATGCGATCGAGTCGAGCCAGTGATTCCTTTCTTCTCCGCAGAATGTATTTCTCTCATCGACATAGCATTTGCCCAGGCACGTTCGGACGTGAGCAGTAATAGATGACCGAATCTGCCGCCAAGTTAGTACATTCCAATAATTCGCAGAGCTCTCCAACTCACTCATGACTGCGCCCAATATCCTCTGCTGTCACTGGGGCCTTATTTGTATATTTGGCGGGGGGCTTCTTGGTCGCAACTCCTAGCTTTCTCCTCAGGTTGTGGATACGATTCGCAAGCTGTGTCCGATAGCTGCTGTAGTCGCCATACAGCTTCGCCTTGTCTCTGCCAGAGACGACGAACTTGGTGACTTCCATTGTTCAATCGTGTGCAACTCTTGATCCTTCGAGCAATTGTGTGTGGTGGGGTCAATTTGCTCGATTATGTAAGTCCCAGGAAAGTGGCACAGTGCCGACAAAATCGGCCCATGTGTAGCTCCCGGAGAATACGCTAAGAAAATAATACTGTCGTTCACGACTCAATGAGCTTTTGCCTCCTATTCAACCTGCATACTTGTACCTGTTTTGCGGTCGAAAGACTCAGTTCATTTCAGTCTTTAAGAGGTCAAGATAGCAATTGTAATTTTATATGAGCCTCACGAAGCATGTTTTATGGTATTACGCGACTCCTTTTTTGTCAGTTATTCTTTATTGACTTCAGTCACTGACATTCTTTTTTGCTAGATACGAATTTTCTGTCCAATAACACGAAGTAATCCATGAGAAACTCCTCAATACTTGTCGAAAATACCGTTGGATGTCATTGGGGAGCATAGGGTATGCTGGAGCGCACGGCAGGATGTCTAGAATCAGGCAGTCTGTGGCGCCTGTTGCCAGCATCCCGGAAGTCTTTGAAGAGCTGCCGCACGCTCTATTCTGGTTTCTGGACACATGGCGGAGGTGACATTGAGCTTTCTCCATTTTGGGCTGCTCTGGTTCAAGCACCAACTCCTGAGCAACCTGACGAGTCATCTGCTGCTAAGAATATGTCAGGGCATACGGGGATACTGTTGGATTTCCTGTATCCTGCTGGAACATTGAACTTTTTACGGCAGTACTCAATCTGGGGGGTTGACCGACAAGATGGACGATGGAGGCATGGAGTTTCAAGAATCGGTCAACGCCAGTATACCTCTTCCGCGAAGGACAGCACATCGAAGTCAGACGCAGCTACGGGGGCGGAAGCTAAGACGAAGGAGGGGCACGTCTTGGAGCAAAACAGCAATATCGATTTGCTATATCGGAAGATGAACCTGACAACGAGCTACGATTTCGCAGAGGCATGGCGTCAATACGAGCTTCTGCCGCTCGATGATCAGTACCGTTTACGGCCACAATTGATACTATATTTCTCGTCATCAGATAGGTCGGTTGACGCCGAAAGAGTGACAGAACTCTTCGAGATCTTGGGAGAGGAGCAGAAAACAAGTTATGTGTATCGAAGTGTTGTTAGAGCTTTCCTGAAGCTACGCAACTTAGTAGATGCAATGCGATTGCATAGATTGGCTCTCGAAAGGCTTGCGGTACCTGCAGGCGCCGAGGAAGTTCTTGCTCATCTCATGGAAAATGCGTCGTGGGTATGCGCTCTGTCTCTTTGGGAGGAAGCCAGCAATCTTAGTCTGCGCAGTGACTGGAATATTTTTGAGGTGGTCGATCGGCATCCCAATCTTACTAGCCAAGCATTCGAATTGGCTGGAGAGGTTGATCGTAGGATCAAGACCGAGTCCAGTCTCTCCGAGACAACATCAAGACTTCAGAAATTTGCCGCTGAAGTAATTCGGCGGGCATTGTTGGCTACCACGAACTTTAGCCCTTCCAGATTCAGTTCTCTTCTACAGACTCTTCACAAATGGAAGCTTGATGCGCCGTCCGTATACGAGCAAGCAGTAGAGACGCTCTTGGGTTTGAAGCAGACGAGACTGGCCCTTAAGTGTTACCGGAATGCTCGTCAGGGTAACGTCAAGTTCACAAGAGAAACACTCCATATCATTTTGAGAGTTTGCTGCGAGCATCACAGTGTACTTGGCATGAAACAGGTCCTCGACGACTTTTTTCGCTTCTATGAAAGGCCGAGTGGGCTTGCCTATAGACTGTGCATGCAGGAATTCGCTGCAAAGGGCGACACTCGCACAGTGCATGCCCTATGGCAACAGTACATTAGCCGCTTCACGTCCGACAGGCCGGAACTCGTTATGACTGGGGCAGATTTTGCTCCGATTCTCAATCTACATGCAACCAGAGGCGAATTGCAGGAAGTTCTCAAATGGTTCGGCAAGATGCAAACTGTTTACGGTGTGCGTCCCGTAACTCTTTGCTGGAACATCCTCTTGAACGCCTATGGCAAAGTTCACGACTACGAAGGTGCATACAACTGTTTCGAAAAACTTCTCAACGATAGGACCTGTCAACCAACCCATTACACCATCGGCACTATGATGGGAATCTGCACACAACAAGGCGACATTGATCGCACAATTGAACTGTATGCGCTTGCCGAAAATCTAGGCATCGAGAAAAGCGTGGCCATGCTCGATTTACTAGTCTTGGCCCACATTCAAGACGACGATCTTGAGCATGCAGAGAAAATCTGCGTTGAGGCACTCACTATGTGTTTCACGGGACCAAAGCCGAAGACGCGCATGTGGAATTATCTTCTTGTTGCACACGCCCAGCGCCGGGACCTGAATACTGTGAATCGTGTTCTACAACGCATGTCTGAGGCTGGCATTGATTACGACGGATACACATACTCCGCCCTGATGCAGGCTCTGTGCATGGTAAATCAACCAGACCGTGCCTACCAAATTCTTAAGGACGTCATGCCCGATGCTGGAGTTAAGGCCACTAATTTTCACTATGCTGTTGTAATGGGCGGCTACATCGGTAATGGCGAAACCAAGAAAGCGTTTAACGTGCAGAATCGCATGTTTTCAAGAGGTCTGAGAGGCTCTGCAAGCACAAGACTGATTGCAATCAAAGCCAGGCTCGCCGAAGATGAGAAACTCCTGCAGAATGGTACGCCAGGGGAAGTGATGCAAGGAGCTATGCAAATGTTTCAAGAAGTCATGAAGTCGATGGATGCTGAGGATATAGTGGCCAGCCCAAAGAAAGGCGCTGCCCGGTATTCTATGGACGTCGCCTTTCCGACGATGTTCTACAGCTACGTAATGCATATCCTGGCCTCGAACTCTGATACGGAGTCAGTCGAGCAGCTTTATGCCGAGTTCATGAGCATTCTCCCTGACTCTCGACAAGAACATTCTCCGCTCTCGATCATGGCATCTTTAATGTTTGCTAAGCTTCGAGCTGATGACCATAAGGCTGTCGAGTCATGCTGGCGACTCTCTCTGGAACAAGCAAAGGAGCGAGGAGGGCCACTCCCTCCTATATCGATGGGGACTTCTTCTGACGACATCAATCTTCCGCTCTCGCCACATAAGATTGTGCCAGTCCATCAGCTCGACCTGTGCAAGCACCTCTATCTGTATTTGGAGTCTCTGTCTCTCCAGAACAAGGTTGAAGACATGATCAAAACGGTGGACGGTGTCCTTGCAGATGGGTTCGCTCTCGACAACCGGACTTGGAATCAATACATCCAACTCCTCGCGCAGAAGTACAAATACAAGTTGGCATTTAAATTTTGCGAGGAGCGTTTGATGAACAATTGGACCGGCTGGCAACAAATACGATGGAAGCTTCCTGGACGAAATCGCTTGCCGTACGACCTTCGAAATATCCGAAAACAAAGTAGGCATCTACGACCTCTACACATCTCTCTACTCTACCTAGCACGATCCATGCTTGACCTCCAATCTATGAGTGCGGAGTCTAGGTCAAACGAATTAATTCTAGAGGATATACGCAATAGCTACCCAAAGACTATGAAGGCGATTGAGACGATGCCACGAACTGATGATGCGCTAGAGCGTCATATACTTAGAGAATGGTGATAGCGTTTTGTATTGTGGTTACTGTACGCATATTGTATTCATAGATCATATAATTGTACAGTACGCATATTGTACAAATGGAATCCTCTTCAATTGATTTCAATATAAGTAGAGCATTACTGTCATTTGTGTCGGGGGGAAATTATGCTACAAGACACCCGATGGCTTACGTATCTGAGATACAACATACCCCTTCAAATGTTCCTTCATCTGACCGGCAACCTGAACGGGAAAGTGCAGAAGTTCGTCAAATTAAGAGACAGATCTTTCAGATCAATATATAATACTTCCGCCCTTCAAACAGCGAGGCCCTCAGCCGTTCCCAATTTACTTGGCTTGTTGAGACAACCGGAATCTCATCACATCTGTCAGATATCAAAACCAAATCGTTCGCAACAAGGTCCACCTAGTAAACGACCTGGAGAGCAGCTCCAGTTGAGCGCACTGAAATCTTAACGCTCGCAGGTACGATCACGCAACCGTCTTGAAAAGCTCAATCTTGCATAGAATAAATCTGCACGCACTTGATTTTCGGTATCTCCAATGAAGCATAGGCATAATAGCCCGGCTAATCTTAGTCATTTTCGATCTCTTCAATAGCTCAGCCTTCATCTTGAGTAGATATCAGATACGCATTTCATATCAGCATTATATTAAATGACTCACACCAATTTTTGGACCTGATGTATGCGAGCATCCTCGACCTTGCGCGCTCAATTTCACGCCCTTTTTCCTTACAAGCCAATCTCCACTAGGAATAACTCTCCCGCATACGACCTTGGCTCTTGGGCATCTCTTTGGATATCTCCGGCAATGTCCTCCATGGATCTTGGCTTGGAACTTCGAACTTGCAGATTAATGGTGGATCACCTCTCAGTGGTGTATCCACGATGATGAGAAGCTCCCGAGTGTTGAATAGTCTGGCCAAGGCTGCAGAGCCTCCGTTAGGTAGGAAATTGCTATGTAGATTTGAAGGGATCGCTGTATCTCTCCAGTTCTTATTGTGTATGGCAAGACGTTTGAGACGCAAACGATGTTAGCATCCAACATTAAGCTCACAACCTTCGAATGCTAACTGACGGCAAGGGCTATAAAAGAACCAGGCTTTGTCACATGAATCGTGGTCAGATCGTGTCCAAATGGTATCGAGGTCTATGTTTTAAGTATTGTGGCCGATTGTTCTCCAGAATCGTGTGGTAATCCAGTCCCATTCCTCGGCCTATCTCATGAGCTTCTTTGCAGACCTCCATTATGCTATTTAATTTACTCTAGATCAACATATCCCTTTTCACTGTATATGTATAAGGTGTCCAGAAAGCAAATAGCTAAATGCTAAATCGGATCTCTTTTGGTAATCTAGTGAAATAATGGAACGTAGACGGGACCTTGGTAGGAATGCGGTCTAGCGCTTTGGAAGCATTGTCCTGTTCCAATCGTGTAAAACTCGCTCGCAATGAAGTATTCGTATTCCTAGTCGTTTGACTGTCGTTCGGAACTCATCGATAGAGGATAGCAGCGTGTTCAAGAGGTGTGAGGGAACTTGGACGATGTCCGAATCAGATGGGGTTCCAGGCTTGCAGCCACCATAGAGGGTTTGTAGGTAGCCATGGATCGTAGTGCTCAAGAACTCTTGGAATAAATTGTGGGCCTTTTGCGGTTCGAATATGCGACGCGGATACAGCGATATTAGGAAGCGAGGAGCGATGAAGTCGCGGAAAAGGGGGGACGCGCTCAAAGGAGCGCCAGCGTACGTGATCTAGACCATACGTATCAAGAACGCTGAAATAGAGCTATATATTTCTCCCACCTCTTTCAAACTCTTGAAAGGGATAGCGTAACTGCAATGATGATTTGCTAACATGAATTGACTGGATTCCTGCTGTCTACAGCCCTTTACTACATTTCAATCCGTAGCGTCTTGACCAACCAAATTCTCACTTTCTACCAGACATCAATTCGTCAATCACCAATTCATAAACAATACATACAAGAACCTTCGCCCGAGTCTCCCAAGTCAAATCTCCCACTTCGCCCCCTCTCACAAACCCAACCCACCGCCAGCGGGCCTCAACCTCTGACTAGTAATCCCCAACTTCGCACCACTAGTTCCCAGTGCAAACATCGCCGCAGTTCCAGCATCTAAGCTATAGTTCAAATGTGACAAGCTCACATCATCCCCACCCTTACAAATATCATCCCCAGAATGACATATCGTCATCACCTTACCCGCATCCACCCCATTTATCGCTGTTCCATTCTTCGGATCACCGAACAGAACGATAGAGGAAATTTTCGACGTGGTGTTAGCGGGGAGGGAGGCGGCGGCGAGATGGACGACTTGAGCGCCTTGCGAATAGCCTGAGAGGAGGAGTTGAGTATTAGGACATGAGGCGAGGGTTTTGTTTACAAGCTTGGCCCTGGATAGCGTAAGTTGATTTTTGGAGAAGAGGGGGAGGAAATAGTAGGAGGACGTAAAACTTACATTACGTTCGCACCAAGCTGCGAGCCACCTGCTAGGAAACCTGTGATATCGGCAGGATAGTCGACGCCTTGTATTGCCAATGCTCCTGTTCCGTTCATGTAGTCTGCTATGGCAGCGAAGAAGGGAGGTCCTGTCAGGATCCCAACATTGCCTGTCGGGAAGTCAGTCATAGCTCGAGTCCAATGTCTCTTGTATTCGAAGGCAGAAGCTGCAACAGCGCGCAACGGTAAGATGAAGGCAAGAATTACCAGGTTCTAACGTCCCTCTGGCGAATATTACCGACATTGCTGGACACGCAGTAGTATTCTTCACCAGAGAATTCTGGAATATGACCTGTTTCCGCGAGAGCTTCGAGTCAATATACCACTCTGAGATGACAGGGCGAATGTCCCGGGCAACATACAGTTCCATGGTCACCAAGGAAAGCTCCTAGGACCGAACTATTATTAAAGAACGACGACAAACACAATTTATCATCCTCCCTGCACGAAAAGATCCCAGCTGCTACAAATCCTGAAAAGGAAGATATTAAATAAAATATGAAGAAGAGCTTCATGGCGTACGTGCCAGAGTTCCAGCCTCTGCTGATCTCTGCTACTCTGCCTGCTTCGACGGAAACAAGAACCTTAAGGCGAAGGGACTCAAGGGTGCACACTCATGACAAAAGTCAAGAAACATCAAATCATCGAGGGTCGCTCGATAATAAGTGAGACAGAGCATAAAACAAACATCCACAGCCACAAAACAACGAAAGCAGAAGGACAGCACTGGCTGAAGGTCGACTTGCAAAATAAAAGTCAGATGTCTCGAATTTTTATCTCATTTTCGATGAACCTATCGCGTTGCAGATGGTTGTTTGGGACGCAGATTGGGAGACTGTTTGTGATTGAAGGGAGCCGAAGGTGTGGCGAGTATGGTTTCAGTTGAAGAGATGTGCAAGGATGTCGCTTTGCCTTTGACGATATGCCTTTGACGATAGTTAATGCCTTTGACGATAGTTAAAGGTATCCCGCTAGGGGAAAAAAAGACCACGTAGAGTTTACGTAATAACACGTGAAATTAAAGTCACGTTTCTGCGCCAAGGTTTTGCCAAGAAACGCCAAGATGTGTCGCTTTTGGCACTTAGCGCTCCCGTAGTTTAAAGCTCACTATAAAGCTCCCCGTAGAGCAGCTCTAGCTCCACGTAGGGGTTGTAAAGGGGGAACGCCCCTACTCGCGCCGGCGGAGCCGGTGCGAATGCGAATAAAAACTCATTTATAAATTCAAATCGTCAAAGGCAGGGCACGGCGCGAGGTACGAGGGACGTCCCACTATTTCGTCTTGAAACAGGCTGTTCGAACATCGAATCATCACGGGATCTCACTGATTGATACCCCACAAATAGTGTCACACAGCTGAAAGAACGGAAGAAATATTGAGATGTGGTTGGTTTGACTAGATATAAAATCAGTCATATGAATGATCAAAATGCGCCGGCGGGCCTGTCCCAAATGCCGTCTGGACAAATATCCAATGTAGCTCCTGAATATTCGAAAAAAGATACCGTGCTCCCTTGCTCCATTCCGGGTATCCAAACCCAAATTTACTCCGGTAATGAACTCAAATGCCATCTGATTGATCTTGTGGGCTCGGCATCCCAACTCCGAGATCTCTAAGTTTCTTCGCCAACAGGCCCTCTGCTAGCTGCCTGCCATCTGGAGAGCTGGCAAATGCATTGCCACCATAGCCTGGATCTCCTTTGTTGAGCTTGTCATAAGCAACAATACCGGTGCTATTGCTGTCCCAAGACATCGACGATCCCGAGTCCTGGGACTGATGCATATTGCCGTTCTTTTCGGATGCCAATGACGGCTCCTGAACAGACGTACTTTGGCCACCCTCCTCATCGCTTCGAACAGGCTTGCGGTAAAGGCTGAATGGAATTGGTTGGACAAGCGTATTTGTGTTGAAGTCACGGACATGAGTCGAGGACGAGCTACCTCCGAACCCCCTCTCCAAAGCTTGCGTGATGCCATCCGTAGAGCCGAGGTTCCGGGCTGATGGACCAAGAGTAAACCCAGAGCTGCGTCTTCTGAATGCCTTTTCAGCAGCTAAACTGGCGCCTGCACCGGTACTGAGAGCAAGGCCGAGACTAGAGTCTCGGCCTGGTTTATATACACTGAATCGTGGTTCTGGTAACGAAATTTCGTTGCGCAACTTTTCTTTTCCGTCCGGGACGCGGTTTGCAAAGACAACTCTAATGCTTTTGTAAAGATAGAAACGACCGCGAGAAGGAGAGCATATGTGCAAATGTACAAGATATCGTAACGTGGGTCGGTCCAATGGACTTGACGTGGGTATTTGCTGTGTTGAGGATAACGCTGAATCGATAATAGGACCCGTTGAATAACTTCGTTGCCGAATAAATGTCTTCGTGCCTGGTTCCATTCCAGTAAGATCGTAAGGCACAAGAAACAGCTTGACAGCCGTTTTATTCGGATTTTTGATAATAATTTGTACTTGACCCTTCTCTGGAATTCTATAGCTGCCACCTGGTGGTGCTCTGGGCGATGTCGACCGCCGCTTTTGCTTCTCAGCTCTGCGGATTTCTCTCTCTGAAGGTTGTGTGGTGCTTGGACCATCAACCATGTCAAGATCTTCAAGCCGGTATCGTCCCAAATTTCCCAGGTTTGCACTCAGGCGTTTTTTCTTGTTGTCTCGTGCCTCATCAGAATTCGGCAGCCCGTTTTCGAGGTCTATTTGGCCAACGTAAGGGCTAGGGCCGTCTTCAGATTTCCCGGTTCGTCCATGTGCTGTGGATTCGTAGCTGTAAAAGACCGCCGGAAATGGTAGCGTCACATGAGCAGGACATCGAAGACTTGCCTTGCACTTACCAAGACCCAAGACACCAATCTGAGCCACGAAGTCCAAAGGCTTCGACGGTGTGGTTGACATACGTCCCCGTAGGATGCTCTCCTCATAAGAGCCGACCATTGACGCATGGTGAAGTGGAGAGCTATCTGATTGCCAAGACGGCCTCCTCGAGTCTAAAAATGCCGGTGTCTGTGGCGAGGACGTCGGCAGTGGCATTGGATTTGAGGTGAGTGACCTCCTTGGCTGGTGAGCCTGATAAGGATAAGTGTTGTCTCGTCGTAGGTGTGGTAGAGGTCTGTTAAACGGTGAAGCTGGTAGGCCCGATGATGTCGAATGAATTGAATGAGAGGAGTTGAGTGTGTGCCGTCTCGGATTCCTGGGATAACCTGATGTAATCTCAATTGGGTCCACTTGTGAGGACAAGTCTAGCTCTTCGTTGCTCTCCGACTGCACCAGCGGACTTGTGGGAGGTTTCAAGACAAAGCTTGATGAGTAGGATGAGGACAATGAGGGTGCACGAGAGCGAGCCCTGTTGATCGAGTCAAGTCCGTCTACAGGAGGAAAACGTGAATCAGGCTGGTATGGAGTGAAGTGTCGTGGCGGCGAAGTGGAAGTCCAAGGAGTCTGCCCATGTCTGTATAGATTCGAATTCGATGGTAGCAGATCCCCTCCAGATGTGGTCTCTCGTGTTTCCGTGAAATCCCCGCTGTGCAAAGCTGATCGTGGTCTCTCAATCTGTAGGCCAGCCTGATATCTGTCTTCATCGGTCCCGGGAGACTTCGTATTCTCTGATATCTCGGCAGCCGGTAGTAATGGCGAGGAATGTGAGCCATTGGAGGACTTTCGAGGAGTCTGATTATAATCGTGGAGTAGTGACTCCAACTACCTTTAGTTAGTATAGGAACAAAGAATACTTTCGCTTTCTACTTGTTGACTCACATTTCGGTTTGGCAGCCATGTTGGACTTTCTCCACGCTTCAGTAACTCGATGAAAGCTCCTCGATCAGATGTTCCATGTCCGGATGTTCTGGGTCTCGATTCCACGTCCCTCGATGGCATGTTTGATTCCTCCTCGAGACTCGCCACAAGAGGCCCCTCGCACAAGTCCGTTCTGATGCTATCCTCCGAGAGCTTTCTGGCCAGGGATTTCTCGATCACTGGCGAGGTCGAAAGTCGTGTGGCTGGTTTCGAGGGCGGTGAATCGTGACCACCGCCCAAGTCGTCTTGGAAGATTGGCATTTTGGAGCTTTGGAAAACGCTCCCTTCTTCGTCATCTAGTCATGGTGGAAAGATTGAATTCTTATGCAGAAAGTTGGAGGAGAAATAGAGAAGTTGGAAAAGAGGGGAGCACGCAAGAGCTGGCTCGTGCAGATGCAAGACTCACTCCAAAGCTCTACTCAGTACAGTGAAGTGATTGGTTTCACTTCATGCAGCAGAGCGAAACGTGGAGAAAATCTTTCAGAAAAAAAAAGGTCGTGGCAAGTTCAAGTGAGGGTTGGTGAGGGATTTGCACAGTTTCTGCATCCAAGCAGGTGGTCTGCAGGTGGTGCTGTGAGCATCGTAGCGTCACTCACTGCAGATGTGTAATCGGGGCTTATCCAATGCGACTTCGGCCGCCAGATGCGCTAGACCCCTGCTGAGCACTAGCCTGACGGGTCTTCGCAGGACATTTTTGGCAACTCCATCATCCACTCCACAAAGATATATCGACATTGCGACTCTAGATACAGCAACCGAAGAGCACAATGGCACCCAAACGACCCATAGAAGATGATGGTGCAGACTCCAAGCCAAAGAAGCAGCGCACCGGCTTCAAAATTGGACCCGATAACCTCCCTGATGGAACATACAAGAGAAAAGGTACGATACCCTCCCTCACTTCCACTGGGAACATGTCTAACAACCTTATAGTAACCAAAATCAAGAAAGACCTGATCCATAAAGCAAAACTCAAGAAATCCTACGCAAAACTCAAAGCCCGCGAACCACCCATTGATCGAGCCCTCCCAACCTTGGAGCCCTCACCACAACCCCAACTAGAACCCGCCTCTACAGATCTCCATCCAGAGAGACAAGCCATGCTCGATGCCCCAGAACCCACTCCTCCCCCCCGCCAATCTCTACCCAGACCCTCTCGTCCTTGGAAGGAAAAGAAACCAGCATACTTCGAAAAGGAACAAGCATTCGCTGCGCAGAAGAAAGCAGAAGCAGAAGCCAGGCGACTAGAATTCGAACGAAGAAATCAAGAGAAAAAGGAGAAGATCGAGGAACGAGAGCGATTTAGGAAAGCGATAGCGAAGGCAAGAACAGGAGGAAAGAATGGGCAGAGAAAATTGGGGAAGGAGAGTCAGGTTCTTTTGGAGAGGGTGCAGAGGATGGTGGGGAAGTGAATAGAGTATGCTAAGAGTGATAGGATAACGACTTTACGACTATATCAAGGAAGAGCCTTCGGACAACAAGGCTGGAAGATACCCAGGAAAAACCAGGCCGCTACAAGGCCCGGCAGGACTTAGTCTGCCAGTAGTAGAATAGACTCAGTTCATGGCTTAGCTGTCACATCAGGAACATCATGCGATGCAATGTTCTTTTCATTCTTTTTTTGTCGTTTTGTATTTTATGCTACTCTGACGTACTAGACAAACGCGTCGCTCGTTATCATCGCTTTCGTTATAGTCGTCCTTCGTATTGCAAATAGCAAACTCCTTCCAAAAATCTAAGCTACCTAGTCTCAACCACATCAGACCTTCCTCCTAGCAAGATTCAAAGAAGACAAAGGACAAAACTCCAAAAACGCTCGAATCCATCACCATTTTTATTTCGCAGAAAAAGCAAATAGCAAATCCACCGCAACGCCGTCGAGTCATTGTCCTCGCAGTGCTAAGACTTTCCGCAACGAGCGCCAGAGACAAAGGAAAAAGCGCAAACCACAACAAAGGAGATCAATCGCGCCCAACGCCCCTGTGCCTGGCATCCTCAATCTTCATACTCCAAAGCAACTTGAAGAGCCGTCTTCTTCTGCTCAAACTCGTCAATCTGCGCATCAAGGTCGCCTATTCTGGTTCTCTTCGCATTGACACTGTTGGTTAGCCCCTGCATTTGCTGCGAGAGCGAAGTAATCTGGGTCTGTAGAGCCTGTACAGCAGCATCATCCGCATTAATCTCCGCCAGAGTATGTGCCTTGGTGTCCTTGAAAGAAGCGATCTTCTCGTCACAACCTTGGATCTTGCGTAAAGTCATTGCGTTCCAACTCTTGCCATCAAGAATTTGTGATCTAGAGTGAGACAGTTGGCCAGTGGAGTGTCGAGCCTTCCTGACTGGAGACTGCTTAGACGGAGGTGGAGCCCCACCAATCGAATTTCGGGAGTTGGCAGGGTGCGTTGACGGGCGAGATGGGTGTCTCGGAAGAACCATCTTGACTTTTCCTGGCGGTGTGTTGTTGTCGGTGGAAGGAATGGGAGCACTGCGCATAGTGCGAACGGCAGCAGTTCTAGCCTTCTTTGAGGGATGGAGAACGAGGGGATAGTCATCATCATTGGTATCAAGGTTGATGGAATCACCAGTCCTACCACGCTTCAAGTTTTTGCGGGAACTCTCAAGATCTGGCGAGTTGGAGGACATATCAACATACTCTGCATCACCAGTACCGTTCTCCGATTCGCCACCCTTGGAAAAGCCATAGTGGCCTGCACGAGCATTGGTGAAGAACATCTGCGGACGCATTAGCTTGGCTCTTTCTTCATTGATCGGGATATCTTCAGCTTACTCTGATTCTCCTGACTGTTGTCTTTAACTCTTCCGCTAATGCATTGACCGTCTCATCGCTTGGGTAGAGAGTCTTATTTGCAGCCTCAATCAACCGTTCCTTATCCTCCACAGGGAATCGTTCTACCTTGTGTGACTTTCCAGTTGCTGTGGTCCTCGATGTCAGTGCCTTCTTGTCTTGAGAGTTTCTCTTGGTTGAGGCAGCGACGTCGTCAAGCTTGGCCTCAATATCCTTAGATAGCGGAGACAGGAGTGGTGGTACTACAGGTGCGGAATCTGCATGCTTTGCTTGTCTTACTAGCTTTGACAAGGTCCAGGCACAGCCATCGGGTGTTCTATCAATATTGTACTTCTCCTTCAATTGCGGAGAGACAATAGCCATTAATTTGCTAATGCTGAGCTTCGGGAGATTCGGGTCGCTAGTCTCTTGCTCACGGCGTGCGTTGACGAGCTCGATGAGCTTGTCGCATTCATATGCAGACCAAGCCTTGTTGCGGCCCCGAGCTGCAACCTCTGCGGTAGTACCTTGCCCAGCACGTTGAACCTCAGCTGCAGCATGGCCGGATGTCTCCGAGCCGCTCTTAGATGTTGCAACGGGAGTAGGAGAAATCTTATCAGCTTGACCAATGGCAGATGGAGCTGGTGATGCCTCCTCGGCGTTTTGGTTCGAGATTGCGGCTACCATTACTCTTGGGCCGGAAGGAGCATCAGCGAACTGTGGGTCGAAGCGTGCAACGCCATACCATTGCTGGCGACACTGATTGAGTGTCTTGTGATAGCCGATGTTCTTCAGCCGGTCAGTGATCGCTTGGAGAGTGCCGTTGATTTGACCGGGAGTCATGCGAGCCTTGAAATGTTGGCAGAGGTCGTTGAAGGCGTTCTTCTCATCGTCGGTCCACTTAGCAGCGTGTCTAGGTGGATTGCCGCCAGAAGCCGCGGACACTGTTGAAGAGGGTGTTGTAGAGGGTGTTGAAGAGGAACCTGTTGCGCCGAGAGGTGTCTGAACGGTAGCGTCCATTGAGACAGGAGAATGCGCACCACGCGCAGGCTTTCCAAGCTTGTCGGTGTAAGCCATTGCCTAGATGATGTAGAAAGCAGGCTTTAGTGACGTACAGTCGTGTATTTCACGGAGGAGTATTGCGCAGTTGAGTACGCGCAATACGGATATGGGCAAATGGGTGGATGCACTTGACTTAGGTCGAGAAAAGTTGTCAACTTGAAAGAAGAAGCAAACAAAAGAAGTAAGCGGCTACCAAGGACCAATTGGGTAGTAGGTATGGAAAGCTTAAGACTTATTCGAAGTGCGCAGGATAGAATGAGTTGTAATGTAGTGGATTATTTGTGGGAGGAAGGAACGAAGATGGGGTTAAATACAGAGTCGGTCGGTGATAGCAAACAGAATAATGCCACTAACGATAGCACGATGCCCGAAATGGACGGTCGACCAACGAGGCTGTAGCCTAACACTCGAATTGCAGCTGTATTGGACGTCATTGAAGCTTATAATGACCGAATCGGGTAGTTGAATCGACGAAATAATAGCCTGAGGCTTCAGCTATCGAGTCATCAAAGCACATCAAAGCACACGATGCCCGAAATGGACGGTCGACACAATGAGGCTGTAGCCTGATGCTTGAATTTCAGCGCTATTAAGATTCACGAGGTCCGAGATGGACGGTCGAGACGCTGAGGATGCCGTGTAATCACGTCTATATTAGATCCTATGGAAATTCAAGACCACGAAGTTTTCTTTATTGCTGTCTACTTCATGCCCAGATTCTGTTTTCTCTGCCACCTCCGAGCTTAATGTATCGTGAACCACCAGGACTATGAACTATACGGCAGATATGGTTTCACCTTACTTGATTTCTACGCATCTTGAAGTTTGAACGGCCGGATTCCATATAATTCTCACTCCAGTGCCATCGCTTACTTCTTCACAACCTTCCTGGAATTTTACGATGTGTGGCCCATCAGATCAGCTAACAATTATTGCGCCGTACCAGCTGCTATCAAACAGTCTGCCAAGGGGCACATAGAACACATTCAAACAAATATTGAGCCTTTACCAATGCAATATAAGTAACTCTTACATAGCAGATTCTACCCTTTCGTTGCTTCCCTAATGGGAATCTAGGGTCAATAGCAGGTAGAACTCGGAGCCTATCGACATCGATACCCGAACTACGACGGTTCTCAACGTCGTATACACTTGTGGAAATCACAGAAGGATCGAGGCCGCCGAACACATTTTGCTATCTATCGCTCGCCCAAAGTATGCGCCATTAACACCTACCCAACAAATGTCCCTACAGCATTAAAAAGCCAGAGACAATCCAGTAGCCGAGGATATAGATGGGGTCAGATACGATAGTCTACACACGAAAGTCTATACACGATACTTCTAGCTCACGATCGGAAGGCCATAAAAGTGATCCCAATCGATAAGCTGGGTTTGTGCTTTGGTTTGGAATCCTAGGAGACTACTGCTATCCCAGAAGGGCAGGGAATCTCCGAAGTATGAAATACACCGAAATGCTCACTAGTTAGTTACCAGGCGCCGAGATTACTGCACGAGCTGGACCCATTTGTTGGTTCCCTCTTTGTTCCCGCTTCCCAGCAGCCGTCCTACCGCTCGAAGGAAGAAAACCAAAAGAATCTAGACGAGACTCTGAGGATGAGAAGCCCTTCCTGGTATTTCTCAATACACTAATTAGTGTGAGGGAGTCGAATCTACAAAAACCTCAGAGTATTCGAGTCGAAGGTTGTAACTGAGGTCGCCCACAAAGCAATCTTCAAGGGTGCTGTTGAATTCAACATGGCCCTTACATTCCTCCGTCACTCCTTCCTCAAGACTATCGAAGTTACGAAATATTTGAATAAGCAAATTCAACATGCCGTTGGGGGTGAATGTCGCGGAGAATTTCGAAGTCAATATAAAGGTTCGAAGGCGAAACAACCTGGGATCCTCCTTTGCATTCCTATCGTCGCCAATTCTTCTCCTGTGAAGATCAACATGGATGATCCACAGATTGTGGATAGCAAATGAGCGAGAGGACTAAATCAAGCCCTAAGGTGAAATTGCCTGATAATATTGCGAAATTTTGGTATGCCAGGTTCAATGAGATATCTTGCTTCGTTCATTCCAACTTGACACTTCATCGCCAATCGCCCTCTCCTTGCTAATGAGCATAATTCGTGTCAATGTTCCAAATTAGGTAGGCATGGCAGTCTTTTCTAGATGGAAAGAAAGTCATTTCTTGTTTTTGTGTTGCCAGCGCCCGATCCAGATCTGGACTCGCTTTATTCCAAACCCTAGCTTCGAACCCCCCCCCCCCCCCCCCCCCCCCC